>VWZS01010491.1:349784-370411 GCA_013397075.1 Rhabdornis inornatus | reverse complement strand
CCTCCATCCTCCATCCTCCATCCTCCATCTTTCCATCCTCCATCCTCCATCTTTCCATCCTCCATCCCTCCATCCTCCATCCCTCCATCCCTCCATCCCTCCATCCCTCCATCCCTCCATCCTCCCATCCCTCCATCCCTCCATCCTCCATGCTTCCATCCCTCCATCCTCCATCCCTCCATCCCTTCCATCCCTCCAAAACAACTCCTGTTCCCGCAGGAAAAGCTGCCCGGGCTGTGCCAAATGCCATCCCTGCCAGCAGCCTGCTCTTCCCAAAGTTAATAATTGATGTTCTCGGGAGCTGTGAGAGGCGAAAGGGGAGGATAAACAAACTCTTTACATTGTTCTTCCCACCAGGATTTGTGTGTTTGGAGAGCCGCTGGATGGCAACGCGGTGTGTGCGGGGCTGGGAGAGCCAAGGGCTCGCAGGCTGGCCGGGAATTGCCGGGAATTGTCGGGAATGTGTTGGGAATTGCCGGGAATTGTCGGGAATGTGCTTGGAATTGCCGGGAATTGCCGGGAATTGTCGGCAATGTGCCTGGAATTGCCGGGAATTGCCGGGAATGTGCCTGGAATTGCCGGGAATTGTCGGGAATCGCCGGGAACATGTTGGGATGTGCCGGCAATTGCCGGGCACTGCCGGGATGTGCCAGGAATTGCCGGGAATGTGCCTGGAATTGCCAGGAATGTGTCCGGATGCGCCAGGAATTGCCGGGAATTATCAGGAATGTGCCGGCAATTGGCGGGCATTGTCGGGATGTGCCAGGAATTGCCGGGAATTATCGGCAATGTGCTGGGATGCGCCTGCTGCCCACCCAGGAGAGAGAACACGGCCCTGGAAAAGCTCTGATCCCAGAGATGCCAAAACTCTGATCCCAGAGATGTCAAAGCTCTGATCCCAGAGATGCCAAAGCTCTGATCCCAGAGATGCTAAAGCTCTGATCCCATAGATGCTAAAGCTCTGATCCCAGAGATCCAAAGCTCTGATCCCAGAGATGTCTCGGCTCCAGCCTCACGCTGGGCTGTGCTGCCCCAGCCCTTTTGCTGCCCCACTACTCCCTTCCCAAAGGACAGGGAAACCCGAAGCCTGAACGTTCGGAAGAGTCAGGATGGAGCACAGAAAGGGCCGGCTCTTTTCTCTGGTCAATGCAGAGAGCAGGTTGTTAAACATCTTGTGATTTAGCTGAGAAAGGAGCCACCCCAGCTGGAAATACCAGAGGATCTCCACAGTCCCAGAGCAGAGACGCTCCCCTGCACCCTGCTCCCAATAAATCCTCCCCTTGGGAAGGGCTCCGGTGCCTCCTGCCATGCACAGACATCTTGGGTACACACAAACACATTTATTTTCTGGATTTCTCCTTTTCCCTTCACCTCCTGAGTGTTCAGGGCTGTAAAAGAACATCAGTGGGAATGTGAGTGATCTGTTGAGCACTGAGTCAGGCACAGGAGCCTCTGGCAGGGTTGAGCTGCCAGCCCAAACCTGCCTCAAAAGCCCTGAATTTTGAGAAAGCAAAATCCCCCAAAAGGCAGAAGGTCAAATCCTGCTTTAATTCAACCTGTGAGAATTAGGATCACCACAGCCCCCTGTGAAACACCAAGAATTAGAGGCAGATTCACACCAGTATGATCCCAGTGCCTTACTGGGTGCTGCCACCTGAGACACCCAGGCTGCACCAGGGACAGAGGGACAAGAATCACCTGAGGAACAAACAGCAGGAGCACGGGGCTGTCAGGGACCCACAGCCACCACCATGCAAACGCTGATTAATGGCCAGGCGGGAATGGGAGCCCGGACATGAAGGATCAGCAGCCTTTGTGAAAAACAACTGTTTTGCAGAGTTCCCTCAGGGCACCGGCAGCTCGTTAAATTGAGCTTCTTTCGAGTAATGAGGTCAGACAGGGCTAATAAAGAGAGATACCACTGGACAAGCCTGGTGCAGACCAATTCCAACTGGGAATTGCAGCTCTGGGCTGGAGACAGCGCCGAGTGCTCGATGGCTCCTCCAGCCTGGACCAGGGCTTGGAGCTGTGCCTGGAATGGGAGCCTTGGGACACAGCACGGGGTGCTGGCTGCTGCCTGCACCCTCCTGCCCCCACACAGGCCAGGGAGCAGCTCCGGGCTTCTCTGTCAGGGTGAGGGCACAGGACAAGGGCACAGCAGAGCCCCCTGCCCCCTTCCCTGGGTGGGTGTGGGCCCCCCAGGTCGCCCAGAGCCCCCTGCCCACAGCCCGGGGCTGGGGGGCACCCACTGGCACCAGGATGCTCCACTGCATCTCTTGCTCAGGGCTCGGTTTCCACGGCAACAAATGATGATGTCAGAGAAGAGCGATGATTCCTGCAGACGAGGAAGAAGAAAGGGATCATCTCACACAGCAGGAAGCTTCTTGTTGACGTTTGGAGAGGGAAATAACTCTTCTTTCTCATGGATGGGTGCCCTCCTGGGGCCAGACAACTCCTGAGCCGTCCCTGGAGCAGGGGCGTGGGAACAACCCTGCACCTCCAGGTTCATCCTGAATCCAGGGCTCTTCCCGAATCCAGGGCTCATCCCGAATCCAGGGCTCTTCCCGAATCCAGGGTTCTTCCCAAATCCAGGGTTCTTCCCAAATCCAGGGCTCATCCCGAATCCAGGGCTCTTCCCGAATCCAGGGTTCTTCCCAAATCCAGGGCTCTTCCCGAATCCAGGGCTTGTCCAAAATCCAGGGCTTGTCCCAAATCTAGGGCTCATCCCAAATTCAGGGCTGGTCCCAAACTCAGGGCTCGTCCCAAATCCAGGGCTCATCCTGAATCCAGGGCTTGTCCTGGCACGGTGATGGGGGAGAGGGGAGCAGAGGACAGGGCTGGGCTCCAGTTTGGTTCTGTCCCCTCTCTCTCCCTGTGTTTCCTCTCCTGGCAGGATTATGGGATGGGAAGGGTTCAGGAGAGGGGCACAGAGGAAAGCAGGGTGGGGATGGGTGGGGCACAGGCGTGTTGGGATGGGAGAGGCACCTCAGGGAGCTGGAACCAGGATCAGAGGGACAGCAGAGCCCAGGAGGACGCACCACAGGCTGCCCCACTGGGACATGAACCCGAGGAGCTGCCTGGGCCAGACCCAGCCCTTCCCTCCCGCTGGATGTTTACAAATCTCTCCTGAGAAGTGCTTAATGACATAATCTGCAAATCCAAACTCATCCCTGGCTCGCAGGGCCATCGGCAGCCCCTCGTGGAGGAGCAGGGCGTGCTGGGTGCAGGGAGCTGCAGAGCCGGGCTCACACTGAGCTCTCTAATACCCCCACAAAGCAGCCGCAGGCTAAGCTGGGCTTTATCACCAGAGATTAGCAAAATACCACATTGTGCCACCGGGATGTGGCCGTGTAGGAGCCACTCAAGGATCTAATCTGACATGGAGCCCCAGCACACCTCTGGTAGGAAAGTTGCCCCAGGTGTCGTGCCCAGGCAGTGCCAGTGCTGGGAGATCTCTGCATTCCCTCCCAGTCCCTCCCTGCAGGCTCCCATTAGAAGACATCGAATCTCTTTGTAGGAACTTTCCATGATTAAATTACCTGTCTGTTTTCATTACGGGTGTTTCCACCAGGCTGACTCAGGATGGAATTCCCGATGCCAGAAAAAACAGCTGAATAAGTCCCTGCATGAGGGGACTGATTCCCCCCGCCCCGGATCCTGCAGCAAGGCCACCCATTAACCCCTCCAGAGCTGCAGCTTCTCCCCATGTCTGCAGGTGCCTGGTGGGTCCCAAAGCACTTTGGAAGAGCCAGGGGGGCAATGGAGGCGCTCCTGAGAGGATTCCCAGGGCCAGGAGCAGCAGGCACTGCCTGAACTCGCTTCTTTTTCTAATGGCAATGAAGTGAAAAGTTGGACCTGTGTGATACTCCTGGTCCTGCATCCTCTGACACCCACAGCAACCTCCAGGAGGGGAGAATCCAGAACTGGAACTGCAAATTATCACCCAAAAAGTTTCCAAGAGTCCTTCAGGCCCTCTGTGAAATTCTGGGAGTAAAGCACCCCCCCCAGACTCCCTGCTGACATCGGGATTTCTGCAGGGTTCTGGAGCTGATTGCTGGGGTGAAGCAGCAGCTCAGACATCCTGACAGGACAAACCCTCAAGAGAAATTGCCGCTGGAGGGGTTCTCTCCTTCTCCATCCTTCATTTATTTCCTTCTGCCATCCTTCTGCTCCCACCACGCTTGTGCAGAGCTGATCCTGCAGGATGGAGCAGGGAGGATGGAACAGAGGCACCATGCAGAGTCTAATCAGCAGCCCCATGTCTTTAATTCATTACTGCATGAGAGGCTCGTTTAGAACAAAGCTGCCAGTTCGAGAGATCATTTCTTGAAAAGACTTTTTATTTGAAAAGCTGTCAGCTCACACCTTGTCACAGCCCTACTTGCAGCAGCAGAACTTTAATAACATGCCACCTCATGCAAATGAGCTGCTAATTAATTAAGTAGTATTCTTCCGGGGATGGATTCATTAGAATGAAATTTGGGCTGGCAAGGTTGGATTGCTTTGGATGGTGCTTTAAATCAGCAGCATTGTCTTTTCCTGGAGGCCCAGCTCTCCCTCCCATCCAGAGGGAAGCTCCTTCCCATTCTGTGCCCCCAGGGAGGCTCTGCACACCCTGGTGCTGGAACCAACCTGTGCAAGGCACAGACCAGCCCTACATCAGCCAAAACCAGCAGTGAGATGTAGAAAATGATGTATGAGGTGCCCAGAAGATTTTCTTCCATAGTACTGAGGAAGTCCAGCACAGGAGAGGGCTCAGCACAAAAGCAGGAGGTAAAGATTATTAATCTTGGGGGCTCCAGGGAATGCTGAGAAGGAGCAGGGCTGCTTTCTTCTGGAGCACTTGTTGCAAAGAGAATTGCTGCGGGTCCAGGGCCAGCAGCCTTGCACCTTCCAGCAGCATCAAACACAGCCCTCAGAAGGTGGGAGGGAACACTCAGGGTCCTGGGGGCTTCCTCTGGGGGAGGAGAGCTCAGGGCACAAACCCTGTCCTCTCTGATCTGTCCCCAGTGAAGAGCCCCGGGGAGCAGGGACATCTTTTCCCTCTGTTCAGCAATAATCTCCTTTTCACCTCCTGTCTGATTTTTGGGGAGGTGTCTCGGTGCTTCCCTGGGCTCTGGCAATCATTGTTAGCAGCACTGCTCTGCTCCAGGCTCTACATTTTGGCACTGAGCAGGGAAACCATCAAAGGGAAGAAGCTCTGGCCTCCCAGGGGCAGAACGAGGTGGGTTGGGTGTTGCTGTGCCACAGGCTGACCCCTCTGCCATCCTCCCCCTGCCTCACCCTGCTCCGTGCAGCTTCAGTCCAGCTCCTGCCCTTCCAGCTGGGAGCAAATGAAAGCACAAAGGAAAGAGCGGGACAGCTCCAGGAACAGGCAGAGAGGGGTTTTTTATTCCTGAAGCTTCCTGCTCTCCATGGCAGCCTGGAGCAGGGATGCCCTGCAGGGTGAACACAGCCCAGCCCTCTGGGTGTCACAAACCCTGGATCATTCCCTGCCTTTTCCCACTCCTTGCCCTCGTTGTCCCCTTTGCCCTGACCCAAAGCTGGGCTCGCTGCTGGCAGGAACCCAAAGGGACACACGAGCCAGGACAGAAATCCACAACTCCCTGGAGACAATTAGGGATGGGGGGAGGTGTGGGCAGCATTTGGGGAGTGAACAACAGCCCAAATGAAGGAAAAGAAGGCTGAGTGCTGAGCCTTAGCCTTGTGATGGACAGGAAACACCAGAGCAAGCCCAGAGCTGGCGTTATTCTGGTGTTATTTAGGGCGAGGGAGGTACCAGGCATGTGCTTGTCACAAACCATTTGCAGCTCTTGCCCAAAGCCCCCGAAATAGCCCTGCATCTGTGTTCTCTGTCCACCCCTCACCTGTGCCCTTCCAGCTGAATAATCCTGCACAGCTCCCTGCCAGGCTCTCTCTCCCCACCAGCATCCTCCTCCAGCACTGCATTTCACAGCTGAAGGGATTGGTCTTGCTTAGTTTGCTTTGTTGACCTTGAGTGGCCATGTAAAATGGCATCAAAAGCCACTTAGACAAGACTGTCTAATGTGAAGTTTGCTCTAAACGAGCTTCAGTGAGTCGTGATTCTCCCCAAGGAGGAAAAAACTAAATGACTGTCAAAAATTGCCTCACAAAATCCCTGTTTCTCCAAAGCCACAGCTTCCAGCTGATCAGGTGGGAGCCACAGAGTTCCTCAGGAAATATTATTCTCTTTCCTTTTTGAAAACATCATGTAAGTAATATGTTTCAAATGGCTTCGGTTTCCTGCCCAGCACCTCCTGGGAACGCTGGAACACGAGCCAGACTCTGAGCTGCCGAAGGCCAAAACCCAGAAGGAAATAAGAGAATCTGAATTTTATTGTCTTTGGGGTTTATAAACCTGTGGATAAATCCTGCCTGGTAGCTCTGTGCCGCTCTAGGTCGGCCAGGAGCGATCAGGTGAACAAGGAGGCCGTGCATATTTTTGGTTTCACTTGTGCATGCAGAGCCAGTCATGTGTTACTGATCAGATCTAACCTTGCTCGGGCAGAGGATGTGAGAAAATTACAGAGCTCTCAGCTCAGCTCAAATCCCGGGAAATGAGCGTGTCCCACATCGCTGCTGCTCCCCCAGGTCACTCCTGAGCTGCAGGTGGGAATGGGAAGGCTTTGGCTGGGAATTGGGGCAGAGTCTCACTCAGTCTCTGTCCCCAGCCCATCCCTGACTGCGGTGCCTGGCCAGGGCTGGGTTTGGCTGCAGGAGCTGCCCTGCAGGGAGGTCGTGTGAGGACAGAGAGCCCCAGCCGAGCTGGCCCTGCCCCACGGCTCCCTCCAGCTCTCCCCTGCAGCCTGGCTGGGCTGTGGCACTCGGGGCAGGGACAGCTCCGTGCCTGGGGCTGCTCCATCATCTCTGGGCACACGGGGCTGCAGCAAAGGTGTGTCCTGCAGGAAGGACCAGCAGGGCTGGCTGGGGCCCAGGGACATTTGCTGGTGCATTCCCTGTCCTGGAAGCATTAAAGACTCCTGATGGGAGGCTCTACAATATAAATCCATAGAGCTGAATCGCTCCCTATCTGCTCATTCGTGCCCCAATCTCCATCAGACAAAGGTTTGAGGTAGCTCAGGCTCCTGGTGTGTGAGGAAAGCTCCTCCTGCCCCTCTGAGCTGCTTCCCCAGAGCTATTCTGGGGCAGATCAAGGATAAAAATAAAAATATAAAGCAAAATCTCTTCCATCTCTGCACTGTAACTCCCTAAGCCTTGGGCACATGCCCTTTCCAGCATCTCAGAATTAATCAGCAGATAAGCAGATGAACTGGCTCTGAATAATCTGGGTATGCAACACATGGAACGCTGCTCAGCACAGCCTTGAACACAGTGGGATTTGCTGGGCTGGGCTCAGAGCACACGTCTGTCTCTCTGTCCCTCTGTCCCTCTGTCCCTCTGTCCCTCTGTCCCTTGTCCATCCCTGCCCTGCACACACTGCCCTGCTCTGCATCAGGCAGGGAGGAAGGGGCAGGATCAGCTTGCTGGTCCTCAAATCCCCAAATTCAGAGTTTAATTTCAAATTCAGCTGGGGGAGGAGAGGCATTGCAGGAGCTGTGTCTGTAACTCTGAACCAGTCAGGGCTCAGGGCTGGGTTTAGCACTTGGGCACAGTGAAATTCCCTGCAGAGCAGCCACAGCCCTGTCCTGTCCTGGCAGAGCCACCAGCAGACACAGAGCTTCCCTCTCCACCCCGCCCACAGGGAAAAACATCACAAAGAGCTCAGGGGACGGATGTGCCCAAGGCCTTGCTGCGTGTGCTGTCCTCGGTGGCAACCACAGGGTCACTTTGTTGGTGGCCACGGGTGCCACTGGCACAGGGACACGAGGGCAGATGGACACAGGGTGACCCAGGCAGAGCACACCAGTGGTGTCAGACAGCCCCAAACTGGGAGGAGGGAGGGGAAAAGGAGGACTGGAGCTGGAATTGTGTTTGGAACACAGGAGCAGCACAGCCTGAACTCCCTGGTCCAGAGGGACACAGCAGCCTGAGCCTGGCTTTGTGCTGGAAGGTTTTGCTCGTAGTTCTTGAGCAGAGGAGGAGGAACAGAGCTGCCCTAGAGCAGAGGAAGAACAGAGCTGCCCTAGAGCAGAGGAAGAACAGAGCTGGCCAGAGCAGAGGAAGAACAGAGCTGACCAGAGCAGAGGAGGGACAGAGCTGACCAGAGCACAGGAAGAACAGAGCTGATCAGAGCAGAGGAGGAGGAGGAGGAGGAGCAGAGCTGCCCCAGAGCTCTCAAACCCCACACCAGCAGGACAGAGGCAGCTCTGCCCCCAGCCCCTGCTTTGATTCCCCCAGCACAGCAAATCCCTCCTGGTAGCCATGGCCCGAAATCCACAGCAGGAGATGGGCTCAGGCCGGGTGCAGGGGTGGCAGAGACAAAGCTCCAGCACATTCCTGCTCTGGCTCCCATAATTGACCTGTAGATAAACACATGGCTTCCGCCTTAATCCCCTGCAGCCTCATGAACATCAACCGCGCTAAATTTTTCATGTAATTAAGAGAAAAACCCTAATCCAGTGTAATTAGCTCCCTGATTGCCAACGTCAGGCAGCAAAGCAGTGTTTGAACAGCAATTCAGGTCTAGCTGGTTAGGCAAATACTGCGTGTGTGGTTCAGTAATTCAACACTGGAACAACTCCCCCTGTGCTGTCCTCCCTAAACAGCTCCAAGTGCTTTCAGCACTGCAAGGGGCCTCATCTCCCCCAAATTGCTGCTCCAGTTACATCCCCGAGGGGCAGGGCATGGAACAAGGCCAGCAGCTCACCCAGAACCCCCTCTGTGCTGGTGTTGGAGTGGTACCCCCACCCCATCTGCATCCAGCAGCGATCACACCGAGATTTTGGGACAGCAGCACCCCTGCCTGCCTGAATTCAGCATCTGAGAGTCACACCTCCACAACCTGATGGAGGAACAATCTCCTGGTGGGGGATGTTCAGCACCAGCACCAGAACCTGGCAGAGCTGGAGGCGACCACACCCACAGGGGGTTTCGTGGTGCAGATCAGAATCCGTCCCAGCCACCCAGCCCTTATGGCTTGCAGTGATATTTTTCTCTTTCATTCATATACATGAAGGCAAAATTTTAAGAGTGAATGTTCGAATTTTGGGAAGGGGAAGCAGATGGGAGAGGAACAGAGAACGTGGATGTGTGTGCCAACGGGGAGGCAGAGAAACCAAGACAGCACAGAGAGAAGACACCTCCACTTAACCATTTCATCCATCCCCAGCAGCAAGGAGCTGAGCTGCTGAAGCCACTGCCAAATATCTCTGTTTTCTTTCTAAAATTCACCTGTGACAAACTACAGACACCTCCAGCTCTCAACAGTCACACCTTCATCTTCAGAGCTGACACCAGCCTCCTGAAACACAGTTCTGAAAGTGGGATTATTGTAGAGTATTTGATTTGCTGGAGTGTCTCAAGGAGGATTGTATTCCTCACCCAGGGCAGTGTCACAAAGGGTTTTCCTGCTTTTGGAAATAGGTCGTGGTCTCTGTTTTGGCAGTTTTGATTGCTGCTGCTGTAGAGGCCGAGTTTTTGTGCCTGGGACACTGCAGCCCCCCAGAACCACCCCCCTTGTGTGAGGAGCAAGCTCAGAACCATCACAGAGCCCTGAATCCCTGCAGAGGGATCCCTACACTGGTGGCCCTGCTGGGGCAGCTCAGAGCCAGCCCCGGGTGTTTGTGCAGCTCTGGCTCTCAGTTCTGGCAGGGGCTGTGCCTGATTCCCTCTCTGGGCTCCAGGCTCAGCTCCCATTCCTGCTCCTCTGTCCCTCCCCATCCCTCTGCCCCAGCAGCAGCAGCGAGCAGAGCTGGCTGCTCCTTTGTAGCACAGCCAGGGAGATCTCTTCAGACAAAAATGAGTGAAGATTTATGAATTCAGAGCTCCTTTTAAAGAGCAGCCCCAGAGGAGAGCGAGCCCAGATGCTGGCAGGCCTTGCTAAGCCAGCTCCTGCTCCTGCCTGCCTTTGGGCACAGGCTGAGCTCCATGGCCAGCCCTGGGGAGCAGCAGGCTGGGGCAGAGCCCCCTGCCTGGATGGCAGGATTTCAGCAGCAGGGATCTGGCACAGCTTGGTGCTCTGCCATCGTTCCCTTTGCAGGGAGACAGCTCTTCCAGCCAAAATCCAGCCCAAATCCAGCCCAAATCCATCCAAAATCCAGCCCAAATCCAGCCTTGTCCCTCAATTCCTCGCAGAGGAGCTGCTCAGAGCCCATCCCACAGCTCCCGGGGACCGTGCTCCCCAAGGCAATGCTGGAATTCCATGCTCCCTCCTCCTCCCTCTGGCTCAGGGGGTGGGAAGCTGCAGGCACATCCCAAATTGCGTTTCCAGCCCCCCAGGCAGGTGCTGTGCCCTCCCCTTCTCTCTCTGAGCAGGGGCAGGGACGCTCCGGCTGCTGCATTCCAGACACCAGATCCCATTTGCACATGGGGGCTGTCAGTGGATGGAATTTTGCTGTCTCCCAGGAATTATTGCAGCTTTCAGGCAGCTCTGGGGACATTCTTCCTGCCCACACCCCCCAGTACAAGTGCCCTGACACGTGAGCCTGCCCTGGCTGCTCTGTGGTGTCTTTGCCTTAAATCCAGCAGGAATTCCTCTCTCCATCTCCCATTCCTGCCCAAAGCCAGGTGCTCTCAGGCTCCGTGGGGAGCTGTGAGGTGATGAAAGGAGCTGGAGGCAGCTCTGTAGAGGCTGGAGGCCTTTTCCCCCCTCTTTTTCCCATTTCACAGTGCACAATCAGACTGGGAGCTGGGGCACCCACTGGGGATGTGCAACAGCATCCCAGAGATGTCTGCTGCTGGCTCTCAGGTGACAAAGCTCCAGCTGAGCCACAGCCCAGCCAGCTGGGGCTGTTCTCAGCCTCTGCTCCTCCAGGGGATGCTGGAAGTGTCTCCAGCCAGGCTCAGGAACCTCAGGAGTTTTGGCATCCACGTTAATGAGCACTGGCAGGAGATTTGCAGCCAGGCAGGGAGAGGTGTCAGAGGTGCTGAAAGGGGCAGAGGGAGGTGCTGGGAGGAAAGGGAGCTGCTCACAGTCACCTCCAGACAGCTTTGAAGTGACCTGAGGGACACCTCCAGGGCCTGAGGCTCCCGTTTGCCATCCCCTGCCCCCAGAAGCTGCAGCTCTGACAAGGGGAGTTGTTTGAATTGCTCTGGCTAAGAAGACACCGGGTATCAAATGTTCCCAAAGCTTTTAAAACCAGAGCTATAAACTGAGCCAAGGCTCAGAACTGATATGGAAAGTTACCCTCCAGGGCAGATTTTCCCAGTGAGGAAGTGCTGGCAGCCACAGCAGCCCCTGGGCACGAGGCCACTGCTCAGTGTCAGAGGAGCCGAGCTCCTCCTTGCCTTTCCCTTCCCACTGCTCCAGAGCCAGCACAGCCCCCTCCACAACCCCACATCTGCAGGGTGTCATCTGCCAATGACTCCAGGCCTCGTGCTTTGTCACTGGCGTGATTTATTGGTTGTGTCATGGTTTGCACTCAGCTGTGAAGAAATCTTGCTGTGACCTAAAACCACGAGACTCCAATTTCCCTGGTGCTGGAGGTCTCTGGCCTGGCCAGCCCAACCCAGCAGGTATTTCCCTGTCTCTTCCTGCAGTTTGTGCTTCCAGAGCCTGCCTGGGAGCTCTGAGCACCTGGAGTGCTGAGGTTTGTGCCTCCACCAAAGGGCTGCAGCAGCCGCCAAAGCCCTGCTCCCCAGAGGTTCTGTGCCTTGAAAATTTATTCTAAAGCAGCTTCAAACCCTCCAGTTTTCATTATTAATACGACTCCTTTCATCAGAGTCCACTCATCTTTTTGCTTTCTATTTCTGTCTCTACCCTTTCATTGTTTCCCTGGTGCTTCCATGGGAATGGCACCGAGACCCCGACCCGGCAGCAGGAATTTATTCCATCAAAGCTTCCTCCTCCAGTCCAGGGCTTGTTGTGGGGTTCTTTTCCCCACTTGGTTTTAATTCCATCTGTATTTAATCCCAGACAAACACAAACAACAATCTCAGCTCCCTAAGGCCGTTGCTTTCTGAATCAGTTACAGCCAACTCCAATTAGCAGGCAGGCGACATGAGCAGCTCCTGGATCTTTGGGAACGAGCCAGCCCAGAAGGTCCTTTTCCCCAGACTGTCCCTTTTTTTTTTCCCCTTCTGAAGGACTTGCACCATCATTAGAGTCACAGGCTGTGCAAGATAAAACACCCTCCCCTTTGCTCTGCCGCTGTGGCGACGATGTTCTGTGGCCTCATTAATGCTGTTTGTGGTTCTGTGCTCCAGCACCTGAGTCTACCTGCAGGCTTTGATTTATAAGAGGATCCCAAGGCTCTACAAGCGCTGAAGAGAGACTTTATTGGTCACTTTAGCTTCCCTCTTAGCCTGCACTTGAAACTGCTTCTGAACAGCATCCCTAAGGCAGGCTGAGGGCAGGCAGCAATGGCAGCTCCTGCCAGGCACAAACCTGTCCCTGCTCAGGGCACCAGGATCTCTCAGAGATATCCTGGGACAGCCTCTCCCTTCTCAGGGAATGAGGATCTCTCAGGAATACCCTGGGACAGCCTCTCCCTTCTCAGGGAATGAGGATCTCTCAGAGATATCCTGGGACAGCCTCTCCCTTCTCAGGGAATGAGGATCTCTCAGAGATATCCTGGGACAGCCTCTCCCTTCTCAGGGAATGAGGATCTCTCAGAGATATCCTGGGACAGCCTCTCCCTTCAGCCCTCAGAGGAGCTCTCCACATCCAACAGGCACAGCCTGTGGAATTATTTGGCTGAACCTGACTGTGAGTTCACCATCCTCACGCTNTCTCCCTTCTCAGGGAATGAGGATCTCTCAGAGATATCCTGGGACAGCCTCTCCCTTCTCAGGGAATGAGGATCTCTCAGAGATACCCTGGGACAGCCTCTCCCTTCTCAGGGAATGAGGATCTCTCAGGAATACCCTGGGACAGCCTCTCCCTTCTCAGGGAATGAGGATCTCTCAGAGATATCCTGGGACAGCCTCTCCCTTCTCAGGGAATGAGGATCTCTCAGAGATATCCTGGGACAGCCTCTCCCTTCTCAGGGAATGAGGATCTCTCAGAGATACTCTGGGACAGCCTCTCCCTTCTCAGGGCACGACAGAATCTCCTGGAATTACCCTGAAGAAGAACCCCCCCAGCCCTCAGAGGAGCTCTCCACATCCAACAGGCACAGCCTGTGGAATTATTTGGCTGAACCTGACTGTGAGTTCACCATCCTCACGCTGTTCTGGTGGGAGTTGTGAGGCTGGTGGGATTTTCCTGGCTTTATCCAGACAGGCACTTGTTCTTTAGGGCTCAGAGCTGGTGCTGTCCCCTGCTCTGCCAGGGCTCTGCTGGGTGTCTGGAGGGTGCTGGGGGCACTGGTGGAGCTCAGTCCTTGCTCCCCTGGCTGAAAGGATGTGCCCAGGCAGGACACACTCACACTGTCCCCCCTCAGCCATCCCTCCCTCCATTAGGGAACTATTCCAGGCAATGATTTCAGATGAAAATCTCTATTTTATTAATTATGGGTCTGCTTTTCTGCTGGATTCTTTAATGTGTTTGCCAGCTGTATCAATTGGAGCCATGAAGGGAACCATTAAACCCAAGTGCCTGGAGGGTGTCACATCCCTGCTGGGACACATTTGTCACCAGGGCCAGCCCAGGGGTGGGGACCATGGCCAGAGCTGTGTCCCCCCTCTCCTGTGGAGCACAGAATCATTCAGGCTGCAAAACACCTCCAAAACCATCAGGGCCAACCTCCAACCAGTGCCACCATGGCCACCAAACCACATCACAGTGCCACCTCAGCTCCTTTTGTGAACACTTCAGGGGTGGTGACTCCGCCACTCCCCTGGGGAGCTGTTCCCATGTCCAACCACTCCCCCAGTGAAGAAATTTTTCCCAAAACCCAACACACGCAGTGTCTCCCAGCGAGGGCCAGTGTGGCAGTGGAGTGGGGGGTGTCCCTGGCCAGCCCAGGGCTCTGAGGGGTGGCCAGGCCAGGCCAGGACTATCTGGAGTCACCTTTGGGTTTCTCTGTCTTTCCCTCTGGCTGGCAGGGAATGCACGGAGCCAGATCTGGCTCTGCTGGGCTCCAGCTCAGCGTGCTGCCAGCAGCTGTCAAAGGGACAGGCGAGGGTGGGACAGAAAATCACTTGCGTTGCTGCAAACCCCTTCTCCTCCAGCCACGTTTCCCCAGCTCAGCTCTGCACCGACAATCCCGCGATTTCCCCGCCGTGTCCTGTGGCGTGCACACACCTCCCCAGCAGCCAGCAAAAGGGTTTCCCCCATTCCTGCCTTTTCCTGCCACGCAGGGATATCAGAAGGAGCAGCGTGTGCAGGCAGACAGATTTATCCACCTGCCCTACCTGGCAAAACTGATTGGGTTTGACAGACGTGCCGGGATGTGCCGGCGCATTAACGACCAGTTTAGCATGGAAACGAGCAGAGCACTGCTCCTCACAGATGTTAGCAGGAGAAGTTTATCTAAAGCATATTTTATGGCTGTGCAGAATGTATTAGATCAGCAGCCTCGAGAAAAAAAAAAATCACTACAGGCTCCTTCCCTAATAAATACACACAAATTTTTAAAATCAAATAAAACAAAACCTCCCCCAAACAAAGCGTGACACGTTTTACAAACCAAATTCTTTGCTGCTGAGGCGACTTCAGCTCTTGGTGAGGACTAAAGAGATCACCAGGATGGAGAAAGGGGTGAGAAGTAGCCAGTCCAGCCCCACACAACCCATCCCTGCGGATCAATCATTCCCAGGACCTGCCTTCCCCCTCCAAGCAAGTGATTTAAGCCCTGTTATTTTAGAGAGATGTTGAGACAGAGCAGCATTAATGGGCTCCACTGTCTGCAAAGTGCTCGTGCTTAGATACCCGCAAAGCTGAGCAAGAGAGGCACCAGGCTAAAAAATGTTCCCTCTCAAGCAAAACAGACTCGCACTTGGATTGCACAGAAATTAAAGCAACAAAAGGTCTCTGAAGCCAATTGCCATCTAACTGAGAAACAGGCTCGTCACTTTGTACACCCATCTGGCAAGGACATACTTTCCATTTCAGCAAGTGCGAGAATGGGTGGACAGCGAGGGGAATGTGAAAACAGCAAAGAAAGGGGAAGAATGCAAACCTGCGGGACAACACTGCTGCCCTGTTATGAATACTGTACTCTATTCATATGAAAATCCATACGGCTGCTACTGTTGCATGCACTCTTCTTACACAGCATGAAATTAAAATTCCTCCTCAGTCTCACATTGCCAGCACTACAGAGCAGCTCCAGAGCAGGCGAGCAGACAATTTATCCTTTGGCTTCTCCAGACGGGCTTGTGCTGGGATTGGGAGCCAGTGGGGTGAGGGAGACGAGTCCATTGCCCACGGTGACAAATTCTGCTTCCCAAACAAATCCCAGAGAAATCTTGCTGGCCTGGAGTCTGGCTGTTGGTTTTCCCTTCCCAGCACAGTTTCACATCCGTAATTCCCCCCAGGCCCCCCTGCCACTTCCCTTCTTATCTTCCCAGAACAAACTCAACGTGCAGGCTAATTTCAAGGAGTGTTTCACCCAGAGTCCAGCCAAATGTCAGTGGATCTGCTGGAAATGCAAATTGAGACAATCATGCAAGAGAGGAGGGCTTATGGATTGTGCAGGAGGGCAACAGAAGGCAAATAAAAGCTGACAGGGAAAGGGAGCAGGGAACAAATCTCCCGTCTTGAGCTGTTGATCATTTGCACAAATGCCTGGTGAGCAGCAAACACAGATTCCCCAAAATGCCCAAATCCCATTGATTATCACTGCTAAGCTGCCTGCGTGCCTCCAAACCCCACCTCTCTCCAAAGCTCCTAAACCAGCATTTCACTCCCACCATTCCCACCCACTCCACGGGGTGTGAATGACAGGGAAGGGATGGAGAAGGGATCTGGAGCAGAACTGAGGNTTTTTTTTTTTTTGTGGTTTCCCAAATTCCAAAGAGCCATTGAGTTGTCAAAAGCAATTGCAGCTCTCACAGAAAGTGTTTTATTTTGTGCTTTTGAGAAAGTCGGGATAACTGTGAGATCATCTGGGGACAAAGTGAGGGGAAGATGCTGGAGACGAGAAAGTGATTAGCTCAAACCCAGCCACAAGAATTTTTCAGATACCAGCAAATTTGTTCGAAGGTTTGCTCATTATGTGTGCAAAGAACCAGCAAGCAGCAGGACAGGATCTATACTCTGTGCTGTAACATGATACAGAATTAATCCCCTCAGGTTACAAAATTCCTTATAAATTGCAAGGGGGACACTATCTGCCGTGTTGTATTTTATCACACTTCCTGTCAAAATATCCCTGGCAGGGAGCCTTTTTGGAGATGCAATCAGCACCAAAGCCTTGTCTGGGGAGGAAGATTTGAACTAAACAGCGGCAAACTCCAAAATGTTCCTTGGGAGAGCTTTGGAGAGAGACTCCTTAGAGCAGGGTTAGAGGGGTCTGGCCTTCTTTAATCACCTCATTTTATGGCTTTGCCCAGCCCCAGATGGAGCAGAGATGCTCTCAAGTTCTGTTAACAGCAGTGCTAATCCAGGCTGGCTGCTTCCCCCCGCCCTGAGCCCCGCAGGGACCACCAGCCGCTCCACAAAATCATCCCAGAGAAGTTTGTCACCTCCCAGGTGACGCGGGGCAGCGCTGGCGTTTCACGCCCCGACTCACAGAGCCCGAATCGTCACCACCCCGTGGAGCAGAGCGAAGTGAGCAGGGCTGAGCTGCTGGTGGCTCTCGGGGTGGGGACACCGGGCTCCTCCAGCGCTGGCCTCTCTGAGTGCTCACGCTTGGCTGCGCCCCGCACTTTTGTGAGGCGCTCCGGTGTTTTTGGCAGCCACTGAACTGGAAGGAAAAGGGTCTGATTATCTCCTCCAGCACCTCAGTGGTGACCCAGACCACTGACCCCTTTCCTGTCACTCTACATTTGCTCTGGATGTTTTACACAGCGAGGGGGCAAAGCCTTCACAATTGATCCAGGCTGCATCCAAAGGCTCCGTGGTTACCGCGTGGTTTCAGCTCCACCCCTGGCTCGGGGGCTCTTGATCTGCCTGTCCTCCTCAGAGGAGATCTGGGGGGCAATGCTGGGGGCAGGACCTCGGGCACAGGCTGGGCAGTTCCCATTCACAGAGAAGCTGCTCCATCTCCAGGGTCTGTTTAAAAGCCACAAAGCGCAGCCTCCATTTACGCCAAAGTCGTCTCTGGCACACATCACAGAACCATGGTTTGGGTAGGAAGGGACCCTAAAGATCATCTCATTCCAAACCCCCTGCCATGCTGGGGGACCATTCCACCATCCCAGGTCACCCAGAGCCCCATCCAGCCTGGCCCTGAACACTTGCAGGGACTGGGAGCCCGGATGTTGGCACTGCCCAGGATTAAAACAGCTGCACTGGGTTTGTATTACCTGAACTCCAAAAACCAGCCTGAAATCACTCACTGCTGTTATGTGACACCAGCCCTGACTCACAGCCTGGCCTGCAGCTTCAGGGTAAAGCTCTCTGCAGCATCCAGCAGGCATCCAAAATCCTCCAAAGTTTCTCAGTCCTGCCTGATGTGAGCAGAGGTTTGCCAGCCCTTCCAAGCCGAGCTTTGCTCAGCTCCAGCTGAGCCTGGCGTGAGCAGATTGTGTGAAAGATGAAAAATCACCATCTGGATTCCTGCAGTGGAGACAGCCAGGAAAGTTTCTGGAGAAGGCACAGTTGTGTGGGAATGTGCAGAAGCGTCCCTGCAGCAGCAGCTGCGGTGCCAGAGGAGCGCAGGGGGCTGCACAAGGCTCTGCACAAGGCTCTGCACTGGCACACGAAGCCTTTGCCCAGGAGCTCTGGCTCCAGCCCAGTCCAGACTGGGAGATTCTGCTGCTCTGACAGGGGTTTGGCAGTCGGAGAGGGTTTGGGGTGGGTTCATGTTAAAGACCTTTGGCCACGAGTCAAGGACACAGGGGTGGGGAGGGGACCATGGCAGCCTTTCCCCTGCAGCACGAGAGGAGCTGGGGGCCCTGAGCTCCTGACCCAGCTCCAGGAACCTTCATACATCCCCGAGCACATCCCTGTGTCCTCCTCTCCAGATGGAAAACGGAGATAAATTCACCCTCATTTCCCTCCCAGTACCTGCTCTCAGGGGCTCTGGGCAGGGAACACCAGCACAGTGGTGGAAGGATTTGCTCTGGATTACTGCAGAATCAATAAATAATGCCCAGGTCCCTGCTGATATCCCAGCAAAAAGCTTGAGCAGAAGGAGGCAAAAGGAGGCGAGGAAGAGGAGCTGGCACAGGTGCTCTTTCTGCTCCAGTAAAACTGCAGCATTTTAAAAGGAAAGTGATGTCTCTTCCAAGAAGCTGTGGAGCAGAGCTGGGGCAAAGTGCTGAGGGATGCAGGGACAGCCCCAGTGAGCTCTGGGCTGGGGGACACCACTTGGACATGGTGGTGGCACATGGATGCAGGGATGGGGACCCACCTGCAGCTTGCCACGCTGCTGGCACAGAGAGGATCCAGCCCCTCTTTGATAAATCCATCAAAGCATTTTTAATTGAACTGCGTGCCCTCGGTGTGACGGCGCTGGCACCCCCGGGAGGGGCTGGAGCAGGCCTGGCTGTGGGATGTAATTAAACACCAACACTTGTGTCCTGTGCTCCATGCAGTGCCTGTGTTTGCTCCTGTTAATTGGGATGTGAGGAGAAGAACCACAGCAAAGCCCTGAGTGGTTCCTCACTGTTTTCCCTCCACGGTTTTGGCAGCCAAACCCCACCTGTGCTGGCTCCACCTTCCTCTCCCAGGAACAGAGGTTACCTGGCCTCCCATTCCACCATCCCCTGCTCAGACCAGCTCCCCTCTGATGGAACAGCTCACCTGGAGTGTCCCTGTGTCACACAGCCCCTCTCCCAGCCTGTCCCTGTCCTGCTCCATCCCTTCCCTGGAGCAGCCTGGTGCAGGCACAGCCTCGTGTCCTTGCCATGATCGCTGCAATTTGGAGCAATTTCCCTGCCAGCCTCGCTGCAATCTCGTGGAATCTCCCCCCAAAGGGGATCAGAGATCCCATAGTGCTGTAAGGAATGCAAATCACGTCCCCCCACGGTTGTGAATAATGCAGAGGAGAGCAGTCAGGGGTGGGGGCTCTGCCTGCTCCTCTTTGGGGATGCTCCACCTCAGCTCAGGCACACAAAGAGCTCCAGCAGGGGCTGGGCAAGGAAATTCACTTGTCTGGACCATTCCAGCTGGCAGCTTCCTGCAGATCCCATGGTTAAAGGTGCTGGGGACCCATCCCAAGGGGCCCTGTGGGGTTTGGTATCCAAATGGTGTCACCAGAGCTGGGGTGGTGAGTCTGTGAGCACAGAGCCCTCAGCAGAGCAGGTTTGGGCTCAGAGTGGGAATAAATACAGAGTGAAGTCTCTGCATCTCACCTGGCCATGCCTCCCTGCTCCCAGCAGCAGCAGCAGCAGCAGCAGCAGCATCAACTTCCCTGTTCCACATCCCACTTGTGTGGAGCAGCCAGCCTGAGGGACATCTCGTGGGGTGGAGGGACAGGAGGTAAAACTCGTTCTGCTGCTGAACACCAGCTAAAATCCAGCAGTAAAAACATCTGCTCCTCTCAGCCCAAACCACAGCTATTTACCAGCCCAGTTGGCAATTCCAGCAGAGCTCCAACGCTCCCAGGCCCTTCATTTAAGGTGGAGATGAAATTCCTGGCTCTGGCAGATGCCCCTGGATGCTCCAGTTCTCACCCCAAACCCTCAGATCTGTGGGTGGGATGTGGAGCTCAACCCACCCCTGAATTTAATGTTTTAAACCTTGTCTCTACCCAGCAGCACAGAGTCCCCAGCACTGAGCAGCACCACCAGGAGAACAAGAAATGGAAAATCCAAATGCAGGGAGGCCCAGAAATAAGGAGGGAGGGACCAATGAAATATTTTTACTTTGTTATCCTAGCGGGATGTGAGCTGGGAGAAAGTTCCCAGAGGGCACATGAAACTTCTGCCAGCTGAATTTTCCTTTCAGAAACCCCAGCCAGGCTGACAGAGCCCTCCAGATTAAGCAGGGATTTGCTCATTCTGGGATTTTGCTGTAATCCAAACCACAATTCCCTGATAAGCTGTTACCACATTTGTGAACCAACGTGTCCCAGATGCTCGGGCTGCCAGAAGAGCCCACAAACCAATTCCTGCAGGGAGTGGTGGCCAATTCCCAGCACTGCCAATCTCCCTTTCAGGAGCACAGGCAGCAGGAGCAGCACAGCCAGGTGAGAACACCACAGCCCTGGGGTGTCTGTCAGGTCCCAGAGCACTTTTGCAATATTTATCAGCCTGGCACGTGGGGACCACGTGCGCCTGCACTGCCAGGGACACACATGAAGACACACGTGGGGGAAATGGGGGAAGGCTGATTTGGGAGAGCAACCCTCCAAAAAACAGGGGCTGCAAAGCTAACAAGCTCTGCTTTTCTAAAAATTACTTCTTATAGCTGGATTAAAACTCTTTTAAAGTTTTGGCATCTGATCCGCTTTAAAACCCTCCTTCGCCATAGCAGCGCTCAGTAAAAAGCCACTTTTTTTTTTTTTTTTTTTTTTTTTTTGGGGGGGGGGGGGGGGGATGCATTTCCAAAAGGC
>VWZS01010491.1:312170-338868 GCA_013397075.1 Rhabdornis inornatus | reverse complement strand
CCTAACGGGAGGGATGGATCCTAATGGGAGGGATGGACTCGTGCTGATGCGTCCCTGCTGGAAATACCGGGCAGATGCTCCGCTGATGGATCTGCATCCTAAAAACCCAGCAGGGTTTTACAGCCCTGCTCACCGCCGGCAGCAAGAGGCACCCGTGGCAACAACAGGCTGGAAACTCCATCAGGGATGGAGAGAATGTTCCAGCATCACCATACACCCAGGGAAAGCCTCAGAGCCATCTGAGGATGGCTCACTTTAACTCTTCATGTTTTTTTCTACGGTTTATAGGAATTTTTTAATGTAGTATGGTGCATTCTTATAGCTTACAAAAAAAAACTTTAGCTTAAATTTACAACGTCTTTTTATTTTTTTTTTCCACTGCCACCTCAAACTGTGGCCGTGCTGCTGTTCCTTGGCATCTCAACCCCTGCTTGTCCCCAAATCCCAACCTTTTGCAGCAGCAGCTCGGGGGCTGTGGCAGCGTCCAGGACTCTCCCAGCATGTTTGTGGTTTCCACATTTGTTTTTACTGCCTCGAGGAGGCATTTAGAGAAGCAACATGGCCTGGGCTTCTCACAGTATTTCTTGCCACCCAGGGATTTAAGATCTTACAAATGGACCAAAACCTGTGTTATTTTGACCTCTGAGGATTTTAAAAGCCTGCAGGAAAATATGTTTATAGTAAAGAAAGCATGAATTTCTTGACTTGGAGTAGAAAGGCAGGAGTCTGACACTGCCCTACCCCCAAACGCAACAACATCCACAGCAGCAACTCCTTCAGCTTCACACGCCATGGAAAGCAGGGACAGGCAGGAAAAACTAACAGGAGTTCACAAAAGAGTTTGGAATTTCATGATATTTTTCACCAAGATCATTTCAAGTAGAAACTCATTATTGAACTTGATGAAAACGTCGTGAAACGGAGGAGGAATAACTTCTGCCTCACTTGATGCTCATGAGGGAGATAATACCCCTGAGAGAAGGTGTGGGGATGAATTATCCCTGAAATATGTTCAAGGTAAAAACCTTGATGGATGGGGCACAGAGCAGCCTGCTCTGGCTGAAGGTGTCCCTGCTCACTGCAGGGCTAAAATGCCTTTGAAGGTCCCTTCCAGCCCAAGGCATTCCATGATTTGGGAATTCCATGATTCCATGAGGCAGGATTGCCTGTTCCAGGCAGGATGAATTCCATGGATCAGGCTGCTCAGCACTCACAGCCTCCACTAACCCCTCTTGATTCAGAACTGAACCAAACGAAATCGCTGCCCTCCAAAATTTCGAGTTGATTTTTCAAGGTGCCTGAACCTGCGTAAAACCCAGAGTCATCCCCATCTCCTGAGCCAGGAAATGAGATTAAAGCAGCCTCCGAGCTCACCTGGCTCCATTTCACATCCCCAGCATTTCCTGAACACCTGCCCCTTCTCTCTCCAGCAGCTATAAAAATATTTGCCAACTTCTGGCTTTTTTTTCTGATGTGACTTGCTCTGGCAGGCACCAGATAACAGAGCCAGGGAAGGGGTGCTGGGAGAAGAGAGGCCAGTTTCGTGCCACTGAGAGGTGGCAGGGACATTCCTGAGTGCTCAGACCCACAGTCCAGAGGCACTTGGCAGCTCTGCCCCATCTCCAGCCCTGAACACACCCCAGAGCTCTTCTCTGCCTTCCAGCACCTTTCCTGTTCCCTTGCAGAAATTCCAGTTAGTAAGATTCCAACTTCTGGCTATGAAAAATAGTAAATGTGAGGGACCGTGGGGTATTTTGGGGACCCATTTCAGCACAAATGGAAGCAAAGGGGAATTGCTTTCTGAGGCTGGAAAATCCTTGTTTAGGGAAAAAAAAAACAAATCCCAGCTCCTCCAACCACAGCAGCAAGTCCAGTACTGAACAAAATCCTTTGTTTCACATCCTAGGGCAAAAATCAGGCTTCTTTCCTCGGACTTTTCAATTAAACAACTTCTTCAGCCAAACAAGAACCATCTGCCCTCTCACACCTCTGCTGGGATTGGGGATCTGCACTCCGAGGGTGATGGATTGAGCACAGAGCCCGCAGAGCCCCTGACCTCCCAACCTCCAGCTAAAACCAGGCAAATCCTTTGGAAGGCGCCTGCAGATGGATGATTTTCATCTGCTCAATAACAGCCTGGTGTCCTCTTGGCTTCTCCACACGCTGATGCAACCGAGTTTGTCCTGAAGTGTGGCGGGATGCGCGTGCGGGGGCGATAACGAAGGATAAATTACAGGATGAGATAATCATCCATAGAATGAAGTCATCTGAGGACAGGTTCGGACATATATATTTCATTGTGAAAGACCTCCTTTATTCCCACTAATGGAACGAATTAAATCAGCCAAGCTGAATAAAACTCTCACGTCCCAAGACGTAACAAACGCACTTAGAAGTTCTCTGTTCCTCTGGCGCAATCCAATCACTCATTGCTGGCCCTTGGAAAACTGGAGGTGGGGAGCGAGGACAGAGCTCAGGAATCCAGCAGGTGACAGGAATCCCACACTGTGTATTTCTCTGTGGCATCCTGCACACAGATCCTGAGCAGATTTTTGGGAGTGACCTCACAGCCTGGGATGGATTTGAGCCACGTCCAGGGGAGCTGCCCTTGGGACAGTGTCACAGGTGTCAGGACAATGTGTGACACCCATTTTCCAGGAGAATTGGGGCTGATTTCATCCACACACTTTATCCTTCACCTCAGGGCACCTGAAATAACCACACCTGGGCCCTTGCCTGCAGCACTGCAACACCTCCACATCTCCAAGCACACAAATAAAAATCTTATCACCACTGAGTGACTCAGTGCTGGGTGAAACCCAGGCACAACGTCACTGCTCCAGTTTTCCTTCACCTGTACCACCCAGGAGCATTCCCAGCTCGTGGGAAGGCAGGCAAGGCTGCAGGAACTGCATTTTTCCTCCAGCCAGCATAAACAGCATGATAGAAAAATAATACCTAGATGGCGACTGGCAGACAGAGCAGAGACATTTATTTATTCTTGATCACAAACAATGTCCTGCATTGACAAGCTGAATGAAGGGCACTTCACTGATTTATTAGACCTAATAAGAAGCAGACCTCTCGGGATGAAATACAAGATTGATTTTTAGTGGTGAGCCTTGCTGCCATCGCAGGCGCTGGGCTCAGGCTGATGAGATGGAAGCAGGCGTGCACAGGGACACGGGGCTGACACAGCTCTGCTGGGGCAGGGGGATGAGTGGGAGGAGTGCAGGGGGAAGGGGAGATGGGATAGAAATGGGCAAATAACAGCCCTGAATGATGAGAGTTCCTCTTTTCTCCCTCTATCCTCCTGTCTCCCTCCGAGGCTGTGAGTCCCAGGAGCAGCAAAACACTGGGAAGTTTAAGGAATGGAATTCCTGGGAAAGCTCTGAGCCAGACCCTTCCCATGAATCTGCCTTCCAGAGGAGCCCCTTGGACCGCAGCAAGTGCAATTTCCACATCAGCCTCAGCATCTCCCAGCACACCACACAGGCTGAGTTCTGTGGATGCCGTTTTCCATCAGGAAAAAGACAACCAGCAGTGCTTAGCTTGAGGCCCTATTAATAGCAGTTCTAATTATATGGCTGCAAATTTAATTCATGGCAATGATTAGTGTCAAAATCAAAGGCATCACACATCAATATTGATAGAATTGTATGAAGCCCATAAACAGAACAAGCGAGCTGACACGTCTCCCCCCAGCACTTAGTTGCTGTTAACTGTTGCATTAATGTCCCTTCTCATTTTGCTTGATGGAAATTGTTTTATTGGAGGAATCCACAATTCTGAATGGTTGTGTCTCCAACATGAGCCCCTTTTCCCTTTTTTCCCACAAGCAGGAGGCTGAGGTGCTTTGGAAGGAGAGCAGGAGGGCGAATTTCATCCCTTGTACCTGTTCTTGAGCCCAAGGGCCACAGTTTCAACAGCATTTGCTTCTCACCCACTTTGAGACAATTCCTGGGGAGCAGAACCAGCAGGAGCTGGGAATGTGGCAGGAGCAGTGAGGTGAAGAGCTGAAGGCAGGAGGACACCAGTGAGATCACCCAGAGCTTCCAGTAAGGAATTCTCACTGGGGGAGCACAGGCAAACTTGGAAGATTTCAGAGCCATCTCCCTGACTTTCCTCCAGCTACACAAAAATGCCTTTCCTGAAAGCCCAGACAGAGCCAGCAGCTTGTTTCCAAAGGAAATCAGCAGCTGTGGGCGAGGGAATAGGTGTGACAAAGCTTTCAGACATTAACTGTGGGGGTAGATCTGAGACGGAGGAGGACACGAAGGAGATCAAGTGGAAAAGGCGTCTCCACAAATCCCTGGCACTTGCAGAGGTGCTGAACATTTCCACCAATATTTCACAGGTGGGGAAGGAGAGACGAGGAGAGTCCTGAGCATCCTGAGCACTCCTGACTTCGAGACATGTCTGGTTATCTTGGAACAGGCACAAAATCTGCAGACAACCTGTTAACTTCCCCCAGGTCTCACCTCCTCTGCAGCCAGTGCAGAACTGCTTCCCACGCCTCACCTGGGCTCCCTCGGGCCATGGAAAAGATAATCCCACGTGTCAAATGAGGGAAAATCTGCTAAAGGTGTAGACAGAGCTGTGAGAGAGAGAACAGCAACATCCTCAGCCCCACACAGGGGAGGACAGGACCACGATTGTTCCAGTGGATTGTTCCAGTTAATTACAGAGGGATGGATCCCATCAGCTGCTGTTAAATAAGGGCAGATACCATGAAAACCTGACTGTGGTGAATGTCTGGGATGAATTGACTCCAGACATGGGCCAGTTTTCATCCAGCAGATGAAGGATTGCAGGTGAAGGATTCCACAGCCCTCCCTCTGGACAGCGGAGCATGAATAGATTAACTTTGCATCAAAAAGTGTTCAGTGTAGACTAGCACCAGGAATTAAACCCTGCTGGAGACACTGCTGCTTCTGTAATCCTTCATAATTCATGGAACAAACCTGTAAATACCTCGTGTGCAGGCACAGGCCCTTGGTTATTGCTGCCTCTGAATGAGGAGCCTCGCCTGTCCCCAAACCCTGCACACAGCGAGTGCCAGGCTGCATTCCTTCCTGCATCCCTGCTGCATCCCTGCTGCATCCCTGCTACACCCCTGCCTGCATCCCTGCTGCATCCCTGCTTCATCCCTGCTACATCCCTGCCTGCATCCCTGCTGCATCCCTGCTGCATCCCTGCTGCATCCCTGCTACACCCCTGCCTGCATCCCTGCTGCATCCCTGCTGCATCCCTGCTACATCCCTGCCTGCATCCCTGCAAGCATCCCTGCCCTCATCCCTGCCTGCATCCCTGCTGCATTCCTGCCTGCATCCCTGCCTGCATTCCTGCCTGCATTTCTGGCTGCATCCCCAGCTCTGAGCTTGGCACATGGTTTGGGATGTGCTGAGGGCTCCTCTTGCTTCCATTGAGTTGCAAATCCCGGCTCTCCCCTGTGCCACAGCGTGGGAAGCAGGGAAGTGAAGGGTTCTGCTTTACAAGCTCCCTCTCCCCCACGCTCAAAATTGCCCCACTGACACTCAAGAGGCACCAGGGAGGCACCTAATTTACTACTACTCAGCACTTGTAAAGTGCTGAATGAATATTAATGAACTGATGTAATTAAAATGATGCAGACATTCAAGAGTAGTATCTGCCTGTCCTTGTATCTTCCTGGATAGATGAGGAAGAAATTCCCTGCTGCTTAAGGACTCAAAAAATTAACAGCCTGCTGTTGATTACATTTGTTAACTCTTTCCCTGGCATGAAGGATCAGGGGCTGTGTTTAACAGGTTCACCTAATGCTCTCATTTAGAGCTGAGGTTAATTGGAAGGGTCTCAGCTTGCCAGAGCAGCAGCTCCAAGGCTGATTTTGCTGGAGCTGGATCAGACCCACTGCTGAGCTGCAGCTCCAGCTCTAAAGGCCAACAAGGGCTCTCACACCTCTGTTTACACCCCAAAGCCGCTTCCAAACTTATTTTAAATACAGAACTCCTCAGAGAGTTCCCTTCCAACTCAGAATATTCTGTGATTTTGTTACTCAGAAGTGGGGAAATCCCAGCTGGACTTCGAAGGTCTAAAAGTCATTCCAGGTAAGGTTGGACAGGGCTCGGAGCAGCCTGGGCTGGTGGAAGGTGTCCTTGCCCATGTCCCTTCCAACCCCAAACATTCTGTGACTCTCTACCAAAGCCCTCCTCAGTGTTTGTGATGCAGAGGACAGGGAATGTTCCCAGGATGATCAATCATCCAGCAGGAGGGCAGAGGCAGAGGGAAGCAGGAGGATGTTGCCCTGAGGCTTGGTTCCAAAAGCAGCGACATTAACCCATTCCTATCTCTCCATGACCAAAATCCTGCCAGCACCAGCAGCTCCAAAGGCTTTTTACTCACAGTGTTCTACACCAGCTGCAGAAGGAAACAAAACTGGGAAACTACAGCTGCTGGGAAACAAAACTATTGCAAGATTTCCATCAGACCTCCTTTGGTTCCTTTCCCAGGACCATCCTGCAGCAGCTTCAACTTCACCTTTCCCAAAACCTGGCACTTCAAAACCAACCACACTGACAACACTGAGAGCTGAGCTCTGCCATGTCCCCACCAGGCCGTGACCAGGCCGTGACCCAAACCCTGCCATTCCAACTCCTGCTCCACTCCCAGTGAGACACAGCAGCAGTGACGTGCACCAGAGCATCCTGGGAGAGACAAAAGCCAGCTCCTGGCTCTCCACAGCCCAGACACGCCTTACCTTCTTCAGCCTGCCCGTCTTGGTGCCCACGAAGACCACGCTGTAGCCGTTGTAGACGTAGGAAGCCACGGAGGTCATGCGGTCGCGGCTGGAGGTGAAGAGCGTCACCCCGTCCACGGGCACCGAGCCCCCCAGGGGCTGGTTGATGTCGAGCCCACAGAAGTTGTCATCGATGGGGACTGGCTGGAAAGACAAAGTTTGGGGCAGCTGTGAGTGAAACAGAGCCCAGGGCAGCCCCACATACTCGGGGGGGTGCTGGCAGCAGGGTGGGGGTCACCAATGTGCCACCCCCTGCCAGCTGCAGGCACCTTCCCCAGGACTCCTGCAGCTTCCAGAGCCCTGGGTTGGGAGTGCCAAAGACTCCCAGGGAGCTGCACACCTTTATTCTGCCTTAACACCATCCCTTCCCTCATTGTCGTCACACTGTAGGATGAGAGCATGGATTAAAGGGGAAGAGGGCTCTGAATTCAGGGAAACTGAGACACAGACGGACTGATCCTACTCTGCAAACTTGTGTTCCATTGGGGCAGGGACTGATCCCAGCTCTCGAGGGATCCCACAGCCAGCACCCAGCACATCCTTACCGCTTTGGTGCACTGGACATCCTTCCCCAGCAGCCAGTTGAGCTCCAGGTTGCCCTCGCCCTGGTAGCAGGACTGCAGGCGCTCCTTGATGTGGGCGTTGACGGTGCGGATGGGGAAGGCGCAGAGCGCGGAGTCGTCGGGGGGGTGGTGGTACTGCTTCTGCCCCTTGGAGAAGATGGCAAAGAGCACGTCCTCCTGCGCCGTGATGTTGAGGGCCCTGGCCAGCACCTCGCCCGGCTTGGACAGGTAGGCAGCCTGCAGCAGCCGGTACTCCGTGTCGCCCTTGACGCAGCCGAAGGGCAGGGACACGTACGAGTGGAACTTGGGGTCGTCCTTGCACAGGCGGACGATGCGCGAGGTGTAGAAGAGGTCGCTGGCGGAGTTGATGGAGACGCCCTCGGGGGTCTCGGGCTGCACCGTCAGGAAATAAACGAAGTTGCCGCTGGCGAAGCCGTAGATGTAGAAGATGTCGAAGTGCGAAACCAGGGCCAGCGTGTCCGAGGGGATTTTGATGAGGGACGAAACAAAGTCACTGTGGAGCTCGTAATCCAACATCGCCGACGACTCCGGGTCCCGGGGCAGCTTGCGGCTGGACAGGGTGGGGAAATAATCCTGCTTGCCGTCCACCGCCGTGCCGATGAAGAGCTTCCCGTCCTCGCCCTCGGAGCGCACGATCACCCCGTACATGGTGCCCGTTTTGTTGACGCTGGACAGGTAATGCTCCTTCTTGTGCGAGGGCTCCACCAGGATGAAGAGGTCGTCGAGGCGCAGCAGCTTGCAGACGCCCTGGTAGAGGCTGCCGCACGCCAGCAGCCGGTTCTCGGAGTAGTCGATGATGAGCAGCTTGTTGACGTTGTTGGTGAGCGTGAGGACCTCGCTGCACGGCTGCACGATGAGGGGTGGGTAGCAGGATTTGTTGTCCTCCTCAGGACCGGTTTTGTGAGCCACCAGAATGGTCAGGTTCCCCGAAAGCTTGTAGACCCTGTTGATGGCCCCCACGTAGACGGCGCCGGTGGCCCGGTGCACCGTCAGGTGGTTGAACGTCCAGTCCCGGTTCTCCGAGTGGAAAGTGTTGAACAAGGCATTGCTGGACACGTTCCGGGACAGCGATGCCAGGAAGAGGCAGAGCAGAGCCACTGACCAGCCATCAGAGTCCGCTCCCCGAGGCCAGTTCCTCCTCTGATCCATCCTGGGAAAGGCAAACTCCGCGTCCCCCGTGCGTGTCCTGAGCCCCGGCAATGTCCCTCACATGGTTCTGTGGAGACAAGAACCACCCAGGGCGAAGGATTAGATCCCGTGTGCCCTGCAGATAAAATTCAAAGGAGGCTTTCTAATTACACAGTCCTTGAGATAAAGGGAGGATGTCTCTAAGCACAGCGGAATTAAGTAAGTCCACAACTTATGGAGAGCAGCTCAGGCTTGGTGCTTTGCCACTTGTTTCAGCCCCTGCATCTTAATTTGTGGTGGGGTTTGGCTGTTTAGAACGTGCTCTGCTCAGCCAGGGAGGGGAGAATCAGCTCCAGCCCAAGACAAAGCCCGCAGCTCACAGCCCCAGCCATCCATCTGCAATCTTGGCTGCAAGGATGTCTCCTGCAGGGTGTGCTGCTGGAAGCAGCAGAGGAAATGAGAGCTGTTCTTTACCTTTAAACCCTCTCTGACTGAATTTGGGAACCTGAGGAAGAAGCCTCGTGCAGGCAAGTTCATTGAGCACAAACACTCCGAAGGTGCTGACATCTCTCCTCAGACCCTCCCCAGAGCCAGAAGTGCCTCTCCAGCAGGTGCTTTTAGGCAGAACTGCTTCACAAGGTACCTTCCTGCCGAAAAGCAGCTGCCACCAAGGCAGGAGCACATGAATAGATCAGCCACCAAACCCTGCCAGCAGGGGAGACACCACCAGCCTAGAGCGGCTTGCTTGACCTGACCACGGATGTGTCCGAGTGCAGGGATGCAGAAAACCACCACAAAGTTCCCCTTTATCCCAAATGAGGCATTCCAAGCTGGACAGGCAAAGGAACCACTTCAGAGACATCCTCCCTCACCTCAGGGTCACCCCAGCCCTGGGAAGGGGCTGAGGATCAGGCACCACCCTGCACCCATCGTGTCCCTGCAGGGCCAGGCCAGCCCCACAAGCCCCATGGGAACCCTGCCCTGTGCACTCCGATCCCCCTGCCCCGGTGCCAAGGCTGTTCCCTCACCCCCATCCAATGGCTGCTGCTCCTGGTTTGGTTTTATTTAAATTTAAAACAATTCCCAGCTCTGCAAAGCCACGCTGAGCTCGTGAGTGTCACTGCACTGCCGCTCTTTAGGCTTGTTCCTGCCAGGAGAGGAGACGGGAGCTCCTGAGAGGTGACAAAGGAGCTCTGTCCCTGCGCTGCCTCTCCGTGTCACTGACAGCACACACGACAGCAGAGAGGCAGCAGGAATGGCTTTCTCATTCAGCTCAGGGACACATTTCCACAGCTGCTTCCCTCTCGCTGCCAGGCTCGGGTTCCCACCTTGGGCTGCGGCAGTTTGTCCGTCCTGGGGAGGACACGGATCCTGCCACCCCCTCTCGGTGTTTTGGGGACAGTTGTGGCACAGAACAGCTGCTCCTGCTGCCCTCCCCACACCCAGGGCAGCACCAGGGGATTCCTGCTGCATTTCTGAGTGAGCATCCCAACACCATTCCCTGACCCAGAATCTTTCCACAGACCAAAGGTTCCCAGGGATCTGGGAGGGTCCTGTCCGTGCTGGTGACACGTGGTGACACCTGATCACGGGGCACGGGGGTCTCAGAGCAGCTTAGCCTGGAAGCCCAGAGTGCCCCAATCCTGGGACACGGGCATCTGCAGGCTCTGGTTCCAGGGGAGCCCCAAAAGGGAGAGATCCCACAGAGAACAGCGAGGCCCTGCTGTGGAGCTCTGCACACACGATTCTCCAATTCTTAAAAAGTTGTTCTGCTGCAGAGTGAGACAAGGACAGTGCAGCCCATAAATGAATGCATTGAAATAATGGAACTTTACACACATCTGGGTGTGTGGGACAGCAGCAGCTCTGCACTTTGGACCTCAGCAGTTTTAGATCTTTTCCAGCAATGTTCCCAAAGCCAGCAGAGCTGCTGTGCAGCAGAGCTGTCAGCTCAAACCCAGCCCCTCTGCTGTGCCTCACAGCCAAGGTTTGCAGAGCATTTGTGAACAGTCACTGCCAGCAGCAAGAGACTTCATCCAGGGAGGAGAATCTGCCTTTCAAGCATGATCTGAACACGACAGACCGTGGCCATGAGTGCCATCCTACCCAGCCATCCCTGGGTCTGTGCCACCCCAGGGCAGGGGACAACGTGAGGGTTGAGCAGAGCTCAGCAATGCAGACACCACACAGCCAGAGGAACCCCCACGAGGAACCTGGGAGGGCCAGCTGGGGTTCTGGGGAGCAATTCTTGGCTCTAAGAGCAGGGGGAGGTTGGCAGAGGTTGCCACATCCCCAAAGTGCCCAAGGCCAGGGTTTGGAGCACCCTGGGATGGTGGGAGGTGTCCCTGCCCATGGCAGGGGTGACACTGGATGAGCTTTAAGGTCCCTTCCACCTCACATCATCCCTGTGGAGGAGGCCAAACACCTGGGGAGTTAAACACTAGCTGAATGGGTGATTTTAACTCTGATCCTTAATACCATTTGATCGTTAATTTTTCCTCTCTTTCTCTCTCTCTTTCTTTTTTTATTTTTTTCTGAAGAGAGTTTTTAAATACAGCCTCAGAAGCAATCTGCAGCTATTAGTAACGCAAGGTGAAAGCGAGAGTAAATTCAGGGACACAATATAAACCCAAGCAGCTGAAAGGCCTCAATTAGGCTGAAAGGAGTTATCTGGTATTTAAATAATTATTAGATTGAAGGAATAATCACAGGTCTGAGCCGATTTTTTCCCCCACTGTCATCCTAATGGAGACTATAATATTATTATTCAAATGCCCATGATTCTCATTGAGGGGGGAAGAAAAAAGGGCTCGTTTAATCTCCATGTGACGGGGCTTCAGGAGGCACCATTAGTCATTTCTCTCATTTCAGCTGTCACTCACTCATGGGCACCGCAGTTTGTCATTAGTGGCATTTTGTGCAGACCCAAGAAAAAAAAAAAAGAAACAAAAACAAAACCAGGCAAAAAAAGAAAAAAAAGGAAATTAAAGGCAAAACAACAAGAGAATCTCCTGTGGCAAATGATGGCTCAAAGGCACAATTCTCATGTCACCAGGGTGGCAGCTGTGTTTGCCTGGTGGGGACAGGGGCTTTTCTTTGGGGGTGGGGTTGGTCTGGTGAGCAGTGATTTACACTCAGCGCTCACCCATCACCTCTGCTCCCTCAGCTCCCGTTTCCTGGGATGTTTCAGCCCCTCTGGATGTGACCAGGCAGCTCCAGGACACAGCAAACATCCCCAGTGCCTTCACTGACCCCAGAGCCTGCACTGACCCCTCATCCTCACCCATCCTCATCCTCACCCATCCCCTTCCTCACCCGTCCTCATCCTCACCCATCCTCATCCTCACTCATCCTCATCCTCACCCATCCTCACCCATCCCCATCCTCACCCATCCTCATCCTCACTCATCCCCATCCTCACCCCCCTCCCAGCCCCACAGGCTTTTCCCTGCCTGTCCTTTTTTCTGTCCCTGTGTTCCCCCTGCCCAGAGGCCACCAGGGTCCCCAAGCAGGGGGAGCAGGTTGGGCCATAAATCCCCTCCGTGGGGGCTGTGTCCCTGGGCAGAGCCTGCTGAGCAATGACAGAGCTGGTGAGGGGGGGCAGAGGGGCTGGGATTGGGGGATGGGTTCTGCCCTTTTTGCTCTTTGGATCCCCATAAGATTTATGGCCTGGAGTGGGGACAGTGGCCAGCACTGCCCTCCCTGTGGCCACCAGGCTGTCACAGCCCCCAAAGGGTCACCAGCAGGGCAGGCTGCACGTGACAAACCCAGAGACAGAACAAACCCCTGGAACAGCCCCAGCCTTGCTCCAGCCTGAGCCTTTCCCCTTCCGTCAGCTCCGTCTGGGATCTGCCCATGGGAATGAGGGGAAAGCCTCGAGTTTGGTCAGTTCTTTGTGGGAACACAGATGCTGGACCCTCACCCCTCCTGCAGCACATTGGGAATTTTCCTGGAAAACCTTTCCAAGCATTGAAACTGCTGCAGTGATTGATGCCCTGGCAGGAGTGACATTCAGGACACATTTGTCAGCTATGGAGGAGACCTTACAACAATTAATAGGGTTTGGGTTTAATTAGACAGAAAGTCTGAGCCAAACTGTCTGATGGAAGCTTCTCCAAGGCCTGGGATGTTTCCAGCATGGATCAGAGGTCTGGATGCTCAGTGCTGCCCTTGGCCACAGCCAGAGGAGCCCCCTGCCACCAAATCCCCCTCACCCAGCAGAAACCTCCCTGCCCACTCACACAGCCCCTTCCTTGCCCTCAGGGTAGAGAAGCCTTGGCACATCCCTGCCCCAAGCATGGATTTCCCTGGCTGTCCTGGAGCAGGGAGCTTTGGCATTCCTCCCTCCAGACCCCAGCAGTGCCCACCAGCCAGAGCCACCCAAGAGCCTGACCCCAAGGGAAGTGCCTGGCAGCTCGGTGTGAATAATTGGAATTCTGTAACACAGAGCCATCAGGATGGCTCCTACCACCTCTTCTTGGTCTTCTTTATTTAATATTTTGACTCCAACAACAATAAGAGCAAGCTGTAAATCACCAGAGGAGCCTGGAGTTGGCCCTGAGGTTTCTCCAGAGGTTACTGCCCCACAGGGATGACAAATAACAAGCTTTTCCTAAAACACAACCTGAACCCTTTGGGTTTTGGACCAAAATCCACCTTCCTGGTTTGCCCTGTCCCTGCTCTGTGCTGGCAGCCACCAGCAGGACCCGTGCCAGGAGCTGTGTCCCCCCTTCCCCAGAGCTGCTCATTCCCAGGGATGGCATTCCACAGGCTCGGCAGCGTTCTGAGAAAGAGTTAAGAGGGCAAAACACAGCATTGTGATTATTGCTTCCTCCAGGCCTGGGACAAGGAAGAGGAGGGGAAGAACAGAGCCCAGCCACGAAAAGGCATTTCCCTGATAACAAACACCATCACAGCAATTATGCACAAAAATTTGTCCAGAGCCCAGATATTTGTTTATACAACACACACTGTGCAAAGCTCTCCCCTCCACCTCCCTCCTGTGCACACACATCCCAACAGCTCCAGAGAAACAGAAAATCCAGGCAGGGCCCTGCCCTGAGCGCCACATTTGGAGCTGCAGTTTGGAGGACATGGACACAGCACATCTGGTGCCACCCCTGGCGTTGTCCCAGATTTGCTGGACAGGCCTGGACAAGTCGTGCTCCTCAGTCCCCATCCCCAGGGAGATCCAGAGCAGCACCACAGCTGTGGCTGTCACCCAGCTGTGCCTTACAGCTGGAGTCATTTAACCCAGCAACCCCACAGGGCTTCCAGGAAAATCCATAACGGAGCCCGGACACCTCGGAGTGGGAATTGGACACCTTGTCCTTCCCTGTGCTGACACTTGACACCTGCTCTCTGAGAAACCACAGCTGGCAGCCACTGAGCCTGAGAGCACTGCTGTGAGACTGCTCATAAATTACCTTCCTGGAGAGGGGAGCTGGGCAGGGAGGGTTTTATTCCCCAGGCAGTCCCCGAGGACAGGCTCGGGGCTGGTGACAGCCTGACGTGCTGGAGCACGGAGCAGGACAGACCCTGACTCTCCTGGCTGCCTTGAAGTCTGACACCAAGGGGAAATTTAACACTTCTGAAGTTTCATAGCTGCTTTAGTCACTTTTTGGGGAGGCTCAGGTTCAGCCAAACCCGTGTAAACAGGTCAGTGGCTTTGGATGATGTTGAAAGAGTAGGAGTTGGACAGAGCTGTGAGTGTCTCACGCAGCCTCCTGCTGCAGGGCCCAGCTGTTAGAGACATCATTCCGGTGGTGCTTCTCTAAATAGTCCTCAAGGACCCCCAGAAACAGAATCCACAACCCCTCCAGGCAATCTAGGTCACTTTTATGTGCCTCAGAAAGTGCTTTTTCTGGTTTCCTACCTGAGTCTTGATGGACTGAGCTTTATCCACCTCTCCACCGGTGCACCTGAGCATCGCTTGATTATTCATGGACTTTATTCCCAACAAAATGGAATTTAATGGCTGCTGACCTTAGGTGCAAGCAGATTAAACGATGGAATGATTTGCCCAAGGCTAAGCAAAAGGTCCCAGTGGCAAGGCAGGGAGTTTTATCTCCCGAGCCTCAGCCCAGCACTGTGTCCCCAGGTGACACCCAGCTGCAGTTTATTACAGGAGAATATTACAGAGCAGCACGAGGGAGGATCACAGAGCGGCCACCGAACTGCAGCAGGAAAATAAGCAGCAGCTTCTCCTGGCCTCACTCCAAGCACACCACAGGCAAGTGAAGAACCCCAGCTTCAAATTAAATGGGTCCCCAGCCACTCCATTAAACAGAAATCCTGCAAGAGAGCTGCTCTGGCTGTGCCAGCCCCTTGCAGCGAGCAGGGCTCGTTATCCCCTCTGGCAGCCAGATGGATTTGCACAGTAGCCACAGCACTGTTACCTAAGTAAACCAGGAAATGGGACATTTGTTAAAATGAGGTTCTGGGATGCTCAATCCCCAGCTGAGCACTGCTGGATCTCTCCCAGCCAGCGGTGCTGGAGTTGTGGGGAGCACAGCACGGGCTGTGACACCCCTGGGCACGTTTGGGGGTTACTGGTGGGGATGGTGCTCCCTGCCGCTCCAGCACGGGGTTGTCTCCTGGGATCAGCACCCAGCCAGCCTGCACACCCCAGGCTGTGCTGTCCATCCCTGGGAGGGCAGGCCGGGAACAGGGAGAGGCTCCTTGCTGCTCCATGCCCGGCTCCAGCTCCCTGCTCCCCTCCCCCTTCCAGGGCCAGCACCAGCACTGCCGCCACAAACACTGGAGGATTTATCACCCAGGTGCCACTGTGGGATTTGGGAATCCACATGAGGATTTGGGAAGGCAGAACACGACTGCAAAAGCTCTTAAATGAGCAGGAAAAGCAAAGCAGACACATGATGCAGGACAGGGCCACACAGCGCTGAAAGAACCTTCATTACCCAGCCCCTGGCAGCCTGTCCTGCTGGAAGGGTGGAATGGGAGCTGCAACCCCCACCAGCTTCAGGGCCACGCCAAGGAAATGCCTTTACCCCCCTAAGCCTCTCTGCCAGGGCTGGCTGCCCTTCCAGGGGCATCCCTCGGGTGCTTGGTTATGTTTTTGATGGAGTTTCAAAGTGCTTGAACCCTGGGAAGGACAGAACAGCTCCGTGCCTGCCCAGGCTGCTCCACCCAGCACCAGAAGTGGCCACCACAGAGCTCAGAGCCGGTGCCAGGCCATGGACAGGGTCCCACCATGGCTGGGGTCAGGGCTGGGGGGTCCCAGGTGCCCCCAGCCTCGTGTCCTGAGGTCCAGGAGAGGAGCCCAAAGCCTGGAGCCATGTCCCCTCTGTGCCACCAGCAGCTGAACGTCACCTCCTCTCCCCGAGGGTTGGGGCATCAATGTCTGCTTGAGAGAGTGGCTCCTTCACACTCGTGTGCTCCCTGCTCCTCTGCCCTGCTTTTCAATTTCAGAGCTCTGGCAGATCTCTGATTAATTCAAGCCTGTTTAATAACCCTTCTGTTTAGATGAAACGAGCTGTCTTGTTTTCTTTATTTTTAACACTAACTCTCGTTTCTTTGCTAAGGATCTCTGTCATTTAAAAACTTCTCTCTCTCCAACCAAGCTGATAATAAGATGGAGAAAGCAGCTGCTGACGTCCACATCTGACATCAGCCAGAAGGTCTGAGGATAAAGAGGGGCTGGACACTTTGATGGATGAGATATCCCAAAAGCCTGAGCAAAACCAGGAGCTCTGCAAATCCCTGTGCAGCTCAGAGCAGGGCACAAACAGCAGCACTGTGGGGACAATGTGGGTGACAGCAGAGGAGACTGGGGAGCTGCAGCACCCACCCTCCTCACCCAGGAAGGGTCACCGCGTTTGTGCCTGTGGGGGTGGAAAATATTCCATAAAACCCCTTGGAAGCTGCTGGTGCTGAGGCTGTGCCCCACACTGAGCCCCTGGCGTGGCAATCCATTGGCCATGGGCTGCTCCAGCTGCTCCCAGCCTTGGCACGGCACCCACAGCCTGTCCTGCTCCTGTGGCTCCCACCTTCCCTTGTGACATCCTCACCCCACAGGGTCCACTGGCCACTGCCCAGCCCCTGCCCATCCCACCAGAGCCCGGCAGGAGTGACAGCCACACCGGGAATTCCAACGGGAGCCTCCCAGCTGCCTCCTGCCTCCCTGGATTTCAAAGCTGCACTTGTCTGCAGAACAACTGAGTCACTTCCTCCCCAGATCAGCCTGTGGGACGGGCTCCAGCCGTGCCTGGAAAACAATAAATCCTTCAAGGACGTGTGAGGCCACATTTCACAGGGATGCAGTGAGCCTGCCTGCCCCGAGAGCCCCTCACACCCCTGGGCTCAGCTCTGCTCCAGGGACAGGTCCCAGCCTGGCCCCAAATCCCCAGGGCACTGCTTTGGATGGAGCAGCTCAGGGATCAAAGCCACCCTGAGCAGAGACGTCACCCAGCTGGGTCAAGAACTGACCCAGAATCTCCAGCACTCCATAAAATACACAGAGGATCCCACAGGGAGAGAAGCTATGGCTGGATTTGTGGCAGGACTCCTTTGGCAAACCCAAGGACTCATCACAAGAGGAGTTTCCTCCAAAAACACAACAAAACAACTTGTGAGAGCCAGCACCGCTCTTGACTGGTTCAGTTTTACAAATCCCCCTTTTACAGCCACAAACTGCTCCCACAGATCCCCAAAACATTCCTACAAAGCTCAACGACTGGGGGGGGGCAAAGCCAAAACTCAACAATTGGAGCTGTCTCTGGCCCTAAACCTGTGGAACTTTCACCAGAACAACCCAGCCGAGATGCTTGGTCAAAAAGAACCTCCCAGATCAGAGGAAAACTGGTGATTTTGGAAAATCCAGGAGCACTTGAGTGCTGCTCCCTTTGTCTTTGTTGAAGCCAGAAGCAAAGAGCAGCTGAGTTACATTGAGGATCACAAGACTTTTAACCAAATGATCCCACATAGATGAGAACAAACTGAATGACAAGGAAATTAATATGATATCCCCTTCAGTAACACGATGGCTAAAGCAGATAATCTGCCCAAGTGTCATGTTTATAATGGGAGCTTGCAGAGAATGAAGCAGGAATTCACAGGGATGAACAAATGAGCCAATATTCTGCTTCTTCTCATGTTAAAATTTGCAGTTTGGGATAAAAATAATCGTTTGTTTTTTGTTTTTTTTTTTAAATCTTGGGAGGAGAAGGAAATTGGGTCAAAATTGTTTGGTTTGCAATAGATGTTTGCAGCTCAGGGGGTGTGAGAGCAGGTTCTGCTGGGCAAGGTGAGCTGCCCAAAGCCCTGTGCCAGCAGGACTCACCCCAGAGAGACCATTCCTCCATCAAAAGTCAGTTCAACCTCATTTCAATTACAGGATTGACACAGAGCTCATTGTTACAAGTCTGTGAGGCGGGGAATGGGTAAAATCCAACACATTCAGAATTCACACTCAGAAGTGAAAAATCCCCTCTGCAAAGTCACTGATTCCACCCAGCCTGTCCCTCCTGAGGCCAAACCACCCAGCACCCTGCGCTGGGCTAATTTTTTTTTTTATTTTTTTTTTTATTTTTTTTTTTCCCATTTAACCAAGTTACACAACACCCTTGGAAGTCCTCACAGGAGCCTCTGCTTTTGTTTCTCCCCGGGAGTTTGTTCTGGCACTGCTGAGCTGAGCCCAGCACAAGCCGTGGCCACCTCGGCTCCAGGGAATTCATCTGCTGGAACCGATGGGACCGACTTGTCCCTGTCACACAGAGCTTGTCCCTGTCACACAGAGCCTGTCCCTGCCACACAACTCCTGCCCTGAAAAGCTGAGTTACACAAGCTCTTGTAGCAGCACCTCATTATGGCCCAGGGGACAACAAGGGGCTGCTGCCTCTCTGTCCCCGCGAGTTTGGCCCGAGCTCCTCGGTTGCTATGAGATTGTTAAAGACAGTCTGGACCTGTCACCACTGAGCAGCCTTTGGACACAATTCCTGCTCCAGGAGGCTCCTCAGTGGAGCCAAGCACTCCAGGAGAGGGCTCGTCCTCACTGCTGCTGGAATTAACTCCTTGAGAACTGCAAGGAAACTTCACAGCTGGGACAGAAGGAGCCTGCAGTGCCCCTTCTTCTGCCACAGCATCCCCCAGCCAAGCAAATTTTGCTGGGGAGGTTTTTCCATCTGGCCCTCCCAGCTCCAGTCTCCCAACGGATGATGCCTCTGGTGTTAAATGCCTTTGGAAATCCGGAGGGGCAGGCAGCAAAAGTCAGGAGTTTTGGAAGGTTTAAGGCAAATACAAAAGCGTTTCTCGTTCCAAGGTGGACTTTGAAAAGTTCTGTCAGTTTGCTGACTCTGGGTCTGTCATGGAATTACAGAATGGTTTGGGTTGAACTGGAATTAAATATCATCCAGTTCCAACCCCCTGCTGTGGGCAGGGACACCTTCCACCGTCCCAGGTTACTCCAAGCCCCATCCAACCTGGCCTTGGACACCTCCAGGGAAGAGACCTTTGAGGTGCTTTCCAACCCAAATCATTCCCCAGTTCTATGTTTTAACTCCAGTGCAGATTTCAAACCTGTGAAATGGCACATTTTAAACATAAGAATAATCAAAGCAGTGAGGAAACCTCCAGGCATGCTCCCTTTTCCTCCCCACCTCTTCACACTTCCATTAAAAATCAAAAGGAAATTCGCAGGCTAATTTTTTTTTTAAATAACATTCCAGGCTGTGACATAAGCCAGCAAAGACAGGAAATATGATCATGAGGGCAGAGCTCCATCCTCTGCTCCTGTCACTGCGACTTTTTGGGGACTTGGCAAATGACTGAGTAGAGGAGACAGCCGGCGTGTTTTATGGAGTTGAACTGTAACATCCCTGTTCCGCAGCCAACTCCCCGTTCCTCTGCTCTGACACCAATAAATCTGCCCAGCCACGGGGAACAAAGCTCTTCACACGAGCTGGCCACACGTGAACCCCTCATATTTGGCTACCTGGGGAAGCACCCAGCCCCTGGGCTCTGCTGTGGGTAAGTGTTCCCCAAAAAGTGGGAAAATGCTGATTTCAAGGGAGTTTAACCCTGCCACCAACAGACTCACATTCACCACTGCTTTCCCAAGTGCCAGTTCCCAGAATCTCAGCCTCCCATTCCAGGGGGGAAATTGCCACTTTGGGCTGGAAGGAAAACCCTGCCAAGGCAAACCCTGAGAGCCCAGACAGCGCCACGCAGTTCCAGACAACCCAGAGCCTCCTTCCACGTGCTGTCCAAGGATCAACCCCAAAAGCTCGGAGCACAAACTCACTTTTCGGAAGCTCATTCCCAGGTGAACAAAGCAAAGCAGGGAGATTCAGGAGCACCTGGAAAACATCTCCAGATTTCTGCCCTTCTCTTGCTGGACACGAGGGACGGCCGCGGGCTCCCACCCAACGGCAGAACCGCCATGGAGGAGGAACCGCACATAAATCTCGCTGGGAGGAATCTGTTCCCAGGCTGGCTGAACCTGGAAATGACAGGAGGAACTTCTTCCACGCTGAGTCAGGGAGTGACGGCGGCCGTGGGGCTGCGGTGGCCCCGCTTCCTCCCCGGCGCGCGGCAGGAGCCAGCGCTGCCTCCCAGCTTTCCTGTTTTCCTGAGCCTTCCCAGACAGGGAAATGGGGCTGCAGAGCCTGGCACTGCGGGGGTTAAACTGCTGGGGTGTCAATGCTGCCAGAGCCATGCAGGAGCTGCAAGGAAAAGCTGTGCAGGTACACACCTGGAGCGGCCTCTCCAAGCATTGTCGCTCTCCCGTCCGCCGCCCCTTCAGTGGGAAAACGGGATCAGATTTGCCTGTGCATCCCAAAGGCTTCCCCACACACAGCCCAGCGTTCCCACTGCTGATCCCCACGCCCAGGGCGGGTGGGAGCCACTGGTCCAGCCCTGGGAGAGCCCTGCCAGCCCCTCCAGGTCACCAGAGGGGCAGAGGCTGCACCACACTCAGCTCTCCCTGTCTGTGCCCCCTTCCCTGAGCACTCTCCTGCTCACACGGATTATTCCTGGTGTGGGTTCCCACAGAGGCTCCTGCCGGAGCAGCACCTGGTGTGCTCCCCCCGGATCTGGCTGGGCTGTGACACAGGGATGGTGTTGGTGGCTGTCACACTCACAGGGACAGCTCACGGTGCTCCCCGCTGCTGACCCAACACCCACTCGCTGTGCTCAGGGCAGCCGGGCCGGACCCTGCCCTTCCTGTCCAGCTCCAGCCCTGAGACACCGGACTTGTGTCCCAGTCCTCCAAGCCCCATCCAACCCACAGAGCCCCATGGAGCCCCACGAACCCCTGAGCCCCACGAACCCCCTGCTCCCAGCACAGCCCCAGGGCAGCACAGGGGAGTCCTGGGGAGGCAGCAGCGGCAGGAGGAGAGGTGAGAGGTCAGGGCAATATTTACTCAGACGTCACCTCTCACTTTTATGAAGTGGGGAAATGGTGCTGGAGCAGGAAAAGGCTGTGAGAGACGTTCCTGTCTGGGAAGCTGCTGACACGGCGAGCACAGCACGGAGCTGGCTCCAGAGAGCCGGGACCTGGCTGGGACGGGACCCTGCAACCCCACCCGGGGCTGGGGATGGGCTCCCAGGCTCCATCTGGGAATGGCTGGACAGGCAGGAGCTCTGCAGAGCCTCCCCTGGCCTTCAGGAGGTGCCCATGGCACAGCGGGGTCAGCCTGGCACACCGAGGTTTTCAGGAGCTCACGGCGGCACGGAGCACGGGATCAGCTGGAGGACACAACTTCCACAGGGGAGGCTCTTGGAAGAACCTTCTCCCTCAGGAAGTGGGGACATGGAGCTGAGTGTGCCCCTGGCACAGAGCTGGGGCTGCTCCCAGGGCAGTGCCAGGCCAGGAGGGGCAGCAGAGCCTGGCAGGGCTCTCCCGGGCTTGCTCTCCCCGTGCCTTCCGAGATCATCTGGACTTTTTTATAACGTGACTCTGATGCCTTTTATCTCCAGCTCTGAATGCAATTTTAGCCCAGGCAAAGCGGGATTAAATTTTCATAGCAGGATACATTTATCTCGCTTTTCACTCCCCCCAGGTCGATTTCAGCCAAACAGGAGCCGCGATTACAGCGAGAAACATGAGATGGGCTCTGCCTGATAAGGAGGGGAGGGCTCCTCTTTGCCAGCACCCCACCCCTGGCAGCTCCCGCTGCCACATCCCGGTACCCGGCCCCTCCGAGCCCCTCCGGGTCAGAATTCCCACCCCAGTCCCGCAGGGAGCCCGCAGCACACCAGCTCCATCACCGACACGTGTTGCACTCGTGTCGTGGCAGAGTTGCGCTTCTGCCGGAGCAGCCTCGCCCCACCCGAGCAGCTCCGCTCGGACACACGGACAAGGAGCGAGGACACACGGCCACAGCCAGCCTGGACCACCCGGGAATGTCCGAAAAGCACCAAAACCCTCCCGTGCCCCGTCCAGAGCTGCGTCCAGCAAAGCTCCGGCGCAGATTTCCAGCCCCTGTCCCCATCGCCACCAGCCAGAGGCTGCAGCTCAGCGCAGTTCTGCTCCTTGCTGGGTTTATCTTCGGTTTTTGTTGGATCCAGAGGACCCCTCTAGTGGGATGAGGAGGAATTTCAAGCCCACATCCCACCCCCAATTTCACCCCCGTGCCGGCTGTGGGGCCCAGGGTGGGCGCTGGGCTGCCACGGGGAGCAGCTGCGGAGTTCCTCAGCCCGTTTTGCCATTTCTCCCACTGGAGGTGAAGCCAAAACCAGGCTGAGATGTGGATGCCAGGGAGGCAGCGCAGGTGGGGAGAACCGGAGAAAAGAGAAACGCGGCACAGACATGAGGATAAATCCCTTCAGAGCCGCAAAAGGAGATGGCTTCCATCAGCAAAACCCTTTTGGCCATAAGGAGCCACCTGGCCCGCGTGTGTCACCGGGCACTCAGCGCTACTGGAGGTGCCAGGGCCACCCTGTGACGCTGCAGGGGACAGCCCGAGGCTCCCGCAGGCCGTGTCCCGCAGGAAATCCATTTATTTCCAGCGCAGACAGCGGCTCCGAGCACAGCCCCGGCGGCCGCCGCTGCCGCCCAAGGACAGCGCTGCCCTCAATCCCACTTTCGTTCCTGCCTCGCTCCTCACCCGCGGCATCCCTGCACAAAGAGCCCGTGGCTGTGGCACCGAGCCCCGCTGTGCCCTCGCCCTGCCCGGGACAGAGCTGGCACGCAGCGCCAGCAGCTCCCCAGGGATGCTCCGGGTGACAGCGATGTGACAGCGACACTTCAGCTCCTCCAGCCCGGCGTTCGTGGCTCAGCCCGGGAGGAGTTGCGAGCACCTTTCCGCCCTGGTCCCCCCTGCCCTCCCCTTTGCTGTTGTGGCGGTGGCCTCCCAGCCAAGCTGGTTAAGAGATTAACACTCTAAAAACCACATTTACTCTAATTAGCCATGAAATCTTTGTAACTAAGTGAAAAAATATTTCCCTTGAGGGATTTTTTCTGTCCATTCATCACTGTTTGAATTGCCAGGGAGGGGGGAACGAGAGAAAAAACCCTCAGATCTAATGAATTAATAGCAGAATGCCCTGGGGGAGCAGCGGCTCCTCCACAACACGGGCACCTCAAAGGGGGCTTTTCAGAGCTCGCCGAAGGGACGCTGCTGAATTATTTCGAGTTAACAGACTGTAACAGCTCCGCTCCCGTTTGAGCCGGGCAGCTTGGCCAGAGCTCCGCTCCTCCCTTCCCTTCCCTTCCACGGGGACGGACAGACGGACGCTGTGCCCGCCCAGCTGGGTGTCCCTGCCCTGCAGACAGCCGGAGCTGGGGACAGGGCACTGCTGGCAGCACCACCAGTGCCCCCAGCTCCTGTTGTAGCGGGAAAAACATTTCAGAGTTAGGTGGGAGGGGAGGCAGAGAATCTTGCCACAACTTAGGCCCATAAATATTTCATATCGCTGGAAGAAGAACGATTATATTCCTGCCAGCACTTTTCTTGTGTATTTTAAATGTGTCACCGCCTTCTACTTTCTCCCCCGTTTGTGTTTCTTGTAACAGGCCCATGAAATAAAGATTAGCTGAATAATCAAGAGTGTTTAGAAATGTGAAGGGGCCTGTCTCAGGAGCACTGCGTGCTCAGGTTCATCTTTCTCCAGGATTTTTCCCCCCCCTGTTTTTAAGGATGCCAAAGGCAGATGGGGGAGCGCGGTTTGCGCAGGGCGGGAGCGAGCGGGAGCGGAGGCGAGCGGGGCTGGGAGAGCGGCGAGCACGCAGTGCCCCGTCAGAAATGACAGGCTCAGAGCCTGAGGAGCAGGGGGGCACTCTGCCCCATTACATATTTATCGTTCCGGCTGCAGAGGGGCCAATTAAAACAGCTTGATCACCGCCGTGTTCGAGCAGCCGCGGATGTGCTGGGAGAGGCGGGATGAGAGGGGCAGGTGCGCACATTCCTGTTGGGATGTGCTGCAGTCCCTTCTGCGAGAGCCACGGACCGGCCTCAGTGAGCAAAGGTGTCCCCTCAGGACAGCATCCCTCACTGGGCAAAGGTGCTTCTGTCCCCCCAGGACAGCATCCCTTGGTGAACAAAGATACCCCTGCTCCACCAGAGCATCCCTCGATGAGCAAAGGTGCCTCTGCTCCACCAGGACAGCATCCCTTGGTGAAAAAAAAGTGCTTTTGCTCTCCCAGAACATCACCCCTTGGTGAGCAAAGGTGCCCCTGCTCTCCGAGGATCATCCCTCAGTGAGCAAAGGCACCCCCCAGTTCATCCCCCAGTGAACAAAGGTGTCCCTGCTCCCCCAGTTCATCCTCCAGTGAACGAAGGTGTCTCTTCTCCCCCAGTTCATCCCCCAGTGAACAAAGGTGTCTCTGCTCCCCCAGTTCATCCTCCAGTGAACAAAGGTGTCCCTGCTCCCCCAGTTCATCCTCCAGTGAACAAAGGTGTCCCTGCTCCCCCAGTTCATCCTCCAGTGAACGAAGGTGTCTCTGCTCCCCCAGTTCATCCCCCAGTGAACAAAGGTGTCCCTGCTCCCCCAGTTCATCCCCCAGTGAACAAAGGTGTCCCTGCTCCCCCAGCAGAGCGTCACGTTGGCACCCAGCAGCCAGCCCAGCTTCCCACCTTCAGCTCCTCACCACTCACGCACTTTCTAAATATCGGCTTTGCTTTCTCTCCCAGTTCAGCTCCTCATCTCAGCTGCCCACGGCATGAGACAGTCTGCACCTACATCTGCCCTAGCTTTTGGGCAACCTTTCCCAGGCATGCTCGAGACTCCCACATTTAGCCGCAACAGGAGTTCCCTAAGTAAGTTCTGGAAAGCCTCGTGGCGGCACCTAAATGGGAGATGTCGGGAAGAGCCTGCAAATCACACATTTCCCCGAGACTCCGCGGGGTCTGCCCGGCAAACTGCTCCAAATGTCATCTCCATTTAGCTGCTTTGCGAGCCAATTTGTCACATCCTAATGCAATTTGCTGAGGAGAGTTAAAGAGCACAGGGCAGGAGCAGTCACCCCTTCCTCCTGCGGGCTCCCGCAGCCTGGCAGCGTCTGCAGCTCCCCTCCCGCACCCGGCTGGAATTCCCTGCTGCCGGGGAGCAGGGGAGGCTCGGGGTTAATGCAAAGATCCAGGCAGAGCACGGGAAGAGCTGCCTCCATCATATTGGTGGATTCTGTGCAGCTCTTATGCAGCATCTGCTACCTGCTCCCACCGCACCGACTTGTTCTGAGCCGGGGGGGAAACTCCACGATTAATTACATCAAACAACACCATAAAGACAATGAGGAGTAAATTGGGTTACTTTATCTTCTTGCAACAAGCGCCGCGGATGTGGCTGGAAGAGTTGGGAGGGATGGCTGCCTTGCCTGATAAGCCATTTCACAAGTGACACCGCCGGGTCACGTCCCTCTCTGCTCGCACCAAGCTCCTCGAGTCAAAGCCGCTTTATCTGGTCCCCTGCGCCACCCACCCCAAAACTCCACATTTGGGCTTTGAGGGTCCTCAAAGTGACAACAAATGGCAAAAGGACGGCAATAAAGACCAAAAAAAACCCGTTGGGCTCTAAAGGATCTAACACCTCTGTGTTAAAGGTAAAAAGCCAAACATCTGTTCTGAGGATGGCACAGATTCTTGCGAGGCATCTGTCCCTCAGCTGTAAGTAGGTCATCTCATCCCACTTTAGTCACCGTTATCAATGAAGCCATCCCGAGCAGAGGGACAGCACCACGGCCCCAGCTCAGCCCAGGTCTATCGAGCACATTGAAGCCACCAGTGAAGCATCAAGTGCCCAGCAAAGAGCAGGAGCAGCCTTTGAGCAGCGGTTTCACATCACGGCACGCAGAAGTTCACGTTCCCTCACCTCCGAGCCTCAGCTGCTGCTCACAGACGCACAGGGGATTTTTTTTCCCTCTGCCACTTACTATTCACCTCGCTTAAAATTAACCTATTGACTTTCTGATACCCCTTAGAACACAGATTAATTGAACATCACTCACTTCACCTCCAGGAACGTGCGAGTATTGGCCATAGCGTGAACGGAGACAAAGCCGGGAATGCCTGACCGTGCCAGGTTAAACGGAGGTCACAGCCTGCGAGGGCAGCTCGCACAGAGCAGCCTGGGCTGTCACCGACACCCATCGCACAGCTCCGGGCTGCGGGGACCGGGACCATCACCCGGGACTCGGGATTTCCCTCAAGGGAGCACAAGTGCATTCGGCATCTCTCCCCTCATCACCGCCCAAAAAGGGTCTTGCGCGGATTTAGGAAAGTTTTAGTGGGGATTTGATGTTTTTTCCCCTAAGATTCAGGGGTGTTTTCCAAAAAGAGCCTCCTTGCTAGCAGGAACTTTTCACGGAGATGAGTTTATCCCGCTGCATTGGCTCCAGAGCGTGACTGAGCGGTACCGAGCGGCCGCAGAATTAACGGGGAAGCAGCGATGTCTAACGGGAGCGCGGAGCAGCCCGGGGAGCGAGCGGGAGCTGGATTCCCTGGAACCGGGCAATCCGAGGGGTTCCTCCATCCCTTCCCCAGGAACCCCCGGCATCTCCGCGCAGCTCCGCGGGCACGGCGGGGCCGGAGCCTCCGGGCACCTCCCCGCGCTCCGCAGCCCCCGGTGCCACCCGCAGCCCGCGGTGCCACCCGGCTCGGGCAGCTGCGGGCGGCGCGGCGACAACGATCCCGAGCCTCCTCCTCCCCGCATCCTCCGGCGGGGGATGCCCAGCGGAGCCCCCACCCCGGGGACCCCCCGCACCCCGGCGGGCAGCAGCCCCTCGCCATCCGCCGACACTCACCAGCCCTCG
>VWZS01010491.1:276473-290433 GCA_013397075.1 Rhabdornis inornatus | reverse complement strand
TGGGAATGTTCACTGGGCATGTTCATTGGGAATGTTCACTGGGAATGTTCATTGGGAATGTTCAGCAGGAATGTTCACCGGGAATGTTCACTGGGAATGTTCACTGGGAATCTTCACCGGGAATGTTCACTGGGAATCTTCACCGGGAATGTTCATTGGAAATGTTCAGTGGGAATGTTCACCATGAATGTTCACTGGGAATGTTCATCAGGAATGTTCAATGAAAATGTTCACCAGGAATGTTCACTGGGAATGTTCACTGGGAATGTTCATTGGGAATGTTCACTGGGAATGTTCACTGGGAATGTTCACTGGGAATGTTCATTGGGAATGTTCACTGGGAATGTTCACTGGGTATGTTCACTGGGAATGTTCCATCACCCCCATTTATTTAATTACCCCCATTTATTTCATTAACCCCATTTATGTTGTTGCTCCCCCGGAGTTGTGCTGCACCCCTGCCTGCACAGAGCCCCGGAGCAGGGACGGATGAGATGTGCTCGGACACCGCCACACCTTCCCTGCTCTGTCCCAATTCCCGTGCCTCAAACGAGCTGCTGCTCCCAGCCCAGAGCAGGCTTTGCATGGGCGAAGTACTTGGAGAGAATATTAAACTAAATAATAGCAATTAATTAGGCTTGTGTAAAGCTATTAACCTTCAAATCCCCGTAGAAATAATAAGGAATGCTGGAACCCTCTGGGATGCACGAGCTACTCCCCCCTTCCAGGGGAGAGCAGCCGGGCTCCAGAGCTGGAATGATTTCTGATTTCTGATCTCTGATTTCTGATTTCTGATTTCTGATCTCTGATTTCTGAGCTCTGATTTCTGATTTCTGAGCTCTGATCTCTGATTTCTGAGCTCTGATCTCTGATTTCTGAGCTCTGATTTCTGATCTCTGATCTCTGATCTCTGATCTCAGATTTCTGATCTCTGATTTCTGATCTCTGATCTCTGATCTCTGATCTCAGATTTCTGATCTCTGAGCTCTGAGCTCTGATCTCTGATTTCTGCCCAGGGCAATGCTGCAGCAGGCTGGGACTGCTCCCAACCCCACACACCCCGCTGCTGCTGCAGGGGAGGAGGGATCCCAGTGATTCCCACAGGCACAGGATCCCCATTCCCAACTGTTCATTGCAAAGTGTTTGGGGAGCAGCTCAGGGAAGGGATTTTCTGCAACATTCTTTTCTCCTGTGACCCCTGAAATCACCAATGGCTGATCCCTCTCCCCTCCTCATCTGCAGGGAAAAGAGACGTTGATCTCCTCCTCAGCACTTTTCCAAGGGTTTTCCCAACTTCTCTGGGAAATAAAGATCACAAAAGGAGCGCTGAGCTGCAGCTGCAGCTGCAGATGGAGAGATGTGACCCCTCCCCGGGGTGTCACAGCCACAGCACCCCCAGATCCCGTGGGGTTTGTGCCTCGCTGCCCTTCAGCCTTCCCTGGGCACACAGGAGCCTTCTCCAGCTTCCAGCACCGTGTGGGGTGATTAATTAATTCATTAATTACTCCACCCCATCATTCCCACCCAGGAGGGTGGGAACCAGGAGGGTTTTGCCTGCAGCACGCCCTGCTCATCCCTCCCAGCTCCATCCAGCACATCCCTGGGTTTTGGGCACCTTGTCCTCCCTTTCCCGCCTTTATCCATCCTGGCTCAGGGCACCAGCCCTGGCACACCTCAGTTCTGGGAACAGCTGCCCATAAACACCCACAAACCACTTAAAATCTCTGCTTCCCATTCTGCCTCCAAGCTCCCTTGCTGCCATGTGTGCAAACGGCTTCAGAAGTGAGATTGTCCCAGTCCCAAACCCACTAATTCCAACCTGGGCTCCCAGTGCCGTTGTTTCCAGCCTAGTCCTGGATTTCCTATGGATTTCAGGCAGATTACAATTAAATTCTGCCACTGTGGCCCATTCTCAGTTACCACACAAGGAAATCCTTCATCCGTACTTCAGCCCGTGGCTGGGTTCCCCACACACAATTAAATTAAGTGGGGAATTAATTAAATAATAACTGTCCCAAAAGCTTTCAGGGCTGGGATTGTCCCTGGGTGACTCTGAGGAATCCTGGGCTGGGGTTTGTGCTGCTGTTCACGTGGAAATTCCAGCTCTGAGCTCCCTCCCACCCTGGGCAGCAGCAGCTCCGTGCTGGGGCACCCACTGCTGGTTGTGGGGGCTCAGCTCCCTCCAGAACAAAGGTTCTGTCTCCAAAAAGTCCCTGGAATTCTCTGGATGGAGGCTCCAGGGGAAAGGAGAGCTGAGGATGCAGCTCAGGGCACGGTGACAAGGGCAGGGCTCAGCCCTGGCAATCCTGGCTCTTCAGGGGTGCAAGATATCCTGCAAGGGAAGAGCTCTCCTGCAACAATCTGCCTTTAATGGGGTTACCATTGCAGAGGGAAAGCATTTTATATGGAACCAGGTTTACATTATCCTGCTATTCGGAGATCTAGCTTGCAATGCTGTTCAAATCCTTTAATCCATAAATAGGATTCCAGCCAGAGCTGGGCTGCCTTCCAAAACTGTAATCTCCAGTATATGAATTATTACAAAAAGATTAGGGTGTTTCAAGTAATAACATTTCAAATAAATCAGCTTTCATGAAGGAACAACAAACTAATATCGGAAATAACAATATAAAGACATTTATAGAGCCACTTGCTGGAATAACTTCTCTAACCAGGGGGATTCTTTGCTCATTTACATTTATTTTTTTTTCCAAGTGAGGAGCAGACCTTTGCCTTTGTCCCCTGTCTCGTGGGCAGAGCAGTGAAGGTGCTGCTGTCTGAGATGATCCCTTGGAGTCCCAGCTCTGTTCTTTGGGGACAGGGGGATGTGCTGCTGCTCTCTCCATCCCTCAGCTCTCCCTAATGGTCAGATAATCCTGGAGGCCACAAACGCTCCCCCAGCTCCATTTTAATCACCATGAGCCAGGACTTTAATTATGATTCCTGGTGCATTTGCAGAAGCCTCTCCCTTCCACACCCCCCATGTGCAGGCAGAGCTTAATTCTCCCCCCTTGATTATTTCCTGCCTCTTTTGGCCATGGTTGCTATTAAATAAATTCATCGTGCTTTGCTTCCCTACAAACTGGATGGCCTCTGCAAATCTTGTGTGGCTTTTTAAAGAAAACTTATTCCAAACCTGTGCATCCTAAAAATAAACCGAGCCTGGGGCCAATTAGGAGCCCCAGGTTTGAATTCAGGCCTTGTGGCAGCATAAAAAAGGGGAAAAGTTCCTGCCTGGGATTGCTGCCTGCTGGGCTCTGTGCTGGGAGCACCAAGCCCCAACAGCAGCCCCAAAAAGCCCTCCTGGCACCCCATTCCCATCAGTTGTTCTGGTCCTTGTAAATGAACCACCCGAGACTCCCGAAATCCAATCACACCCAAAGCCCCTGGAATTAGATCTTTAATAAAAGATACTCTGGGTGTTAGCAGAAACAGCTCTCTTGGATATTTTATATGAATAAAAAAGAAGTTTGATGGCCTCCATAATTTTTGGTGATTTCCTTCAGCCACTCAGCTGTGATTTACTCAGGACATTTTGCCCTTTATGGGATAAATTACACCAGGACACACAGGAGAGTGAAGAGCAAGTGAACGAGGCTTCCAAAGGTCTCCTGACGAGGGGAATTAGAGCCAGAATGAATTTCTATTTCCATGCAGTGGATGCAGGGAAAGCTGAGCCCACACAGGTGATTTCCAGAGCAGCACTGCAGGTCACAGCCCCAAACCCTCCTGGTGCTGGGCTGCCCCCTCCCCATCATTAAAATCCCAACCTCTGCATCCCCTCCATCCCTCCAGGCTGGAATATTCTCACCTGAAGGCTGAAAAACCAAACAAAGCCCACCCTGCCTGCTCTGCTTTTTACTCCTAATGGCCAGTACCACAAACAAGCCATAATCTCAGCAAATACAGCTCTTTTTGCCAGCCTATAATTTTATTTTTTTTTTCTGTTGTGTGTGAAGGTGGAGAGCAGCACCTTGGGTAGGGACTGTCAGCACACACAGACAATGTTATTTCTCCCCTGGAATTCATCTCTCAGGCATTTCAAATCGAGCTGAAACTTTGACATGCAGACTGTCAATTCGGGGAAGAATGATTATTATTCTGAGAAAATCAAATAAATCAGGTCAGACTTTACCACCAGCTCTGCCACCCACAGTGCAGAGATCTCCCAGTTCCTCCTGCCCTGCTCCTGAGCACCTTCCACTTAAACCAAGCCCAAAAACCACCCCAGGAGCATTTCCCAGGCTGGCCCAAGCTCAGGAACTCAGTGAGAAAAACCAAAAATAACTCCACCAGAGCCCAGAAAGAAGGAACCGTTTGTGGGTGCAAAGGCTCCAGCAGAGCCCAGTTTACACCTTTTACTGGAACCAGTCCCCTCAATCCTGTTTGCTCCTGAGCCAGAGCAGGCAGAGCCCTTCCCTCAGCTGTCACCAAAACCCAAATGTCTCATTCCACCACCTCCAGGTCAGCACAGCAATGATTTCCTGCACTTCTTTATCTCCTGCCCTGAACTCTGTGCCTCACACCATCAATCTCTCGGGTTTCCTACACGATTTTTTCTCACACCTTTTTTTTTTCTCTTTTTTAGCTGAAGGAGACGAGCTGCTCTGGCCTGAGCCCCCAGGGAATCTCTGCTTCTTTTCTCAGATGTTTTCTCTCCCCCAGAAACCCCTCAGGGGAGCTCCCCTGACCACTGGATCAGGGTCAGAGCCACCCCTGGGGCATCTGGGTGTTCCTGGATGTTCCTGGATGTTCTTGGATTTTCCTGGACGTTCCTGGATGTTCCTGGATGCTCCTGGACGTTCCTGGATTTTCCTGGATGTTTCTGGATGTTCCTGGATGCTCCTGAACGTTCCTGGATGTTCCTCGACATTCCTGGATGTTCCTGGATTTTCCTGGATTTTCCTGGATGTTCCTGGATGCTGCTGGATGTTCCTCGACATTCCTGGATGTTCCTTGACATTCCTGGACGTTCCTGGATGTTCCTGAACGTTCCTGGATGTTCCTTAACATTCCTGGATGTTCCTGGATTTTCCTGGATTTTCCTGGATTCTCCTGGATGTTTCTGGACGTTCCTGGATGTTCCTGGACGTTTCTGGATGTTCCTGGATTTTCCTGGACGTTCCTGGATTTTCCTGGNACTCCTGGATGTTTCTGGACGTTCCTGGATGTTCCTGGACATTCCTGGTTGTTCCTGGATGTTCTCCCCAGCCCTGCTGAGGGCACACCTGGGATAATTCTCAACCCCTGTTAACGATTCTCATCATCTCCCATTTATTGGGGGGTGAAGGAGATGATCTTTAAGGTCCTTCCAACCCCTTTTGTGATTTATTAACTCTTTCTCACCGAGCTGAGGCTGCTCAGCTGTGAAATCCATGGAAATGGGATTAATTATTTATTATTTATTATTATTATTTAAATATTATTATTATTATTTTATTATTATTTCATGGGTGACACACTCTGCCGTGCCCACCCTGGACGCTGAACTGCCAGGGCCCCTGGTGAACAGCAATAAAGTTGTTTCCCTGGATTTGCCAGCGTTTTTAATGCCTATCATTAGGTCCTGATTGAGGCAGATTAAATAAAAGCCACCTTGCTCAGCTCTCCCCTCACTCCTCCCGTTTCCACCTGACTCCAGGAGTCAATGAGGCTTTTATGCATATTTTACACTGGGATGTGGCATTCAGATAAAATAATAACAACATCTGACAAAGTTTATTGTATTAAATAGAAGGTTGAGAATTCTTTTAACCTGCCCTACGTGCAGAGCTGGCTGTGGAGTAACAACAGAAAATAGCACAGATCGCTGTGGAATAATTTGCTATTCATTTAGCTGTCAGGTGTGCTTTGGAACAGAAGTTCTAGCACAATTCAGCTTTAATAAATAGATGCTTAAAATACACTTTGTAACCATCTCCTTGCATTACACATAAAACCTCAATCAATAACCCCAAAAACCCCAACCCCACAGCAGCTTTTGCCATTATTGAACCTTTTTTTTGTCCCCAAACCTGGCCAGGAGCTGTGCAGTGAGGGCTCGTTAGCATTTCAGACAGGCTGTAATTAGCACGGTGTGGCTGCAGGAGCTCCGGCTCCAATCCAAAAATCCCAGGGTGACATTTGGAACCGGTGGCAGAGGGCTGGAGCTCGGTGCCAGCAGGACTGGCACCAAGTCCCTGTGCCCCAAGGGGGGCCCTGCTGTGCCCAGCCCTGGCAGAGCCCCCCAAAAACCCCAGCAGATGGAGGGGGATGGGGACAGGGGCTGGAGCTGCAGCCAGGGCTGAGATTGGACCTGCAGGGTGAGGAAGGGGTGAGGGCACAGCCAAAAATCCTCCTGGAGCTGCTGCCAGGGCAGAGTGAAAGCCCAGCTCAGTGCCCAGCTCTCAGTCCCAGGTGGGCAAGGAGAGGTTCTTGTGAAACTTTGGGACATGCAGGGGAATGAGGGGGTTTTGAGGAATTTTCTTCCCAAATTCCCAGACTTTGGGTTGAGGTGGGTCCTCAAATTTCGTGTTTTAGGGTTCCATGCCAGCCTTGGTGGTGGATTAAGGAATGCACTCAATGCCCTGGAGGAAATCAGTGCCCAAAATGATCTTGAAAGGGCCAAACAGGTGAGAAATTACAGGTTTGGGTGAGAAGAGACCTCAAAAATCATCCCATTCCAACCCTGCCACTGTCCCAGGGTGCTCCCGGCCCTGTCCAGCACTTCAGGAGATTTGGAGCTGACCCAGCGTTGGGGTAAAGACCAAAACATTTTTTATTTGAGCATCTCTGAGCCTTTCCAACCTCTCAAACCTCACCCACTGCAGCCCCTTGTCCCCCTGAGCTGCTCCCTGAACCCTCCCCAGCTCCTTTGGACAGGACCTCACCCACATCCAAAGTTCCTTCTGCCACTTTCATGCCTTTTCTCAGTAACTTTTTCATTAGTTAGTCTTTTTTTAATGGAGTCCCTTTGCTTTGATCCTCACAATTTTCCTCCCAGTGCCTCTGATAATTTTTTAAATCACGGTAACTTTGAAACCTTCCCCACGTCCTGGCTGAGATTCCTCCCAAACCTTTAGGAATTGTAAATGTGACCTTGCTAAGGAAATGCAGGAAGTGTCATCTCTTCTAACACATAGGACAGGCAAAGACTGTAATTTATAAGGCTGGGTACAAAGGGCTGTTTTTCTTTGAGCTAATTAACTGGAAGAAGAGGATAACTAATTAACTGCAGAGACACCCAAGGAAATATGAGGTTGCAGCAAAGCCCTGTGACTGTGGTTGCTCCTTTTCATCTCAGGGATGGATTGCTGGGCCTGAGCTCTGCCCTCTCCTCTGTGTCCCTGAAAACTCCTGCCTGGAACTGGGGATCCCAAATCCCACAGGGAAACCCTCTGGGATGGAGTCCTGCACTTCCCAGGGTCAGCCTGGAGTTAATTCCCATCACACACCCCAAAAATTCCAGGGATCCCTCCCAGACTCTGGCTGTTACTGAGGCTTTCAGCCCTGCAGGTTCCAAAGCATCAGCTCCAGATTTTTGGAGTTACAGCCAGGGAAACTGAGGAATCTCCAGTGGTCACTGCCTTCCCTGCCTCCCTCCCCTGGAAATCCATTAAAAGGCACTTTTAGGGGAATAGCCTTCAAAAATAAGGAACCAGTGTGCATGCACTCGATAAGACCCAGAGAATTAATCACAATAATTGACACTGTTTAATGGAGAAAGGGGTACCTGCCGTGGCTGTTACCCAGCAAGGAAGTGCTTCAATTAACAGCTACCAAGATATTTAAGAATTTCCTAGGCAGACACAGTTTCTTGCTGGATTCTTCAATCTGGCCCGAGCTGATAAAAGGGCAGCAGGGAAATCTGTGCAGGGAAAACCCCTTGTCCCGAGGAGAGGAGGATTCTCCGGGCTGGCTGCTGACAGCAGGGGTTTGCTGGGTGAGTCCCAGTGTGGGGCAGCTGCAGCCCAGTTCTGCCCTCCTGTGTCTCTTTGGGGTGACCCTGAGTCCCCAGCTGGGGCTGCCAGGCCACTGCTTTTCCTAGGAAAAATTCCCCACCTCCCCAAACCCTCTGAACCCCAGTTTCCCCCCAGTGCCTTGAGTTAAATCCCCTCTCCCTCGGTGGGACGTGCCCTTGTGGCACTGGTGCATCCCAGAGGGTCACACCTGGCAATTCCAGGCTGGCCTCAGCTCCAGGGGGAATTTCTCCCTTGCAGGATATCCCAAATGCCTCTCCCAGGGATGTTGTGCTGCCCAGCACAAGCACGGGGTGTCAGGAGCCATAAAAGTGAGGGAAGCCAAGGCACAGCACAGACACAGCTCGTTATTCCCTGCTGCCTGCTGCAATTATTATTCCCTGCTCCATGGGCGAGGAGCTCCATAAATTCCAGGGATCTGAGCTGCTCCTGGGAGTGCTGGGGACCTTCTCCCAGCCCCGAGCTGTCAGGCAGCAGCAGTTTGGGATTTAATGGCTGCAGACACATCCTGAGCTGCCTGGAGCAAGGCTGAGGCAGGGGGGTGCTGGTTGGGAGCCTGCTCTGCAGCCCCTCCAGGGATGCAGCTCCATCAATATCACAGCCAGGAGGGTCCCTCAGTTCATTAAATTCCATAAATGCCACAATTCCAGCTGCTGCTGGAGTGTTCTTCCATGGAGTCCCAGCCCGAGCTGTCCCTGGGGCAGGAGGGACCCCAAACACAAACCCCAGGGTTTGGTGATTTGAGAGGGAAAATGGCTGGGAAAGGACCCAGCACATAAAAATGGACCACGAGGGGATTTTCCCTTTTTTTGGCTAAAGGAAAAGCGGCCCAGGATGTCCCTGAGGAGGAGGGGGAGATTTTCCTGCCCTCTCCCACCCCCAGGGTCCTGTCCAGGCTCTGATCTCTCAGCTGCTCACAGCGACCTCATTTTCATCTGCTCTGACATTTTCCTTTCCTTTGGTACCCAGGGCCTGAAACAATTTGTCCAGGTGCTTTGCCTTTTCCTTTCTATTCCCACAGCAAAGTGAATCATAAAAATCCCCGAAATTAGAGCAGGGAAAAGACCTTTTAGGCTGTTCCAGTCTCCCCTCAGGGCAAGAGCCGCCAGGATTCCCAGAGTCTGTTTGCTGGAGCTTTAATCAGTTCAATTTTCATCCTGTGGGTCACAGAGGATTAGATAAGAAGAAGGGCTGGGCAAGCAGCTCATCCTTTGTTTTTATCAGCAAAATTCTGTGCTGGGCTAAACCAGTGGGAAGCCAGGAGTATTTTGCTGAATGCTGGGAAATTCAGGGTTCCTGTGCCAGGGAGATCACACAGAGATGTCCTGAATGTGAAATTCAGCTTGGCTTGGGCCGTGGTGTGGCTGCTGCTCCCAAGGACTGATCATTCATTACCTGTGCTTCCAGCAAGGCTTGATGTCACCGCTCCCCCCTGGCAGCTGTCCCTGTCCCAGAAAAGTCATTAAATCACCCCAGGATGGGCTGCAGGTAACTTTGCAAAAGATAACCAGAGGATTTAGAACTCAATTCCCTCTGTCTGTCAAAGCCAGGTGAAATCTGTCACTGCTGAGCACAGGATCCAGCTGCTGCCCGTGCTCCCTGCTGACATTCCTGCCAGGATTGGCTCCAAATCCCTCTGACCTGAGTGGCAGCAGGTTTGGGGCACATCCCAACTCATCCCAGCAGCTCCAGAGCTGCCCAGGCTGCTCAGCCCTGGATCCATGTGAGTTCTCTCAGAGCATGAAAGCAAAACACTCTGTCCAAACCCAGCCCCACTTGTGTTAAATCTGTGTTTAAAGAAAATGTGATTTTGGAAATGCCTGAATATGAACAAGGAGAGCAAGATGGGCACAACCAGGGAAAAAATCCTCGTGAAGACCAGGAGAATTAATCTCCTGATGGAATGGAGCCGTGTGGGACCCCAAAACTCCAGGGCTGGGTGTCTGCTGGGAGGGGGGATTGTGCAGCTGCACAGAAATTCCAGTTTCCAGCCCGGAATTGCTGGGAGGGGGGGGGCAGAGAGGGGAGCTGGGTGAGCAGAGACCAGCAGGGCTGGGGCTGGGAACACCCCCACACAGCCAGGGTTTGTGGCTCCAGATGAGGAACAAGGATGGGAACAGCTGCATCCTGCACGGATCCTCCTTCCCACGGGGAATTCAGGACATTTCAGCTCATCCCAGTAGCTTGAGCTTGGGGCAGGCTTGGATTGTTCTGCATTTTGACCTGGTTTTGTAATTATTGCTCCTGCAGAGAGAGACGTGTTGTTTAAATATCCTCTGATTTGCTTTCAGAGATCATAAACCCTCTTTATTATCTGCTGCCATGTATTACAGACAGCTAATGACTGACTTTTGCCTTCCCACTCGGAAAAGTGCATTTAATTTGGTGAAATAATGGAGGCATTTGTTCATCTTTAATGCCATTTTCTGTGCTCCATTCCCTTTTACCTCAGGGAGGAGCCTCCTTTGGAATCCTCTCCTGTGGTTCCTGCAGCTCCTGGGCACAGCTGAGGGCACTGCTGTGGGGATATCCATCAAAAACCCCAGGAAAAATCTGCTGCCAGGGCACCCCAGTGAAGGGATGGTCCCAGGTTTGGTCTGTTCCATTTAATGCATGCACAGCATCAATGCTTTTCCCAGATTGCTGCTGATCCAGGAGTTTGGCAGGGCAGCACTGAGCCCACCCCCAGCACGATGGGGCACAGCCAGGAGCCCTGTGAAGGGAAAACCTTTCCCCAGAGTGCCCAAGCCCAGGGATCTCTGGGTTTCCTCCATCTGTGGGTTTGTTCTGCTCAGATATTCCCATAAAAAAGGCTCCATTCCATCATTCTGAGCAGATCTCAGCTCTGGCTTTATGCAGGCACAGCACTTTTTTTTTTTTTCCTGGATATTTGCAAAGCTTTTAAAAATATGAAATAGTTCCTGCTCGTGCTTTGGTGAACGTATCAATTATTTTTAATTTCTCCAAACTGCTACTGTGGCATACAAATAGAGCAGAAATGAGAGAGCTTTTTTTTCCTCAAGAGGAGGCTTTGAGCATCCCCAGACAAATCCAGAGGGGGAGGAGAATTGTGACAGTGCCTGTTTCCCTACGTATTTCTGGCTGCTTTTAAGGCACTTGCTGTTTGTATATTCTATTATCTGGCTAATTATTCATTCTCTCTCAGGCACTGAGGTTTGCACTGGCTGTTTTATTGTTGTTTGTGCTGCAGGGTGTTTGTTTAGGAGCTCTGCAGACACCCAGGTTTGGCATCTTCAGGGAATCCTGGGATGGTTTGGGTTGGCAGGGACCCCAAATCCCATCCAGGGCCATGGCAGGGACACCTCCCACTGTCCCAGGTGCTCCAAGCTGGCCTTGGGCACTGCCAGGGCACACCTGAGGATGGCATTTCCTGTGAGTGCCCAGGAATTTGGGGCACTTTCCCTCATTCTGCTGTCTGTGATTGCTGTGAGGGCAGATTAAACTGTACAGCTCAAAGCCTTGATCCAGAAACTCCTGGCACTCCAACTATCCACACTCTGCCAGCTCAGATGTTAGGGATAGGTGCCCATTATTCCCAAGGAAAAGGATCTGCCAGCCCAGGGCAGAAATCGGGGATTAAACCCAGCCACGAAGGGGAGAGGGAGCAAGGAAGAGGAAAACAATCAGGGAAATGCAGAATTCCAGGTGCCACCCCTGCTCCTGGAGGGAAAGCTCAGGAACACTTTTAACCACAAAGCAATTAGTGCCAGAGGATAAAGCACATTAATGACCAGGGAATTTGGTGCTGGCAGAGCTCAGGAGTGAACAGAGAGGTTTGGGCAAGGATCAGCCATGCCAGAACCCCTCTGTGCCCCGACTGGCACCCGCTGGAATTCTGTATGGAAAACTGACCCAGCAGAACCAAACCAGCCCCAAGCCAGCCAGAAAAGCCCCCAGGCCCTGCAGGAAGGGTTTTGCTGTGTTCTCCTCAGGAATCCTGTCAGGTTTGCGTTTTAAACCCCGCTCCAGCCCAAACTGGAGATAAATCCCAGCACGGCTCAGCTGGCCGGGTCCATCCTGGGGGGAAACAGCACGAAGCTTTTTCCTACACGATTTTTTTTCTTAAAAAAAAGGGAGGAATTATAATTATGCTGGGAGAACATTCATTTGCTTGTTAAGTGAAATTTGAAGGGGAAACTTTAATGATGGTTGGAAGAAAATCAGATCTTCTTGTTAAAGTACGTTCCGAGAGAACTCGTGCTGGACAGCACATTAAGCATCAAAGACTCATCAGTGATTCATAGAAGAGTTTTTTTTCTCAGTGACATAAATTATTTTCATGGGAAAAGATATGAAGATATCTTAGATGAAGAAGAGGAGTGAAGACTTCTTTATTCCTGTGCTTGGGAAAGAAATGGTGCATAAATAAACCTTCGATTTAGAGGCCATTTGAAAAACAACCCGCAAGCTTATATTTATTTTTCGTTCTCTTAGCACAGAAAAATAGGTTCTAATCCCTCAAATTCATCTTGGAATTGCAAATTGGTTGATGTGTTTGCAACTAAGCTGTGGGAAATGGATCTACAGTGCAGGGTGCTTTGTATTTTTCTTTAAGAACTCCTTGCTCAGAGGATGGAGCACATTTACCCTGGTTTGGGTGGGATCTGCTCCCACCTCCCAGTTCTGATCCTGCTGCCCTGGGGTGCTCTTAATCCCTCCTTGATTTATAGGTACTTATCACCTATTGATAAGAGTTCAGCTAAAATCAACAGTGCTGGAATAATAATATTATTGTTGCTAATAATCCCCTTTCTGAGGCGGGATCTCACTCTGTTAATTAGGCATGACATAAATAAATTAAACCTCCCTTCACAGCAGCGTTTACTGAGCTTCTCTCACAAAGAGGGACACTGAGGCAAGGAGAGTTAATCTGCTTCCATTTGCACACTCCTAATTCCGGGATAATTCCCTCTCAGCCCCGGTGTGCTCTGAAGGCTCCTCGGCGATTCTGCAAACCCGATTTGGGAGGGGAGGGAGTGCAGGAAAAATGCATTTCCACGGGAGATTCCAGAGCTGCTGCGGGCGCTGCCAGCCAAGCCTGGCCCTTCCCCATCTCCAGCAGCATTCCAGGGGATTCTCCTGCTCCCAGTTCCTGCTCCCAGTCCCTGGTTCCTGCTCCCAGTCCCTGGTTCCAGCTCCCAGTTCCTGCTCCCAGTCCCTGGTTCCAGCTCCCAGTCCCTGTTCCCATTCCCAATCCCTGTTCCCATTCCCAGTCCTTGATTCCCATTCCCAGTCCCTGTTCCCATTCCCAGTCCCCAATTCCCATTCCCAGTCCCTGTTCCCATTCCCAGTCCCCGATTCCCATTCCCAGTCCCTGTTCCCATTCCCAGTCCCTGGTTCCCATTCCCAGTCCCTGATTCCCATTCCCAGTCCCTGTTCCCATTCCCAGTCCCTGTTCCCATTCCCAATCCCCGTTCCCATTCCCAGTCCCTGTTCCCATTCCCAGTCCCTGATTCCCATTCCCAGTCCCTGATTCCCATTCCCAGTCCCTGATTCCCATTCCCAGTCCTTGATTCCCATTCCCAGTCCCTGTTCCCATTCCCAGCCTCTGATTCCCATTCCCAGTCCCTGTTCCCATTCCCAGTCCCTGTTCCAGCTCCCTTGTCTCTCGTCTCTGCTGCTCCAGGATCCCGGGGGAGGATGGGAACAATTACTGTAATGCAAATAATAACTCTGGGATGCTAATGAAGGCTACAATTAAAGGCAGCCGAGCATTTATCCCTGGAAACATCCCCACAAATCCCGGGATCCAGCTCAGATGAGCAGGGGACCCTGCAGGCCATGCCCTGAGTGTGGTGGGAAGTGCCAAACCCACCCCAAAAACTCACTTTTAATCCATGTGCTGCCATTCAGAGGAAGGCACAGGGGACACAGGAGCAGGGAATGTTGGACACGAAGGTCTGTAGGGCTGTCACACATCCCAGGTGCCCTGTGCCACCCTCAGTCCATCACCCAACGCCCTGATCCCTTCCCCACCCACC
>VWZS01010491.1:265319-276359 GCA_013397075.1 Rhabdornis inornatus | reverse complement strand
TTCCCAGTACAAATCCATCTCCCCACATTCCCAGTACAAATCCATCTCCCCAGGTTCCCAGTACAAATCCATCACTCTGCTCCCTGGAATGTCCATCTCTCAGCTCTCTGAGGCCTGAGCTGAGCAGTGTGAGTTCCTGAGCAGGCAAACCCCCCTGAATTTCTGCTCCCTGCTCCTGCTTTGGGACGTGCTGGCAGTTCCTGGGATGGAGATTTCTCCCTTCTCCTCTCCCCTTGCCAGCCCCCAGCTCTCCTCCCACCCCCGAGTTATTAGATGACATAACACTCGCTTTGCTGAAATATATTATTCAAACTGAGTGGCTTAAAATTGAAATGCTCCCATGGTCATGAACCCTGGCTGCAGTTAAAAATAAATCCCTTTATCCGCGCCGCGTCCTCGGCTCCGCGCTTTCCGCCAGAACTCCTCTAAAACACTCCGGACTCGGAGCCCGAGCGAGATCAAATGTGACTTTTTAAAAATAGGATTCCTGCTCCTCTCCCTGTGCCTCCTCGGGCCGACAATGGGAGATAAATTTGCTCGGCAGGCCCCCTTTGTGGGCCGTGCTGCCGAGGCAATTTGCAGTTTGCTGTGGAAAAGGCATCTCACGCCACATTTATCACCCCCCGCCGCCGGCGACCATCCAGCCACCGAGCAGAGGTGCCGAGCACGGCTCCTGCATTATTATTCCACATCATAATGGGTGTTCAGGGAAGCAGCAGACAAATACAGAGTGTATTCCAGAAAGGCTCAGCTGGGGAGCGGAGGTGGAGAGCCGGCGGGTTGGGGGATAAAATGAATAAATGTGTTCATGCCTCGCCCTTGCACTGGATGTCGTCGTCCCCCCAGGCAGAGCTGGGCACAGAAACGCTCTGGGGTGGCACCAGGGGTTGTTGGCAGAGGTGTTCCCTGCCCAGGGACGTCCCTGTGCCCAAATCCATCCCCTGCACAGGGGACATCGCTCAGCCAGTGCCACCTGAGCGGCTGGAAAGAAGGGCTTGAGCTGGGAATAATAAAATAAAATAACAAAATAACAAAAATACCCAGTCCCTGGTTCCCATTCCCAGTCTCTGGTTCCCATTCCCAGTCTCTGCTTCCAGTTCCCAGTCTCCAGTTCCAGTACTCAGTCCTCCCTGGTTCCCATTCCCAGTCTCTGCTTCAGGTTCCCAGTCTCTAGTTCCCATTCCCAGTCTCTGGTTCCAGTTCCCAGTCTCCAGTTCCAGTACTCAGTCCTCCCTGGTTCCCATTCCCAGTCTCTGGTTCCCATTCCCAGTCCCCGTTCCAGTTCCCAGTCTCTGGCTCCCATTCCCAGTCTCTGATTCCCATTCCCAGTCCCTGTTCCAGTTCCCAGTCCCTGGTCCTAGGGACTAGATTAGAGGTCGAGGCACTGAGAAGTTAATTACCAGCCCCTGGGCACAAGGGAAGTCACCAAGGAATCCAGAATTCTGTGGTTTAACCCTTGCAATTTGGCCTCCATCTCCCATACACACATGGTTGCTTTTCCTCTACCATAAACTAAAAGTTAATCCATCCTGTAGAGACAGCAGAAAAAGCTGTATAGCAGATTATAAACAGATTTAGATGATCAGAGGACAGCTCTGTGCTTTTATATGGTTATTTTTTAAGGTTTAAAATCAAAAGAGAGATAACTTTACCAAGGAGAGCTCACAGGCAGACACTCCTTTATCTTGCCATCCTACACACTCCCAACCCAGAGCTTTGCTGGAAATCTTTGCTGAGTATTTTGGGTAGCAAATGCCTGGTGAGGAGACATTCTGAGCATGTCAAGTGGAGGAATTTTTCTCACATGCCTTCAAAAAAAAATAGCATTCCTCTCATGTTTTGCGAATTTCACATCTGTGAGGGTTTTTTTTTGGTTTTGTTTTTTTTTTTTTTGAGGGTTTTATTTTTTGAGGGTTTTATTTTTTTGAGGGTTTTATTGTTTGAGTTCCAGCATGAAACACAGGCTGCTGTCTGGAGATGTGGGGTTTGATCCTGGGATTTCTCCATCCCGGGGCCCTGGCAGTGTCCCTGCCTGACACTTGTCATTACCATTCCCCTCCATCCCCCTTCCCTGCCCTGGCAGCTCCTCCAGTCATGTCAATACTCATTTTTCTTTGCCACAGTAAGTTGGTTAATCAGACCTTTGAAAGCAAACTTTCAGCTGGGTATTTGTATGCAGCCCCTCGACAGAAATGCAGATTTAAGGAGGCAGCCATATGCAGGCGTGAAGGGAGCAGCTGTTGTACAATCAGGGGTAATTTAAAATCAGGGGGAAGGTGAGAGAAGGACGACACGAATCCAAAGCCAAGGATTTTTTTGTTGTTGCTGCAAACACAAAAATGATGTTTTACTTCACACCTCGCAGTCCCACGGAGAAAACAGCACTGGGTCACTGCCACCAAATGCCACCTCCGTGTTCCCAGTGTCATTTCAGAGCTGTGCTGTGGTTCCTGCCCTGAACAGAGAATTCATCCCACACGTTTTCATCTTCCAGCCTTTTTGGGAGAAAGAGAATTCCTTAAAGTTCACCCGGTTGCAGCCCCTGCCACGAGCAGGGATCCCCTCTCTGCTCAGAAAGGCAGAACTCCCTGGGAACTGCTGGGGCTGTGTTTCCCTGGCCAGGAAAACCCAGCAGGAATAGGGTTAATTCCTGTGGAACCCATGGATCAGTGGGTCGGGATGAGGTGAGGGCAGAGCTTTGGGCTGGCTCCAGGACTTCACCTCCCCACCCCTTTTCGAGCTGCCAGCCTCCCAAATCCACAGACATCAAATTCTGCCTTCACTCATTTTAAAAGGATCAAGAAAGGAAAATAAAAGTAATTTTTTTTTTTTTTTTTGCAATTCAATGCAATTCTAATCAATTGTGACAGGACCTAGAGAATATTTTCACGGTGCCAATTACTTAAAGGGCAAAGATGCCCCAGTGCCATTAAAGGAACAGCTCCTGCAGCTCTGGGGACACGGCAGAACAAGGTACTAAATGTTGTTCCACTCGTTCCATGAAATAAAGGATTGGGTCATTAACCTTACCAATGTCAATGTGTTGTCACTATCAAATTCAGCTAAATGAGTGTCCAAGGTAATCGTGAGGAGCTCACTTCCCACCGAGCAGTGCATTAATCCGTTAGTGGCTGCTAATAGCGAGGGGCCGGGTGAGGAGCTGGGAGCTGAGCTGGGGATGGAAGGGAGGGAAGGGATGGAAGGGAGGGAAGGGACAGGGCCAGCCTGGGTGGGACAACCACACACCCAGGGGGGTGGCAGGGGTGGCCAGCAGCAGATTTATGCACTCACACAGGCACTCCACAGCCCGTGAAATGGCTAAATGGGAAATTTATGGAAGCAAACTCCAGAGCTGTAAACATGCATTACAGGAGCGAATGTTTGCAAACTTCCTTTGGAGCAGGGTTTGAGCTCGGGATATAAATATCCCTGATGAGCTGCCTGGGGATCCTCAGCGTGAGAGTCACCTCTTCTCAGCTCTCCTGAAAAATGTGCATCTGCAGAGCTGGGGGGATCTGCTCTGCCAGGATCCCCAAGGAAAAGGGGGAGACTCCAGCACCTCCTGTGCCCAGGGAGGGGATGCTTGGGATCTGCTGCATCCCAGAGCCAGGGAATCAATGGCTGAGCTCAATAACCCCTGGCACTGATGTGTGTGGAGAGGGGAAAATAATTTCTGACAAAAATGGACATTGCTTCAAAGAGAAAAACATTGGCACTGAGGAAAAAAAAATATCAAAATACTTGGCCACTGTAAGATTTCAGTATAAAAGGAGAGGGAAAGGAAATGTTCCTTCCTGATCATTCGTGGGAGCAGGGATAACAGGGTGGGTACAGCATAGACTCTTTGGGTATTTAGGGTTGAAAAGGACCTTAAAGGCCATGCAGTGCCACCCCTGCCATGGCAGGGACATCTCCCACTGTCCCAGGCTGCTCCAGCCCCATCCAGCCTGGCTTTGAACAATTCAGGGATGCAGCCAGAGCTTCCCACAGCAGATGTCCTTCAGCCCTTGCAATCCTATTCCAATTTTCCAGTGAAATGGAAGGCAGCAAATACACAGATTTAAGATGTGCAGAGGTGGAAAAAACCCACCAGGATACCGGGCAGCACTGCCATCATTCCTGGGCCGACTTCTATTTCATAATTAATAACTTAAATGGGGTAATTTAAAATTGTTAATTCTTTTCACAGAGCCTGCACGAGCGCAGGTGATGTCAGACACGCTGTCACCAGGAAGGTTAAATACTCCTGGTAGTTGCTAATTACCTAATCACTATTACCAGCTCGTATTAATTCTGCCCGAAGCTCAGATCGCGTTCTGCCTGAGCGGGGGGATTAAAGAAGGGGCTGCAGAGAAACCCCCGCTGGCTGCAGCACTCAAAGGAGAGCAAAAAGCTCCTGCTCCTGCTCAGGGGGTTTGTCCCCAGCCCTGGGTGAGCCTGAGGAGCAGCAAGGAGATTTAAGGACACAGGGAAAGGTTTCAAGGTGCCAGAGGGTGGGGACAGGTGGGATACTGGGAGGGAATTGTGGAGAGGGGATGGGATTGGGATGGAATTGGGGTGGAATCCCCGGAGCAGCTGAGGCTGCCTCAGCCCTGGAAGTGGGAGCCTGGTCCGATATTTGACAACACGCACTGCTAAGAAATTGTTCCCAATATCCAACCTTAGCCTCCTCTGGAGCAACCTGAGGCCCCAAATGCTGGGATTTGCTGAAATCCCTGTGGGTCAGCTCCCTCCTGGGCTGTGCCAGCACATCCCTGTGACCTGGCCGTGGGAGGGACATTTGCTGCCCAAAACAGAGCTGCCCTTTCCCCGTGCGGGTACCCCCGTGTGATGGGCGGCTCTGGGATCCAGCCGGGGCTGTGTCCCTGGGCTGCAATCAGCTCCAGGCACTGTCCCCATCCTGTCACCCCCCCTGAGGAGTCCACGTGTCCCCTGGATCCACAACTCCACATTTCCACCGAGCAGGAGCTGCCAGGAGCACTTCCAAGGCCGGGAGAGCTTATGGCTGTTTGCAGTGCTGTGCTATTAATCTGTACATCTGATCCAAACTCTCTATTAGGGGATGGCAGCTCCGGAGCTGCAACCTTTTGAAATGCTAATTGTCAACCCAAAGTTTAGAGAGACTCTTTCAAAGCAAAGTTGCCACTATTCGGAGGCTGTGCTCTAAATGCAAGAGCTCAATTATCTGGAGTGTCAAACTTCTGACACCTTTGGTGATCCATGAAAACAAGGGAGATTAAAGAGTTTTCTGGAGGAGGATCTCATTTCTATGCTCAAGGTTATTTACTGAATTATACATTGTGGCCAATCCCAAATCCAGCTCAATGATCGGGTATATAAATATTTATTTATGGTTACCTGGAGCACTCCAGTGAGGGGACAGCACGTTAGCAAGTTTGTAGAAACATTCTCAGTATTTTGCTGGATTTTTCCAAGCCAAGATTCTGTTTTTAAGGCTTTGAAACTGGTGACTCTTTTCTGACTGTCTTTTTTAGAGACAACAAAGCTTTTCCTTTATTGCTGCCTTGATTTTCTCTGCTGTTAGTGCACGGAAGAGCCCAGGAGTTTCTTAGGGGACAGGAGCTGAGAGTTACATAAAAGATGAAAGATGCAGCATGGAAATGCAGTTTTGGTGGGGATTTGCATTTGCAATTGAAGGTTCTGAGGAGCTGTGGCTGCTGTGTCTCCTGGGAGCAGAGCAGGAGATGCTGGGGATGAGTTTTGCTGGTTCTGCACCAGGAACTGCAGCTCCTGTGCATGCCCAGGGACAGCTCCAGCCAAACCCTCACCTCCCTGCAGCAGTGCCCTGGCAGCTTGAGGAGAACCCCTGAGCAGGGAGTGAGATGTGGGAAATGTCCATCTCCAAAAATCCTGCACAGGGCCTGAGTGCAGCTGAAATCCCACTCATATGGAAGGTGTGATGGAAAATACTGACTGGCACAGCCCCCAGTGCCAGGGAACAGCTCCAGCCCCAAAACCCCTGAGCTGGAGCAGCCTGGGCTGGCTGTCCCAGCCCTCCTGAGCTGCAGTGTCTCTCTCAGATATTGCAGTGTCTCCTTCTCCTTTGACTCTGGCCCCAGGGGTCCAGCTGAGGAGCAGCCAGAAGGATTCCAGCTGCATGACAGGGTCTGGCTCAACCTGATGGGCTTGTTTCAGGAACACAGTGTGTTGTCCTGCTGCAAAGGAAACAGCTGGAGCCTCTGCAAGAGGAAATGCTCGTTTTTGGCACATCCAGGGGATCGTGTTACACTCCAGAGCACCTAAAAATCCCAAAGCAATGAAGAGCCAGGAGCCACATCCATGATGACATTGTTCACCCAGGATTTGTACGCTGTGGTTTTGCTCCATGCTGCACAGATGTCATTTCCCAGGATCTTTCATTTTTTGATGTCCCTCTGGTGATGAGAGGGTTCCACCGCGAGCACAGGGCCTTGTGCTGCTCCCTTTGCAGCAGAAGAGAAACCACTGACCACAGCTGAGTTTAAGGGTGTTGCTGCAGGAGGTGACACCCCAAAAGTGCCTCTGCCTCCCCCAGCTCCACCCGAGGTGCTGCTGCTCCATCACTGCCAGCAGAAGCTTCATGGGGACCAGCAGTGGAGTTAAGCACCAGGATCATTAATTAAGGGTTAATATGCCTGGCTGGCCTTTTGTCTCTGTTGTGAGAAGGGTTGGAAGTGCCACGACTGATTCTGGGGTGCTCAGGCTCCCCTTTCCCACAGGATTTTCCCTTTCCCCAGGCAGGGATGTGGGGCTGGGCTCTCCATCCCCACCCCACACAAAGCCATGGAACAGAGCAGCTGCAGCACAGCCCCAGCTCCCTCAGCTCTCCTGGCTCAGGAATCAGGAGCCAAATGAAGATTGAGCCACAGCTTCACTGGCCTTTACCATCAATAGCTCTTGCCTTGGTGGTGTCCTTAAGGTGCTTTTATCCCACTTGGAAAAGGACCAAAGGTGTCCTGTCCTTTTCTCCCTGGCCTTTCTGAGCTCCTCCTCTGAAGCTCCCAAGCAAGGCCAGGTGTCAGTGCCAGCTTCCAGCTCTGGCTAACTCAGATCCTGTTCCCCGTGCTGCCCCCACTCCTGACACTGCTCTGGAGAGCCCCAGGAGGAGCCAGGGCTGGTTTCATCCCTCCGGGAGGAAAAGCTGCACTCCCACATCTCCCAAAGTCACCTCTGCAGCAGCCACACACCTGGGTGAGCAGGGGGAGAGCCAGGTACATCTGGAATTTAAAGCTGCTTGGGTTTTAAAAGAAATCACCATAATTTCCTGGGCAGCTCGGGGGCTCCAGGCAGAACACGAAGCTTCTGCTTCCAAGGGAAGCCGAAAGTTTTCACCAGGCTGCACAGAGGATTAGCAAAGTGCCTCCCTCTCTGTTTTAAAATGCACAAACAGGGCTGAGAGGCAGCACGGAACAGCTCCAAGTCTGCCAAGGAATGCAATAAATCAGCTCTGTACAAGTGAAGGACTTGAGCCCTTGGCATAGATAATTTTATATAAAAAATCCTCTGATGCTGTTCTGGAGCCAGGGCAGCAGAAGGACAGGGACAGGGGATGGACACAGGGACAGCTGGACACAGGGACAGCTGGGCAGCCCCAGACTGGACAATCCCAGATGGACACAGGGACAGCTGGGCAGCCCCAGTTTGGACAGCCCCAGTTTGGACAGCCCCAGTTTGGACAGCCCCAGTTTGGGCAGTCCCAGTTTGGACAGTCCCAGTTTGGGCAGTCCCAGTTTGGGCAGTCCCAGTTTGGACAGTCCCAGACTGGACAATCCCAGTTTGGACAGTCCCAGTTTGGACAGCCCCAGGACAGCTCTGCCCTGCTCTCAGGAGCTCTGCAGCTCCTCTGCCAGGGGCACTCCAAGAACCTCACACTCAGCACAGAATCAGGTGCTGTGACAGAATTTAGCTGTGACAAAAGCCAGGATAAGCCAGACCATGGAAAACCAGGGGACAAAGGAACAAAACATTCTGGAATAAAGCTCATGGCAGAAAGGAGCCTAAGGAGCTGTTGTGATGTTTTAAATCTAATCCATCACCTTTTCTTCTCACTGGCCTTTTACATTTTTCTTTCTTTTTAAAATTTATTTTTCTTTTCTTTTTTTTTTTTTTTTACAGGGTGATTTCATAAAAATAGATTTGGCTCTTGGACGTGGGGAAAAGCAGATAAAAGGCAAAAATACAACAAACTTTGCAGCATTAACTGGTCGGGAGCACAGGAGGAACCCCCAGCTGGTAGGGAAATGACATCACCTCTTTATTTTCTACTTTTTTTTCCCCCCTCTGGTGTATCAATGCACAGAACTCAGATGTGAGGACACAGATTTCCAGGGGACAGATAAGAAAGGCAAAATGAGTCATTTCAGAGCGGCAGGGACAGCAAAGATTTGTGCTGCAGCCTCCTGCCTTACCTGTCCTGCTAAACCCAGCTCCAGATGTTGCTGCAGCTCCGGGGGTTTGTGCCTCTCCCAGGGAGGGCAGAGACCCCAGGGCTGAGGAGCAGAATCAGCTTGTTCAATAAGGATTAAAAACAACCCTGAAATCCCCCCGGTCTGGGATTTACTGGGTCACATTTCCAGGTTTTTATGGGGCACCTTTATCGACTCCAGAGAGGATTTTGTGTCTCTGCCTTCCCTCAGCAGCCCAGCACAGGGAGGTTAATGGGGGAAGGGAGAGAAAAGAGAAATCCTGGGGGGTTCAGCCCCCTGAGGTCACTCCATGGGACAGGGATTTGTGTCCCTGTCCTTTTCCCAGAGCCCAGCCATCCTCGCCTTGCCCGTGCTGCCAAACACACCCTGGCACATAAAGCACACATTAATTATCAATGGCTCAAACAGGGCTGCTGTTAATTAGCACGTGCAGGGTTATCAAAGTGCTCTCCAATATTAAATGATTGACCCTTGCAGCGTTTCCTTGTGATGGATTCGGGGGATTTGTGATTTTTGTATTATGATGGGACGAAGAGTTGTTGGGGTTTTTTAGGTTTTTTAATAGTAATTATGTAGTTATGTAATTTAATAGTAATAATAATAGTAATTAGTTTATTATTTATTTATTTAATTATTTTATTAATAGTAATAATGTATTTATTTTGTTGGTATACAGTGGTTTTTTTGATACTTGTAATAGGGTCTAATGGTGTGATTAAAGTTTATCCCTCAGGGGCTCTGGGGCAGACGGGATGGGGCACGGAGGACTGAGATTCCCAAGCTTTCCACACTCCTGACTTTGACTGGGAAGCAAAAATACCACAGCCTGGGCTGGCCTTGCCTGTCTGTGTGTCTGTCTGTCCCTCCTTCCTGCCCTCCCCACCACGGTGGCTCCAGCATCCAGCCAGGGAAGGAATGCAGGGAGTGGGAGGAGAGGGAAAACTCCTCTCAGCCAGGGCTGGCTTTGCTGTGAGGCTGCAGCTCTGCAGTCACTGCCGTGCCCCAGCAGGGACAGCTTGTCCAGGAAAGGCAGAAAATTCCCTGCTGCTGCTGCTGCACATTCCACAGAGCCACATCCTGACAGGGGGAAGAAGCCCTCGTGAAGGCAGGATTGCTTCCCGGGACAGGCACTAATGGAGGATGGAGGAAATCAAAGCCTTGCTGCTCACAGTTGTTAGCACCCATCCAGATGTCTGGGAATTATTTTTTTTGCAGCCACAGTAGATAATTTTTGAATGATGTGCCTAACAAGAGCGAGTCCTGCAGCCAGAGGAAGCCTTCTATTGAGTGAACAAGTTCATCTTCAACTCCTCCAAACCAGAGCAGGCTTTAATCTGCTCTTCACAGCCAGGACAGGAATGCTGCTTGTCTTTCAGGAGGAATTCCTGCAGAGGGGATGATGGCTTTGCAAGAAGACAGCCCAGAATGCCTTTCCAGGAAAAACAGCCCCAGCCCCCAGAGCTCTCCCCAGTGATGAAATTTGTCCCTCCTCCCTCCCCTGTGTCCCCTGACCACATCTTCAGTCATTAGCTATGGAATTAGTGCTGGCTGCAATCTGCAGCAATGCTTGTTTGGGCCTGCAGGCAATTCCCTCACCTTTTAAATAATGCTACTGGGGAGTGCTTAGAATCCCTTCTTTNGAATCCCTTCTTTTTTTTTTTTTTTTTTTCTTTTTTTTTTTTTTAATAAAACCAATTTTAGTTAATTTAATTATAGCTGGGATTTAACGTTTAAAAGCCATCAGCTTAATAAGTGCCAGGGATGTGTATCATTGTTATCAGCATCTTTGAAAACTGCTGAACAATGTCTGTGCCATTTAGGGATGCAGAGATGGAGCTGGGAGATAATTCCATGGAGATTCCCCCTTCCCAGAGGCACCTCCAGGCTCTCCAGCCTCTGTTCCTGCCTGTCCCAGGCTGGTCCCACATCCCAGGGCCAGGGATTTGTGCCCCTGCTCCTGTGAGCCTGCTCAGGGCTCAGACCCACCTCACTCCTCCAAAGGTCAGCCCAGCCCAGCCACAATTTCATTTATTTCATTTCATTTCATTTCTGAGCCAAAGGTGCCTTGAAGGTTCCATGTGTGAAGGTGGCTGAGCTTCACCCTGACACCTGGAGCCGAGAGAATGGAAAGTGGCTGCGACCAATCCAAAAAACCACAAAAACCCTCCAGGGCACCCAAAAACCCCTCCAGGTCCTTTCCTGCCTCCAGGGCTGGGACGGAGAGGAGCAGCACTGATCTCTGACCTCCATCCTGGAGCAGCTCATTCCCAGACCTGAGCCCTGGCTCCTTGGGAAAAGTGGTTCTGATTCTCGTTAGTGCCAAGGACAGGAATTCCCAGCTCCTGGCCAGCCAGAGGGGTTTGGGAACCCCTCTGAGCCCTGCCAGGGACAGGCTGAAGCTGTGCCAGGGCTCAATTCCCTCCTGAACACACTCAAAACTCTCACTGCCAGCTCAGGGTCCTGCTGCTCTGCCCAGGGGGAAATCTGTGCCCAAGGGAGAAATCTGTGCCCAAGGGGGGAAATTTGTGCCCAAGGGGGGAAATCTGTGCCCAAGGGAGAAATCTGTGCCCAGGGGGGGAAATCTGTGCCCAAGGGAGAAATCTGTGCCCAAGGG
>VWZS01010491.1:223375-264844 GCA_013397075.1 Rhabdornis inornatus | reverse complement strand
TGCCCCAGGTACAAATCTGTGCCCCAGGTACAAATCCGTGCCCCAGGTACAAATCTGTGCCCCAGGTACAAATCTGTGCCCCAGGTACAAATCTCTGCCCCAGGTACAAATCCGTGCCCAGGTACAAATCTGTGCCCAGGTACAAGGCACAGCTCAGCTCTGAGTCCAGGAAGGGCCTCAGTGCACAAATGGCTCTGCTGAGAATAACAAATTATCATCTTATCTCCACTGATGCTGCATTTTATTGCTTCTTAATATTTTTCCTGGGCTGCCCACGGCCTTTTATCATCTCTCCTGCACTTGATCACAGCTTTATGGCCCTGCTGTTCCCTCCCCATTTTTTCTACCCTCTGTCTTATGGGTCTCTATTTCTCCCTTCCAAATAAAGGCTTTTTGCAGGCACCTCATCCCAGCCTGGCTGCAGATATTCCTCAAGGTTCAGTTGCTTTCTGCATTGTTATTTGCAATTTATCTGATTCCAAAACCTGACATTATTCTTGGCTGTGATATACAGTTGCCTGGCTCTTGCTAACCATGTGCAAGCACATTATTCTGCATTGACAAATTTTATTTATTTATTTTGCCGCCCTGCCCGGTTCAGAGCAGCATTCACTGAATTACGGATTTTGATGTCTGCAAATCATAACCCCATCACACAGATAAGACAGAATTCATTACTGCAGGCCCTGCCATCTCATGGAGGAATTTAGGTCAGGCTGCTTTGTCCTTGGCCAGCATTCCTGGGTTTCAAACCCAGCATCCTCCTCCTGTCCAGGTTCTGTCTGCAGCACCAGGGACCCCTTCCATTATCCCAGGCTGCTCCCAGTTCATCCAGCCTGGCCTTGGGCACTGCCAGGGATCCAGGGGCAGCCACAGCTGCTCTGGGAATTCCATCCCAGGGCCTCCCCACCCTCCCAGGGAAGGATTTCTTCCCAAAATCCCATCTAAACCTCCTTTCTGCCAAAGAGCCAAGGACAGAGTGACGAAGGACAGAGTGACCAGGGACAGAGTGACCCAGGGACAGAGTGACCCAAGGACAGATTGACCCAAGGAGTGACCAGCGACAGAGTGAAACAAGGACAGAGTGACCAAGGACAGAGTGACACAAGGACAGAGTGAGCAGGGACAGAGTGACCCAGGGAGAGAGTGACACAAGGACAGAGGGACCAAGGACAGAGTGACACAAGGACAGAGTGAGCAGGGACAGAGTGACCCAGGGAGAGAGTGACACAAGGACAGAGTGACCAAGGACAGAGTGACACAAGGACAGAGTGAGCAGGGACAGAGTGACCCAAGGAGTGACCCAAGGACAGAGACAGGGGCTCAGTGATCAGGGACAGGGGGCTGCAATCTCTGCTGGCTCCCAGGAGCCCCAGCCCCACTCGATGCTCTCTGGTTTATGCTGCAGGAGCCTGCTCACAAATCTGCATTTCCTGCAGCACTCAAAGCACAGGCAAGGCCACAGAGAGCTCCCTGAAAAAGGAAAAAGTGAAAGTGATTTCACTTCCCAGCTTGGTGGGAATAAATCCACGGCCAGGCAGGAACGATCCTTCCCCATCTCAGGAGCAGCTAATTGGTGTCTAACCCAAACCATGAAGAGCCCTGTAATTATACTGCTCAGAATTAACACTGAGGCCTTCTAAAAAAGTCCATTTTTGGAGTTAATGTACACAACTCCAGGCCTGTGCCTTTATTCCCTGCAATAAAAGCAGGGATGCTCCGCTCAGCTCCCGCCCGTGCCAGCTGCAGCAGCACAAAAACCACTTTTCAATTCATTTTTATGGCCCCTCTCTAAAAGCATTCCATTACAGGAATATTACAGAGGATGAAGTTTCCAAGCTCCACGGGCAGTTTATTTGCTGGTTTTGCTGGGTGGGATGAGCAGGAAATGTTGTTCCAGCCCCGTGGCTGCACTCAGGGGTCGAGCCCTGTTTGCTCAGGGCTCCCCAATTTTCCTTCCCCCAGGGGTTTTTAGAGACTGGGCTGAAATTTCACTTCTGTGCTGTTGTATAGAGGGGTTTTGAGACATGAAATGGGATTTTTTGGTCAGCTGGGAAAATTTAGAGAAGGTCTAGCGCGGGGCATGGCCAGCAAAATATTCTGAGCAAAAGGAATTTTGGTAGTGCTGTTTAAATAAATAAACAAACAAATAAATCAGAAAAATATTGAAAAGAATTTCACTGTAACTGAAGCTCTGAAGTTGCAGCTGGCAAATAAAGCCACAAATTTTAACCAGTTTCTTTTCTGAGCCTTGAATAATCCAACAAATTTGGATAGGAGTTCCACAACTGCATTCTTAAATAATCCAGCAAACTTGGACAGGAATTCCAAACCTGTGTTCTTACCCCAATTTACAAGATGTCCCTGGAATACCCAGCCTGGTGGACACCACAATATTTCCAACTGTGAAATTGGAGCCAAAGAAAAGATCCAAAGGAATTCTTTTTGAGAGCCCATTCTGGGTTTGTTTTTCCAAGCGATTCCATGAATTACAGAATCAGAGCTCACCCACTGTCCTGGCCAAACCTGGAGTTACACTTGGAGTAATTGTTACTCAATAAAGAAAATAAATAAAAATATACAGCCAGGTCCTTCTTTCCAAGTCTTTACATTCCTCCATGAATGAATCTTTCCCCTGTGGTGCTGCACAGAACAATTTGATATTTTATTGCTTTTAGGGTTAGAAATTCACTCACTATATTATGGACTCGAGGAAAAAAATTGGAAGAAAATATTTGTGTCTTCTTTGGACAGTAAAGCCAACAAATCTCTTCCAGCTTGGTTAGAAAATACAATTAAGTAGAATGTAGTGGACTCTCCGGAAAGAAAATTGTCTGGATTGAGATGTGAACAGCCTAAAAGCCAAACATGTAAAAATCAATCCTTCCCAGTCCTTTGGGATGTGAGTGTTTGGGAAAAGTTTGCTCTGATTTTCCTGTGCCCTGTGTGAGTGTATAATTCTTCAAGCAATCAATATAAATCCCAGAAATGAGAAAGTGCAGCCCTGCAAGGCTGGCCTAAATAAATACTCGGGGTTTCAGGCTGAGTGGCAGATCTCACACTCAGAATCTCCAAACAGCCCCAAGGGACAGACAGGGGACAGACAGGGGACAGATTCCTTCAGCCCCCATCCCTGCCAGGTGATTTCAGATCCCCAAATATTTTCTCCAGCACGATAAGGAGAGTTGAGCAGACCTGAGGAAGCAGTGGCTCAAAATCCCCCAGTGTTACCTTTAACTTGGATCTAAACTTCTCTTGCTTTCTCTAAACATCCAGAGATAAAATGGCACTGAAATGACAGCAAACCCATCTCTGATATTTCCTAACAAACCACAGGAGAAGTGGATTTGGCCTCAGCCATTTCTGGAAACCCTGCGCTTCCTAGACAAGCTCTGCTACAGAAAAAAGGGACAAATCAATCGATATTAGATTAGCTGCATTTCAATTTGGACTCAGCCTTTCCGACTTGGCCACTTTTAGGCAGATTCAAGTCCCAGCATTGGATCCCTCTGAGAGTGGTGGAGCTGACCCATCAGGAATCCATGGATCAGGGCATGGAACACCCCGTGGTTCCAGGCAGGAGCTGTGCTTGCAGCTGCAGCTCAGAGCCCTGAACTCTTTTTCTGCTGCTCCATTCCTTTCCCCCAGCACAAGGAAGGTTTCCCTCCAAGCAGGGAGCTCTGCTGGGCCCCTCCAGGGCTCCCACAAACAGGAACTGTTGGGATTTTCCTGCTGATTTCTGGTGTTGTTCTTCCCCTGTGGCTGGGGGTAAATGCTGCTGGTAGAACAATTCCTCTGACGACATTTAAATTCATTTAAATTAAACATTTAAATTAATTTTCCTTGGAAGTATCTAAATGAAGCTTTAGAAAAGGAATGCCAGTGGCTGATGCAGAACCTCTGAACTCCATCTCAGGTGATATTTCATTCATTTACAGGTTTTTGAGGCCAAAATCGTTTGGAATTATTGCATCCACCCTCCTGCACAACAGTGGCTGCTGACTTCTCATCCTCCCTCACCCTTCCTTTGAAGCTAAGGAAATTCAGATGAACACGAGAAGCAGAACTCCAGCAGATTTCCTGGGGATTTTGGGCAGTGATTCCCTCCATGAACGCCCTTCCCCAGGTCATTCCTGCTCCCCAAGTTTCACTTCTCTAACCTGGAACTTTCTCCCTGCAAGATGTGCTGAAATGTTTAAATTTCAGAAGCAGCGAGCTCTTGTCCCCCAGCCCCACCTGGGCTCTGCTGCTCCCGAGCTCTCCTCATCCCCTGGCTCCAGAGCAGAGCAATGCCAAGCTTTTATTCTCCAGTGGGCACGCTGTAATTAATAAATGGCTCAGGAAGGAACCCGGGGAGCCAAGGGATGTTCTGGCATTTCCCTCTGCCAGGCTGTGCCCGTCTGCCACTGCCAGCAGGGCCCTTCCCTCCACAGCTCTGTGCACTCAGCAGGGCTTGGGAGGAGCAAAAACAGCCCCAAAATTCCCTCAGATCCTCCACTGAATTCTTCTCCACTAAAACAAAGTGAAGGCAAGGAAGAGAGAGGCAGAAATGGCCTCTCCATGCAAAGCAGGATTTACCCTGCCTGGGTGACTCCTTTTTGGGTCAGAATTTGCACAGAAAGGAGTTTGGTTCAAGCCAAAGGCTGGCCCAGCCTCCCCATGCAAATGCATTGAAATGAAATTTATCCAGATCTGTAAATGACTTCACAGGGAGTGAAGTCCATCGGCTACGAGTGAGTGTTTTGTAGTCTTGATTGAAAATTGTTTTCATGTGACAGAGAAGGTGCTCAGGAGAGTAAAAAGGGATCATTCAGTGAGTTAGAAAATTACTCCAGCTTCCAGACCATGTCAAACTAAATAAAAGCCAAACAAACTCTGGCAAACAAATGAATAATTTACAGCAGCAGCTTCTGTACCTCAGCAGAGAACGCAGCCCTGGGGCTTTGTGCTCACCTGGGCTGGTGCTGGAGCCTCTCTGCTCCCCTTCCTGCAGCCACAACAGCTCCCAAAATTTGTGTTCTCCCGTGGTTTTAGCCCTGGTGGGAAGCAGCAGCTCCAAGGAAGGAGCAGCAGTGGCAGGAGCCACACCTGGCTCTGACCTGAGCACACAGACCTGACCTTCCCAGCTGCACTTTGTGCTTCCCACACTTCATTTATCCTTTTATCCTCCTTGCAGGAGCACACTCGGTGTCCAGAGCTGTTCCAGAGAGCCTGGTGCTGCCCAAACCAAACCCTGCCAGCACCCCACGTCCTGCTGGAATTCCACATTCCCCTGGTACAACCCAAACCATCCCCTCTGTGTCTCTGAGGGGTCTGCACCCTGGTCCACATCACCAAATCCTGGATTTCTGCACCCTGTGCTCCTCACTGAGCTGCTGACCCAGCTGGGAGATGCTCCACATCTCATCCCTCCCCAGCCTGGTTTGAGGAATGCTGAGGAAGAGGAGGAATAGCTGAGATAAGGAGCTAGAAATGAATAATCAGTAAAAACAACATAAGGAAGAGAAGCAAAGAGAGGGAAAGCACAGAGAAGGGTGATTTTTATTTCCTTACACAAAGGAACATGAGAAATAACCAGGACCAGGACATATCTGAGGGAAAACAGCCAAATACGAAGCTTGTTGAATTCAACAGAGAGATCCTTCTTTGCCTGAGCAGCTTTGAGCCAGACACGGAGATAAAGGAAAGAAACCAGAAGCTGAGCTGGGATAAAAACAGGCACCAGATGCCAGACTTCTTCTGGTAGCTGCCGGGGTGAGGGGTCAGTGGTGATGGATTGCAGAGGAGGAGCCAAGAGTGGTGACAGAGGGCTCCTGGCCCAGGGCCAGCGGCTCTCAAGGATTTGGCTGCGTTTAAACTCCCACCACTCGTGCAGGGACTGGGGTAACTTGTCTCTGCCAGGCTGTTTATCAGGACAAAAATCCCTGAATGGAAAAACACGATCTCTATTACGTGCCTGTGTGTAGCATTAATAATCTGTCAGAGCAGATGACAACAGTCCTGATTAGAAAAATGGAAAGGAGGAAGGTCTGGGGGGAGATTTATTCAGCTCTGCCGATCCCAAATTCCCATGGTTTGCTCAACATTCAACCAACACGAAGTAAAGGTTCCCTAAGAGGTGAATTAAAGTGGGAGCTGGCTGAAGGGTCATGTCCTCACTGGCTAGGCACTGGAAACAACATTAATGCACATAAATATTGATCAGAGCAGCACAGAAATCAGTCTGGAGCTTCCTCCCTAACTGGAGCAGGAGCTGAATCCCTGGAAGGAGCACCTGAGCAGGCAGCAGGAGGGGAGAGGGGGGATGTGGTCCCCAAGAAGGTGTGGAGCAGGCAGGAAGATGCAGGAATGTGACAGGAATTGCCCAACGCTGGAATGCAGAGCTGGGATGGCGCTGTGAGTGATGTGTGGAGCGGAGACAAACACTGAGCCCCGAGCAAACAGGCAGCTGAAATGAAATGTACACCTCTAACAAACTCCCCATTAGCACAGAGCCATAAGAACATCAATTTGTGTCAACAGAGCATTAAAACAAACTCTCTCTGTTCTTATATTTACGTCCTGCAGGAACAGAAAGCTGTCTCAAAAGCTTTTAACTTCTCCAGTAAAACAACCACCAATTTCTGACCAGCCAATGTAAATAATTCCAGGCCTGAAATTCCCCACAGAAGAAAAAAAAAACACCCTCCTAGTTTAAGCATTTCATTTTGCAAATAGATTGTTTACTTCAATAAGAACTAGGGAGGAAGTAAAGAGTAAAGATTAGAATGGACATTTAAATTAAGCTATAACTATTTGGCATCCAATCTGTCCATGATAATAAGATGAGCATCTGCAGCTCCAGGAGCTGGAGCACACACAGTTGCTGAGATTAGGAGCCCTCGTGCTTCAGGTTATGAAATGATGGAGGTCAGGAAGCAATTTTCTTGCATATATTGCTGACAGGCTGGAGGCATTGCAGGAATCTTTGCATATTTTTTGAAACATCAGTTGTAAGTCACTGTCAAGAAGAAGAGCCCAGACAAGGTGGGATTTACTTCTTGTATCAGTGGATTTCAAAAGAAGAGCCTGCAGCTCTCACTGTGACAAAAGTCCTGCCAGGGACAAAGGGCAGGGACAGCACACAGGTGGGTGGGCAGTGACGTCACCAGTGACATCATCCAGGTGTGTGGGTAATGATGTAATCAGTGACATCACTCAGGTGTGTGGGCAATGATGTCACCGGTGACATCACTCAGGTGGGTGGGCAGTGATGTCACCGGTGACATCACCCAGGTGTGTGGGTAATGATGTCATCAGTGGCATCACTCAGGTGTGTGGGCAATGATGTCACCAGTGACATCACCCAGGTGATTTGGCAGTGCCATCACCCAGGTAGAACACAATAAATTCTATCACTGGAGAGGAAAGAAGATTCTCCTCTGTGCCAGCACTGCCTCCTCCTCTCCTCGTGTGGGAATGATTGATCCCAGCTCCCCAGTGATGGGCACAGCCCGGAATTCCTGCCAGGGTTTGTCCCCTGGAGCTGCAGCTGCTCCTGCACAGCCCAGCCCAGCCCGAGGATGCTGCTCCTGCCATCCTGTTATCAGAAATTGCCTTGGTTTGACTCTGGGATTCACCTGACAGGAATTTCGTGGTGCAAACCCGAAGTTTGATATCCTCTGACAGCTCCATATGAAATATTCAGCTCTGCATGTAAACCCGTGGCCACCCTTCTCCTGATCAATTTGCCTGGCAGCGTTGGAAGCTGCCAGGATTCCAGCCAGCTTTACCTTCAGCTTTTGCCTGAAGATAAAACCATTCCCCAGGTTTGACCAAACTTTTTTTGTTGTTTCTTAATCTTGAAAATCAATGAAATACAATTGATTTTTACCAGCATAAATCATAAGTGGCTCTCAGAGCTCGAGGAGTACATTCAGTCTTGGTAATGAGACTGAAAGATCTCCTCTTTGTTTTGCTCCACGAGCTGTTTGTCATGTTCAAGAGGCTGCTGTGAATGACTCACTTCACTTTGAAGAGAGATTTATTTTTATAAACCATTATTCCTTCCCTTGCAAAGACACAAAGGCATATCCCCCACACTCCCATCATGGTGGTACAGTTTCATTTTGTGTTTTCACTGCAAAGCCTGCAGCCCTGGAGCCCCTGTCCCTTTTCCCCATGTCCTGCCTGCCTGGGCTGGGGTTCTGCAGCTCCAGGGGACAAACCCTGGCAGGAATTCCGGGCTGTGCCCATCACTGGGGAGCTGGGATCAATCATTCCCACACGAGGAGAGGAGGAGGCAGTGCTGGCACAGAGGAGAATCTTCTTTCCTCTCCAGTGATAGAATTTATTGTGTTCTACCTGGGTGATGTCACTGCCAAATCACCTGGGTGACGTCACTGCTCACCTGGGTGACATCACTGTCACCAGCTCCTGCCGTGCCCAGGAGGTGCCTGCTGAGAGGGATCTCACAGAAACCGCAGAACATTGCGGGTACCAGGCTGGGGAAATGGGAATCGATCGCAGACGGGATTTCCGTGTTTGTTTCCGTGTTTGTTTCCGTGTTTGTTTCCGTGTTTGTTTCCGTGTTTGTTTCCGTGTTTGTTTCCGTGTTTGTTTCCATGTTCGTGCCTTGCGCAGGCTCGGGAGCAGCCGGCTCTATTTGCATAACAAATTGCACATTTGTCACATTTGTTACATCTTTGCATATAAAGGAGCGGGGTTTGATGTTATCGTGGCCACAGCAGCCCTGCGAGGAGGCAGAGTTAGAGCTGGTACTAACACAGAGTTAGAGCTGGTACTAACACAGGGTTAGAGCTGGTACTAACACAGGGTTAGAGCTGGTACTGACACAGGGTTAGAGCTGGTACTAACACAGGGTTAGAGCTGGTATTAACACAGGGTTAGACATTGGTTGGACATTGGAGCACCCTGGGACAGGGGAGGGTGTCGCTGCCCTGGCAGGGGTGGCACTGGGTGACTTTTAAGCCCCCTCCCAGTCCAAAGCACACTGGGGCTCCATGACTCTGCTTTTCCCATGAAACCCTAAATTTTGGTACATGAGGCTTCCAGAAAGGTCTGCACCGAATTCCTGCAGCTTGGATGTTTGTTTAAAACATCACTATTTTAAATAATATTTCCTTCCAATGTTTTTCCTACCCTGATCAAAATACTGTAGGGTCTGAGCATCTCTTTTAACTTAAATGAAAGAACTGCTATCAAATGTCCCCCACACAGGTTTGAATTAAAAAAAAAACCCTTCTAAATGTGCCAGACTTGGGAGCAGGAGCCATCCACACTGGCAGATAATGCTGCAGATATTTTTCCATCTCCCTTTCATTTATTTAGCTGCTCCACATTTCAGCCTTCAAGTTGATTAACATCACCTGCTGAAGTTAATTAAAGTATATAGGATGTAATAAGACTAATATGTTTGAGTTCTATCAATCACAGAATCTGGTGAGTCAATATTTGAAATTAATATATCACAGAGGGGAAAATCCTCGACATGGAGCTGAAATTAAAGCAGGAGGGAGGGAGTGCCGAGCATGGGGGGAGAATATTTTGGGATAACACGGGAGCAGAGCTGCACATGTCCTGTTCCCACACCCTGAGGGACAGGGACCGTGCTCAGACTCACCTAAACCCTCCTGGAGTGTTTTTAGGATATCAAGGGCTGGTCAGAAAGCTGCAGTCAAACCTGTGACTCAGAGCCAGCGGGATCTGGTGGGTTTAAGCCTCTGAAATCCCTTGCCAGGTGATATTTCCCAAGAAACATTCCCTTTCTTCCCCAGCCCTGCCCAGTGCTGCTTCCCAGGCACCCCAGGAGAGAAGGGGAAAAGGGCAAAGTCCTGGAGAGCTCTGCCATGGGGATCCCAAACCCTGGAAGGAAAATCCTGGTTCCCCACCCCAGGAGCCTGCTGGCCACAGTGCCCAGCTCCAGCCCCTCAGTGAGCTGGGAAAGGGGGCTGGGAGCCCTGGGAAAAGTGTCCTGGCTCTGGATCCAGCCCACATTGCCTTCCCAGAGTTCTTTGAAGGCTGTGAGATGTTTCCTGGCTGGCACACGGAGCATCAGGAGGAGCGGAGGGAGGGAGGGAGGGAGGGATGGAGAGAGCCCTGGAGGAGCTGGGGACCCTGGGATGGGACTTTGGGAGTGCCTGGAGCAGTCCTGCCCCCCGAGCCTGTGCACAGGCTGCCTCAGTTACAGGTCCCTTCCTGCACAAAATATTGAAATACAATTTTATCAGCCATTCAAATCGGCAGCTACAAGATCCAGCCGTGCCGTACGGCGGGGCCACGGTGCATTAATATTTATTGAGCTTGATTTGTTTAAGGAAATCCAGCGAGCTTTTGGCGTAGGCAATTTCTATGGAATCAAACTGTGAAAGGCATTAATCACTGTCAATGATGTGTGTAGGGTACACAGAGCCCCTGGAAATAAAGGCTGGGTAAACACACGCTGTGGGATGTGGCTGGCAACTGGCAGGGCCAGGTGGCTGAGGAACCTGCCAGGGAATCCCACAATTCCAGCATGGATTGGGCTGGGAAGGGACCTAGAACCCATCCAGTGCCACCTTCCGCCACTCCAGGGGTCCCTAAAACCTAAAACCCATCCAGTGCCACCTTCCACCATGCCAGGGATCCCTAAAACCTAAAACCCATCCAGTGCCACCTTCCACCATGCCAGGGATCCCTAAAACCCATCCAGTGCCACCTTCCATCATCCCAGGGGTCCCTAAAACCCATCCAGTGCCACCTTCCATCATCCCAGGGGTGCCTCACTGCCCTCTGGCAGGGAATGATGCACAGAGAGCTCCAGGCTGTGACCCTGAGGGCACTGCAGGGCTGGGGTGCCCACGGGTGTCCCTGTGCTCCTGTGGGTGACACCAGACTCCACCTCTGGGGCTCCACTGGAGTCTTTCCAAGGGAGTTTTTTTTGGGAGCAGCCTGCCTGCAATGCAGCTTCTGCAATGGCAAACAACGCTGTGGCCATGAGGATGCTGAATGGCCACTGAAATATGGCATCTGTGGTTTCCATAGCAATTTCCTAAGAGGTTAAGGGGAAATTAGAGACACTTTCATTCTCCCCTCAACATCTTTTTATTGGGCTTTAAATGAGAGTGCTATTAAGAAAGAAAAAGGTTTTAGGATGTGTATGTTCACAGGGGAGCTAAGCTTAAAACAGAAAAAAAGTGTTAATAAAGCAATTTTAGAATTTAATCTGAGAGTTTATTTTCTCCTTTGCTGCCTTTCCTCCCCTGGGGATAGATTTCCTTCTTGCCCTGCTAAGGATTTAGGATGAAACTTTCTATATTTCTGGAAGCAGCATGAGACAGTCAGAAGTGAGGGGAGTTTAGCAATTCAGAGGTCAAGGAAATGATGGGTGCTGACCCCTTTGTTCTGAGCCAGCGGCTCAGACAGACCATGAGCACATGAGGGACATCCATCCCTGCACCCAGCCCGCCTGGGAGGCTCAGATAAATTCAGGTAGAAATAACTTGCACTCTCAGTTCCGCTTCTGACACTTTCCAAGCCCATGGAATGAGCTGGAAATGGAAAGCCCAAGCGTGGTGGGAAAGGCTCTTGCTGCAGCGGAGGGGGCTGACCCCAGGAGAAAGCTCTGGAAATCTCATCCAGACCCCACTGAGGGTGAGATTTCTGCTGTGCTGCTCAGGGCCCGATAAACCCTGAGGGTTTGGTTCAGGGTCTGCACCCAACCTGCAAACCCTGAGTGCTGCAGGGTCAGCACCTCTGCACACAGCTGGAAAGGCTGTTCTGGGTCAGCACCTCTGCACACAGCTGGAAAGGTTCTCCTGTTCTGGGCCAGCACCACTGCACACAGCTGGAAAGGTTCTCCTGTTCTGGTTCAGCACCACTGCACACAGCTGGAAAGGTTCTTCTGGGTCAGCACCGCTGCACACAGCTGGAAAGGTTCTGCTGTTCTGGGTCAGCACCACTGCACACAGCTGGAAAGGTTCTCCTGTTCTGGTTCAGCACCTCTGCACACAGCTGGAAAGGGTCTCTTGGGTCAGCACCACTGCACACAGCTGGAAAGGGTCTCTTGGGCCAGCACCACTGCATACAGCTGGAAAGGTTCTCCTGTTCTGGTTCAGCACCACTGCACACAGCTGGAAAGGGTCTCCTGCCCTTGACATGGAAAATGCGGATTTTTCCTGGCTGGGGTCAGGCAGGGGAGTCCCAGTGATGAAGAGGAGGGAGGAGATTCCCTGGTGGAGCAAAGGCAGTGTCAATGCAGGGCCAGAGCTCTCCTGTCACTGTCCCCTCTGTCCCCAGCCCTGCAGGGCAGCTCTGGCAGCTCCAGCCCTGCCCTCTGGTGACTCTGACCCTGATTTCTGTGTTTCAGGGAGGTGTGAGGTGCTGTCACACTGAGGCAGGGCCCTGCCCCTGAGGAACCTGATTTTATGGCTGCAGGGGTCTTGCTTTGCTCCCCTACACTGCCTGGAAACCACAGCCTGGGAAAAGCTGCTGCTGGTTCTGTGCCACGACTCATAAACTGCCAGATCCTGAAGTTCAGACCTATTTCTCTTTTTTTCTTCCAACTTTTATAGTGCTGGATTAATTAATAATTAAATTAAACAAGGCTAACCTTGCTTTATGGTAGTTGTGAGCCCTTTGCAACTTTGCAAGTGGGAGTTGGTGTAAAAGCAAATGAAAAACTCTCACACTTTGTGTCTGGGTTTTGGTTTTTTTTTTCCCCTGATTGTTTACAGGGTTTTGGGATTATGTTGCAATAAAGGAAGGAACTGGACAACACCAGGGAGCAGCTTTGGCAGCTCCAGCCCAGCTTGGGACAGGATGCAACATCTGGATCTTGGGAGAGGGTTCTGAAACATGGAAAAGGCTGAATCTGGAAGCAGCAGCTGCTGGGGGTGTCAGGGGTTTTAGACAAACAGAACAGACTTGGCCCTTGTAGGGAAAAACAGGAATGGACATGAGGGGATGCAAAGTTAAACTCAGCCACTGCCTACAGACTCCTCTTGAAGAATGCCAGATCCAATTAACAATCATTAATGAAGCTCAAGGAAGGCAGGAGTGACCTTCCCAAGGACCAGGTGAACTTTGGGAGTTGTGAATTTGCACAAAGCACAGTAAAACACAGGAATGCCAAGGCATGGAGTGAGGAATTCAGCAAACCCACATGGAAAAAGCTCTGCTGGAATGTGCTGCAGAGCAAAGCAAGAGGGAGACCTTGGGAATTCACTGGAGAAGATCAGGTGAGCCCTGAGAGTGTTCCAAGGGTTTCAAATGACTCTCATTAACTCCTCAAACGAGGAAGAGTTTCTGCAGTTTCAATAACCTGCCCAGAGGAGCAGTAAGAAGTGAGATTTAAGGAAACTTGAATCAAATCTGACTTTCATTCCAACTTGCATATGATCAGGGAGGCAGCAGAGCTCGGTGGCTCAGGGTGAGGAGGGTGGGAAGAAAAACCCAAAGCACCCCAGAAATCCCAGTTTAAAAGCTGCTGCCTCAGGGAGGATAAAATCCATTTGTCTCCCACTGAGAACTGGATTTTGCCAGGACCTGATGCTCTCTAGAAACATGGGACGAGGTTTGGGCTGCTGAGCTCTCCAGCCACCATCAGAATTCTGGAGTCCTTGGGGTTGGGAGAGCCCTCTGGGAGGATCTCAGCCCAGCACACCCCAGTGTTTCCCTCTAAACCACGTTCAGGGTTTTCTGGGGTGCCAAGTGCTGCTGGGGGAGCTCTGCTGGGTGGGATTGCAGGTCCCTGGCTGAGGAGCAGGGCTGGGCAGCGATTTCTGGGAGTTTTACCCCAAATCCTTAACCCAAGCCAGGGCAGCATTTCCATCTCTGAAATGCCTGCTCCAGCTCCAGCCCTGAGCTGAAGCTCCACTCCAAGACAGAAACCCTGCAGCCCGTGCTGGACAGGGGAATGTTAATTGATCCTAAAGAGCCCTTCAGAGGTGGAAATCTGAACTCCCAGTCCGTTCTTTCTGGAGAAGGATTCGGGCCATTAAAATCCCCTTTGTGCTTTTCACAGTCTGAGTGGTTGTGCTGAAATAAAACCCCCGGTGATCATTTCCAGAGCCACGGGAAGGTGTTCAGGGAAAACGAGTGCTCTGCTTCCTACACCAGGCTGGGGGTTTTTTTTGTTGTTTTTTTCAGTTATAGAGAACGATCTTCTCTTTCTGAAATGTGAAGGAAAAGCCATATCCCTCCAGCTGTTGAGTTAAGCAGAGTCTTATTCAAATTATGTAGGGGGAAAAAAATGTCATAACATAATGAGAATCAAATGTTGGCTCCAGGCGCCTTCATATTCGAGGGCTTTAAAAAACAATAGCAACAAAACACTTCAATCTTTTATCTGCCAGTGGAAAATGGTCATTTAAATAAACATTAACTAAGCTGGGGAACTTTGATGTTGCAGTAGCAATTGGTTTCTGACAGAGAAGATAGTTAAAGTCTTATTCTTTTTAATAGGCAGCGTTTTTAGAGACAGATTATCTGAATTACAGCCCAGAACTGCTCCCTTCCCCGCGGGGACTGGGGCTGGGGCTCCCAGTGCCAGGGCAGGGCAGGGAAGGGATTGTGGCTGGCAGGGATTGAGACCACGAGCCAAAGCATCCAATTGTCCATGTCCAGTGCTGGCATGCAGGGAATCAATGTCAAGGCCTGGGGTTGTTTGATTTTGGGAAGTGCAGTTGGAACTGGGGGATCTTTAGGGCCACCCTGAGCCATTCTGGGCTCCGGTGATCCCATGGAAGCGGGGGATTGTCTGGATTCTGTCACACAATTGTCTGGATTCTGTCACCTCCTGCTGTCACGGGAGCACGTTTCCATCTCGGAAATGAAGCCTGGTGAAAGAGGCTGGGCACCAAAATCCCGGGAGGAGAGCAGAGAGTGAGGCTGAAAGGAGAAACAAAGAGAGTCAGGGTCTGCAGGCAGCCAGGAGCAAGGGGAGAAATTATTAATATCATTAATTTGATTTGCAGCAGGGACTGCAGGCTCAGCACGGGGAGAGCCAGAGCTGGGAACCGAGGGGAGGCTCCGAGCAAACATCTCACTCCAATATCCCAGGGACAGAAATAAAGGATTTGCCAGGACTGGGAATGAAGGAAAGGATTTCCCAGATTGGGAATGGAAGAAAGGATCTCCCAGGGTTGGGAATGAAGGAAAGGTTTTACAAGGATTGGGAATGAAGGAAAGGATTTCCCAGGGTTGGGAATGGAAGGAAAGGATTTCCAAGGATTGGGAATGGAAGAATGGCTCTCCCAGGATTGGGAATGAAGGAAGGGTTTTCCAAGGATTGGGAATGAACGAAAGGCTCTCCCAGGATTGGGAATGGAAGAAAGGCTCTCCCAGGACTGGGAATGAAGAAAAGGATTTCCCAGATTGGGAATGAAGGAAAGGATTTCCCAGGACTGGGAATGAAGGAAAGGATTTCCCAGATTGGGAATGAAGGAAAGGATTTCCCAGGACTGGGAATGAAGGAAAGGATTTCCCAGGACTAGGAATGGAAGAAAGGCTCTCGCAGGGCTCGGAATGTTCGGGAACAGCTCGGGGGATGGGTCTGGCTAAGGAGCCCAGCACAGAGCCCGCAGGGAGAGGGGAATCCTGAATCGCGGGGAATGAGCGAGAGGGGCAGAACAAAAGGCTGCTTTGATGTGCTCACCTGCACGGTGTTCAGCACGAAATGCAAATATTCCCTCACGCTGGAGAACACTTATCAATATTAAGGCATACACGGAGCAGAAGAAAGGAGGAAGAACAAAATGCAGCACTAAACAAGAGGGTAATTTAGCCTGTTGGCAAGTGCTTTGAGCCGAGTTCATGAAAAACTCCCCCCACAATTGTTTTGCGGGTTCCTGGGCTTTTATACATAAACCATGATATTGATTCCATGGGAGGCTCGTACCTGCTCAGGTGTGCAGTGCACGGGGGCACTGGGAAGGTGAGGGAGGGTTGGAGTGTGGAAATTGGAGAGGGAATGAACCATCCCTCCCCTTGTTGTTCCTACAAGCTCAGCTCCAGCTGTTGGACAGCTGGAACACGTGTGGCTGGTAATGGAAACATGGGGGGACCACCCCGGGAATCCTCCCGGGAGAACTGCCAGGCTCCCCGAGCTGCCAGCTCCAGTCCTTCACCCTCACATTCCTCCCTCCTGGTTCGCTTCAGGAGGAAAAAAAACAGAGGGAAAGGATGGCCGAGAGAAAGGGAAATAAAATCAACTGGATGCTCCAGCTCCAGCAAATGTTGTGGTCAGGGAGAGGGGAGGGAAGGGCCAGGAATAGCTCAGGGGGGGTTGTTTTATGGCATTCCTATTTCCACTCCAATTCCAATATTCCTATTCACGTTTCCTCATGAACGCCCCTCATTTCTAACCTGCACCCCCTCACTTTGTGCTATCATTCACTGCCCAAGAGGTTTAATCTGATTATTTCAGGGACAGATCCCTCCTGCACATTTGCAGGTTCTGCAGGGAAAAGCCAAATCCAGTTGTGCCCTGCACAGCGAGCACGGCTCCAGCTGGGGAGGGCAAATCTGAGCTGTAAAATCTGCCCTCAGTTCAGTGCTCTCAGAGAAAAGCACCTCCATTCTCCTTTCCTCACTTCCCAATCTGCCAAGTGGGAATAAAACCACCCACTTCTCCTGGAAATCCTGGGCTGCACCTGGAGAGGGCTGCACGCCCCTGGAGTAAATGATACTGTTAGGGATGGAAGCATTTTGGGTATTTTGGGAGTTCATTCTCAGAAATGTCAGTGATTTGTGAGTTTCTGTATTTGTGGTGCAGCATTTCCTCGCTCCAATTGCAGGAATTGCCAGGACAATCACAGCCACTCCAGCTCCCAATCCTAGAACAGGATATTGGTTTTTGAAGAGACAAATAGAGCTTCTCCTTTTCCATAAAATCCTATTTGTTTTGTTTTTATTCTTAAAATTACTGTGGCTTATTTAATAGAAGGGAAATCTGTGTTAATTTTTGATTAATTGCTGCAGAATTTATTGATGCAGAATTTTCTGTTTCACCACCTGCTGCTTTTTGAGGACAGCAGAAGTTTTTTCCTTGCTTTTGCTTTACTTCTAAGAGTTCACCGAAGCTGTCAAACCCAAATCACTGCCAACACCCAGTAATTCTCCTTAAAACAGAAATGACATCATCAGGCACGATCACATCCATCCCTCACCCTGCTGCCAGTGCCGTGGGAATAAAGCAATAGCTCCAAACTGAAATGTTGCCTTGCACAGCTTTTATGGAGTCAATGAATCCCAGGATGGTTTGGGCTGGGAGGCACCTCAAGGATCATCCAGTGCCACCCTTTGTGTTCCAGGGACACTTTCACTGTCCCAGGCTCCTGCAAGCCCCACCCAGCCTGGCCTTGGATCCAGGGGCAGCCAGAGCTGCTCTGGGAATTCCATTCCAGGCTCTCCCCGCCCTCACAGGGAAGGAATTCCTCCTAAAATCCCGCCTAAACCCTCCCTGCTCCAGCACGGAGCCATTCCCCACTGTCATCACAGATCCGGGGACTTGGTCACCACGAAGCTGCAGCCAAAGTGCTCTGACCAGTGACCACTGTGACCAGTGCCCAGTCTGACCAGTGACCACTGTGACCAGTGCCCACTGTGACCAGTGCCCACTCTGACCAGTGCCCACTGTGGCCAGTGATCACTGTGACCAGTGCCCAGTCTGACCAGTGCCCAGTCTGACCAGTGCCCACTCTGCCCAGTGCCCACTGTGACCAGTGCCCACTCTGACCAGTGCCCACTGTGGCCAGTGATCACTGTGACCAGTGCCCACTCTGCCCAGTGCCCACTCCTGGCTCATTCCTCACGGATTTCCCAATTCCCCTCCAATCCCCTTCACTCCCAGGCTCTGCTCTGAGGTTTTGGTGCCGGCCAGAGCTGCTCTGCACAGGCAATCACACTTTGGTGACAAATGACCTCGTCCTGCCTGTCCTGGTTTCTGTCACTGCCTGAGGATTCCCTGGTGCTCCCGTGTTCCTGCACTGCAGGAAATACAAAACCAAACCCATTCCTGCTGCTGTCCCAGCGCTGGGCTGCTGCAGTGGCACTGAGCAGATAATTCCTGCTCTGCCCCACAAGCCCTGCCACGCTCCTGCCCTGATGGAATACCTGCAGCCACGTTTGTGATTATTCTCCAGTATGTTTCCACCACCTCACAGAGCTCATTTTTAACAGGACAGGCTCGTTTTTAATGGGTCTTAAAGGGTTCCCCCCCCTTCATTAAAGTAGAATAATTGTCACAGCAGAACGAAACCTGATGTGACAGCAGACCCCCAGCCCCTCTCCCCTCTCAAGGTAATTCCATTTTTAACCCATGCCCTGAGCTCTGTTTGCCTTTCAAACACGTGGGAGGCGGTTTGGGGAGTGATTTAAAGTGTGGGGTTTTTGCAGGAGCAGACTGGGAGCAGGGACTCTGCCAGGGGGAGCTGGGCTGGAGGCAGCAGGGGGGGAGCAGAGGGGTCCCAGCAGGGCACAGCCCTTCCTCCAGGAGCTGCTGAATTCCCAACACAGCATCCCTGGGGTGCAGCACCTGCAAAAGATGATTTTAGCTGTCTGTAAATGATGCCTTGTGAGGAGCCTGATTGGAGAGCTGAGAGAATCAGGGTAAAAGCAGCCCAGACAGCCCACTCAGAAATGAATTTTTCCATAATTAGGCCACAAAGTGGAAAAGTCCTCTTAACACTGCATTACTGAGCACCTGAAAGGAGAGAATGAAAAGTTTCTCAAGGGGCCACCAGACCTGGAAAAGCAAATCACTGAGGCCAAAGAAAATGAGATTAAATTGAACCTCTGAAATGCAGTGTGTCTATTGACCTCCCTCATACCAAGTGCTTTCTTCATGTTCCTGTTCTGAAAAAAGGGGGAAAAAAACTCTCCAGGAGAGTGCAGGCTGCTCAGCAGATAGCTGGAGGCTGAGTTGGATTTGAATTTTGATCAAAGTTTCTCTCATTTGCCATGCTTTCCTGTGTCTGCACTCCCAATCTGCCTCTTTTGCTTAAAATAATGCTTCCCATACATGGAATCACAGCTGCCATACATAATGAGGAAACCTGGGCTCCTGAAAACGCCTTTTGTGCTGTCTGGGGGTTCTTCTCCAGCATCCAGGCTGCTGCAAAAGGAGAACCAGGAGTCCTGTGGGTGCCCCTGCCCACGGGGGCTGCTCAGGGTGGGCACCCTGGCACTGCCCCCACCCCACCCCTCTGCCTGCCTGCACCCCCAGCTTCTCCACCAGCAAGGAAAGTGTTCATTTCCAGCAAATTGCACTATTTCCTCACTCCTTGAGCTGGAATTACGTCAGCTCCAGTCCTTCCCTCCTGTTTTTGTGACAGAAGATGCAGGAACAGCAGAGGAGGAGTGTGGCAGAGGAACCTGCCCAGTCCCCATGGGCAGGGCTGGCGTTCCTGCCATGGAAAGCTGCACATCCTTGGTTTGTTTTTGGGGGAATGTCCAGCATGGGCCAGGCTGTGGATGGAATTGTTTTATAAAACACCTTCCTTGTGCCTTCCTGCACCCTCCTCACACCTGAGACAGCCATGGGGTGGCTTTGCAATATTAAATATTAAATACTCAATATTCAATACTCAATATTCAATGTTTAAAACATCCAGTGGGGAGGAAGGAGGGGCAGGATTGCCCAGCTTTTAGTGTTTCTTCATGCTGTTCTTCCTGCCTTGCCAAGGGCAGTGTCCCACTGAGGTGCCACAAAACCTCGGTATGGACTCAAAAGCCATTCCAGGGTTCCAGGATCAGCCTGGGCACCTGCACCCCCTGGAATGATCTGGTGGAGATTTGCACACTCAGCTCAGTGAGGTTTTGGCTCCCCATCCTCAGGCTGCTCACATCTCACTGCAGGGCAGAGCTGTGGGGCCCAAAGCACAAAAAAAACAGAATATTTCTTCCTCCAAGCCCTGCAAACTACTGCAGTATTTTAAAATATGGATTATCTCCAGCTCCTGCTCCTCTTGATGGTTCCACCTCATTTGTCTTGCTACTCTAATTTCCTTAAATGTGTGTTTTCTTTACAGGCTGCTAACTACAGACAAGTCACAGCAATCAGCTGGAATTCACGCACTGACATCGCACTTGGTTTGCAGGGAATTCATTCCCAGGGAGGGTGAACTTGAATGAACCTGGGAATTGGATCATTCCAGTGTTCAGGGACACGCAGGAACTGAGGGAGGGCTGTCCATGGGAGAGGCCCTGGAATAACTGGGAGATGAAAATGCAGCTTCGAGTCCCCCAGCCCCTGGCTGTCCTCTAGCCCAGAGCGTCTGAGGACACGGTTTGGGGGTGAACACGAGGGTGGGTTCATGGCTGAACTGCACAATCTTACAGGACATCTCCAGCCTTTATTATCCCACCATCCCATGGTTTTGCTGTTGATATTTCTGGCCACATTCTCTTTTCCCAAAGAGTCACTGGGCTGATCCTGCTGTGCCACCTGCACTGAGCACCAAGGGCTGCCTGGGAGTGTGTGTTTGTATTTTCCCATTTTTTATATTTGGGATGTATTTTTTGGATGTGTCATCCTTAATGTAACTTTCATCTCAGAAACACTCAAGGGTGCTGCTGCAGAATTTGGCTTTCCAGCAGCACCTGCTCTCCTTGACTGATCTGACAGATTTTTCTTTGGAGCAATTTCTTCCTGCATGGATTTGTTTTCTGGGGAAGGTCAGGGCACTACACTGCACTGTGCATTATCTCCTCCTCAGGTCCCTGTCCCTGCACCAATCCCACCTTCAGCAGCTTCCCTGCCAGGCTCTGACACTCCCAAATCAGCTGAGACTTCCCAGCACTTTAATTAATGAGATAACAAAAGGGAAAACACCCAAAGAGTGAACCCCTGAGCTGAAGACTTTATCTGCTCTTTGCAGCTGCATCTTTTTTTCCTCTTCTTTTTTCCCCTTTTTTTATTTTTTTTTTTGGGAGCTGCATTCCGGGCCCATCAATACTGTTTCTCATTAAATTAAATCGTTTATTGACTGGAGAGAGCCGGAGCAGGCGGCCCAGGGATCCACACACGGCCCCTTCCCCGTGCAAACAGCACAGGTCAGTGCTCAGTAAATCAGCTGCTAATGGAGTCTGGACTCGGGGAATCACTGCTGTGTACCCTTTTTATTTGTTTTTAATTTGTACCAATGGTGATTCTGTCACTTCCAATTTCCGTGACGGCCGCGGCGTGCGGAGCAGCCCAAGCCCCGTCCTCGTCCTCGCTGATGCTGAGCAGCCAAGGCCCCCCCAGCCCAGGGGGTTCAGGTGCCTCTGCTGCTCTCCTTCCCTTCCTGCTCCATCAGCAGCACCAAGAGGATCTTTCCTCATGGAAAGGGAGCTCAGGTTTTGGAAAGGTTGCCCAGGTGGAGTCCCCGTCCCTGGAGGTGGCCAGAGGACACTCAGAGCCCTGGGCTGGTGACAAAGTGAGGATGGGGACAGCTTGGGCTGGATGATCTTGGATGATCTTGGATGATCTTGGATGATCTTGGGTGTCTCTCCCACCCCTGCTCTGCTCTCTCTGCAGCTCTGAGCTGTTTTCCCATCCCATTTCCCCCCCAGCCCATCACAGAATGCTCAGGGACAGCAGGGCTGGGATCAGCTCCAGCCCTGGCTGCCGATTGTTCCTGACCACGGCCAGGAATTGCCAGTGACATTCCCAGTGCACTGCAGAGTTTGGGATGTTTGTCAGAGCCTCTGGAGGGGGAGGCCCGGTTTCCCTGGTTCTGTGTGAGTGTTTCCCTGGCTGCACAAGGGGGCCCTGCAGAACTCATCTGTTTGCAGAGTCACACGCACACGTTTCTCTCCACAATATTTTGGGAAGCTCCACAGACGTGTTAGGAAAGCTGTCACTTGCACAAACTTCCCTGCAACCAGAGTGTGATTTTTTTTTTTTTCAGAGCTATTAATGGAGGGCTCGAGTGGAACCAGCTTGGCAAAAAAGGAACAAAAACAAACACCCGTGAAGTCCAAAAACGAACCTCAGGAGCACTCGAGGGAGGGGCACTGAGGAATTAAAGCTCCACACAGGTGTTCACCCTGCCCAGGTCACCTGGGGCTTTGTCCTGAGGTTTGGGCACCCAGCAGCTGCCACCACTCCCAGCCCATCCCAGGGATGATAATGCCACCACCGCGGTGGAATTTTCAGCCTTGGGCAAGGGAGGAAGATGCTGGAGGGCAGCAGGAGCAGGGATGGCACTGGGCACTTTCCCTGGGTGTGACTTTGTCTGTGCTGAGCTGGCAAGGAACACAACAGGAGGAGATTTTAATGAGGATCTGGAGCGTGCCAGGAGCACTCCTGCCTAAAACTCGGGGTCTCCAAGGATCTTGGATCAGCACAGGCTGAGGCTGGACCATTTAAATCCTCCAACATCTCTCAGCCTGGGACTCCCCCAGAAGAGAGAGACCTTTGCTTATTCCCTGCTCTTGCTCTGCTTTGCCCGCACCAACTGAGAGCTTGTTCATTGTGAATACGTCAGGATTTTTAGGTTTTTAACTCCAATCAGCAGCAAATTCCAGCTTTCCATTGACTCAGGGAGAAAAGCTGCCTGCTGGACAGACCCCGGCTGCAGCTTGAGCAGCAGGAGAGGACTGGGCTCAGTGTCAGCCCAGCTCTCCCCTGGGGTGCTCTTCCTCCTTCCCTGGGGTGCTCTTCCTCTCCCCTGGGGTGCTCTTCCTCCTTCCCTGGGATGCTCTTCCNCCCCTGGGATGCTCTTCCTCTCCCCTCACCTTCCCTCCAGAGAATGAAGCCCAGCTGGGGAATGACTGATGGAATATCCAGGATAAACCCTTCCCAGCTCAGCCCCAGCCGTCAAACTGTCCTGAGGAAGAAGTGCATGAATAAAAACCATGATCCTCACACAAACAGAAAAGGGCTGAATTCTTCAAATAAATGGCTCCCAACAAATAATGTGACCGGCTCTCATGAGCAGCTTAGGCCCTCGAGCATGAAGATTATCAGCCCCATGTAATTTTCTCCTGGCTGATGTAGCTGCAAAGACCATTCATATTCATATAAATGTCTAATGTCTAATCCTCTAATCTAATCCTTTTCTTTTTTTTTTTTTTTTTTTTTTTTTTTTCCCTGCTCATGCTAAAGCTTCCCAGCCCAGGCTCCAAAGCCCTCTGAGCAATGGAATTATTGAAAAATTACTGCAGAGAGGAGGAGCACAGCACAGGCACCAAACCCACCAAGCTCTGCCTCCTCTGCCCGAGTTGGGATTCTCTGCTGGGTGAGTCTGAAGGACAATTGCAGGTCTTTTCACATCCTGGCCCAGTGCTGGATTTCTCCTCCACTGTTGCTTCCAGAGAGCTTGAAGAATGGTCTCACTTTATCACAAGTCAATTAAGCTCAGTTTGTACAAATTAAAAATATAAACCAAAAAAAATTAAGAACATAAACCAAAAATATAAACATTTTAAAAAAATCCTCCAGATAATCACGGAATGGTTTGGGCTGGGAGGGACTCAAAGCTCACCCAGACACCTTCCCCTACCCCAGGCTGCTCCAGCCTGGCCCTGGACACTCCCAGATTCAGTAAAGCCCAGCTCCCAAGCCCAGCCTTATTTCTGCCTCTCCCCTGCTCTGTGAGCAGCCCCACATTTATTTATGGATGTTCCTTCTGCGCTCACTCAGGGGGAAAGATTTGTACCATGGGCAGGAATTGTAAATCCAGGCACAGTCTGTGGCCTCTGAGCATTTCTATAATAAAAATTATCATCCTGGAACTGGTTTTCATTTGGAATTAGGCTGAGGCTCATCAATGCATTATCTCACTCAGACCAACAAATAAGCATCAGAGGGAATTTCTTTCAAATCACGGCGGGCTCGGACCAATTCTGAAATCCTGCCCTAGGGCAGCAGACTCAGTATCCCATTTATTGCTCCCCAAGGCCAGCCAGTTCTCCATTAACTTTTACCTCCAACTAACAGCACATTCATAAGCAATTCTGTGGGTGACTCTGAGACTTTAGGCTGCTCTGGGGTTTTTTCCCCTTATAAATTATCTTTTTGCTTGATGATATGGAATTATTTAGATGACAACTCCCATTAAAAGAACCTGTGCTCTTTTTTCCCAGACAACACTGCTACAAAATCATTCTAAATCTACTGAATGCATGGAACAGGGTTTTGCCACGATTAAAAAGGGAGACTTTTCCATTTGAATATTGCCCTTTTTGATAGCTCAAACACACATTTCCAAGTCAACAAGTTTTCAGCTTTGTTGCCAGATGAAGCTGGTTTGTATTATAACTCTCCTCCTTGCTTTTCACAGATACGGAATGTTTAGTAAATAGAATTTATTTGTAAAATGTTGCTTTCTGTGCCTGTTGCTGGTCACTTGGTGCTGCTCAAGCCTGGCCATGGGCACAAGGACAATGACTCCACTTGCTCCTGGAGCTCTTTTTGCTCAGCCACATCAGCTCAGTAATGCCCAGGAGTTTTTGTGTGGATTTGTGTGAGTGCACACAATGCCTGTGTCCTTCAAAACCACCTCCAGTGCTGCAGGCAGCAGCTCCAGCTCGACAGAAAGCTTTGGGAAATTTGTGGAGAAAGATTTCACTGTTAATCCAGAGCTGCAGCAGTTCCAACCCAACAAAAAGCTCTGGGAAATTTGGGGAAAAAGATTTCACTGTTAATCCAGAGCTGCAGCCATTCCAACCCAACAGAAAGCTCTGGGAAATTTGGGGAAAAAGATTTCACTGTTAATCCAGAGCTGCAGAGCAGGTGAGGGCACAGTGTGGAGTCACGGAGGGTTTGGGTGGGAAGGGACATTAAAGTTTATTTAGGACAATTTCCACGACCCCAGGGTGCTCCAAGCCTGGCCCTGGGCACTCCCACACTGCTGGAGAGCTCCTGTCCCTGGGGAGGGGACAGGGAGAGAGCCCAGGTGTGACAACAAAGCCACCCTGTCCCAGGTGTGACAACAAAGCAACGGTGTCCCAGGTGTGACAACAAAGCCACCGTGTCCCAGGTGTGACAACAAAACCATCCTGTCCCAGGTGTGACACACAAGGCAGGCACTGGAGGGGAATCTGCTCCAGAACCAGAGCAGAGTCTCTGGGCAGACACTCCGGGGGCTGAGTTTCGGAATCAGAGACCCCTCGGGGCTGGAGAAGACGTTCAGAACGTGGCTGAGCAGGAAAGCTGAGCTGTGCTGCTCCCTCTGCATGGAGGGATGGACAGAGCAGTGTCTGTCCTTCCTCCCCCTGGCTGCAGGGACAGAGACAGCGCCAGGAAATGTCCCCTGATGGCTCCAGGGGGCTCAGCCCGGCCAGGAAATGTCCCCTGATGGCTCCAGAGGGGCTCAGCCCAAAGGATTTTTATCCCTGGAGGGGATGGAGCCTCCAGCAGCTCCTCCCTGCTCACACCTGCAGAGCCTGCAGGCACCTGTGGCACAGGGAGGGGAGGATTTATGGACAGAGATCCCAAAAGCTCTTCAGACACCACTTCTTTCTCAGGCACTTTTAAACATCTTTCCCACTGTTTTCCAAGCACTGACCTTTGGCTGTGCACGGAAATAAATAGGCACACATAGAGCAACAGTCTGTATGGAAAATAGAAATGTTGACATTAATAAATCATTAAAGGATTTTGATGCCCAACAGCAAGCACAGACCTTTCATCCCTTATTTCTAGCTCTGCATCTGGCAACTAATCTTGTGAAAACACGAAGAAATTATTTATATTATTTTAGCATTCTGTAAATCAAGTGTCGCTGTAAGGACTGAAGCAATATTTTGAGAAGTGAAGATGGGGTTTGGTGTGGTTTGCTACAGGCACTGAATCCTTGGCTGGTGGGATATCAAAAGGCCAAGATGAAATCGAGGGGAGGAAGGAGTCTGAAGTGCAGGAAGCAGAGGGAAATAATTCAGCAGAGCAGGGCCCAGTTTGGCTTTGCAGAGTGAGAGTTATGGGCTGCAGTTATTGTGCTTTCTGTGGGGTGCTTGGCTTTCAAATGCAGATACTGGGAATCCATCACAGCGTTATTTGTTTGCTTGTTTCCCTCTCCCTGCATGTGAGAAGGCATCGATAGAGTTTAACTGCAAGAATACTTTCATCCACCTTCTGCACCTCCTTCACTGAGCTACAGCCTAGCAAGGAAAAATAATAAAAAAACCCCAAATACAGCCACTTGTGTTTTAAAGAAACAGCAAAACCAGGAGCTGCAAACCTCAGCCTGATTTACATCCCTGGCAGAGCAGCACTCCCTGTTACAGGCACCTGGAAAGCGAGTTTATAAACCCAGTGCCAGACCTTCCAGTGCAGCTGAGAGGGCCACGAGGGCTCCTATAAACAATATTTTATTGATTAGAATGGGCAGAAAGTCCTGTTATTTACACCAGACTTTTCCACAGCGTTTATCGACGTTCCTGAGGCTCAGAGGAGATGGAGAGAGGGAGGAGATGGAACACAAGGAGCTGCTGGGCTGCTCCTGGAAAACAGCCCTGGGGGAACAGCCCTGGAGGGCTCTGAGCTCCCAAAACCTTCTCTGGGAGCTCCTGCCCACGGGCAGGTGTAGGAAAGGCTGCTGGAAATGTTCTGCAGGCAGTCAGGAAATCCCNAAAGATTTCACTGTTAATCCAGAGCTGCAGCAGTTCCAACCCAACAAAAAGCTCTGGGAAATTTGGGGAAAAAGATTTCACTGTTAATCCAGAGCTGCAGAGCAGGTGAGGGCACAGTGTGGAGTCACGGAGGGTTTGGGTGGGAAGGGACATTAAAGTTTATTTAGGACAATTTCCACGACCCCAGGGTGCTCCAAGCCTGGCCCTGGGCACTCCCACACTGCTGGAGAGCTCCTGTCCCTGGGGAGGGGACAGGGAGAGAGCCCAGGTGTGACAACAAAGCCACCCTGTCCCAGGTGTGACAACAAAGCAACGGTGTCCCAGGTGTGACAACAAAGCCACCGTGTCCCAGGTGTGACAACAAAACCATCCTGTCCCAGGTGTGACACACAAGGCAGGCACTGGAGGGGAATCTGCTCCAGAACCAGAGCAGAGTCTCTGGGCAGACACTCCGGGGGCTGAGTTTCGGAATCAGAGACCCCTCGGGGCTGGAGAAGACGTTCAGAACGTGGCTGAGCAGGAAAGCTGAGCTGTGCTGCTCCNCCCAGGTGTGACAACAAAGCCACCCTGTCCCAGGTGTGACAACAAAGCAACGGTGTCCCAGGTGTGACAACAAAGCCACCGTGTCCCAGGTGTGACAACAAAACCATCCTGTCCCAGGTGTGACACACAAGGCAGGCACTGGAGGGGAATCTGCTCCAGAACCAGAGCAGAGTCTCTGGGCAGACACTCCGGGGGCTGAGTTTCGGAATCAGAGACCCCTCGGGGCTGGAGAAGACGTTCAGAACGTGGCTGAGCAGGAAAGCTGAGCTGTGCTGCTCCCTCTGCATGGAGGGATGGACAGAGCAGTGTCTGTCCTTCCTCCCCCTGGCTGCAGGGACAGAGACAGCGCCAGGAAATGTCCCCTGATGGCTCCAGAGGGGCTCAGCCCAAAGGATTTTTATCCCTGGAGGGGATGGAGCCTCCAGCAGCTCCTCCCTGCTCACACCTGCAGAGCCTGCAGGCACCTGTGGCACAGGGAGGGGAGGATTTATGGACAGAGATCCCAAAAGCTCTTCAGACACCACTTCTTTCTCAGGCACTTTTAAACATCTTTCCCACTGTTTTCCAAGCACTGACCTTTGGCTGTGCACGGAAATAAATAGGCACACATAGAGCAACAGTCTGTATGGAAAATAGAAATGTTGACATTAATAAATCATTAAAGGATTTTGATGCCCAACAGCAAGCACAGACCTTTCATCCCTTATTTCTAGCTCTGCATCTGGCAACTAATCTTGTGAAAACACGAAGAAATTATTTATATTATTTTAGCATTCTGTAAATCAAGTGTCGCTGTAAGGACTGAAGCAATATTTTGAGAAGTGAAGATGGGGTTTGGTGTGGTTTGCTACAGGCACTGAATCCTTGGCTGGTGGGATATCAAAAGGCCAAGATGAAATCGAGGGGAGGAAGGAGTCTGAAGTGCAGGAAGCAGAGGGAAATAATTCAGCAGAGCAGGGCCCAGTTTGGCTTTGCAGAGTGAGAGTTATGGGCTGCAGTTATTGTGCTTTCTGTGGGGTGCTTGGCTTTTAAATGCAGATACTGGGAATCCATCACAGCGTTATTTGTTTGCTTGTTTCCCTCTCCCTGCATGTGAGAAGGCATCGATAGAGTTTAACTGCAAGAATACTTTCATCCACCTTCTGCACCTCCTTCACTGAGCTACAGCCTAGCAAGGAAAAATAATAAAAAAACCCCAAATACAGCCACTTGTGTTTTAAAGAAACAGCAAAACCAGGAGCTGCAAACCTCAGCCTGATTTACATCCCTGGCAGAGCAGCACTCCCTGTTACAGGCACCTGGAAAGCGAGTTTATAAACCCAGTGCCAGACCTTCCAGTGCAGCTGAGAGGGCCACGAGGGCTCCTATAAACAATATTTTATTGATTAGAATGGGCAGAAAGTCCTGTTATTTACACCAGACTTTTCCACAGCGTTTATCGACGTTCCTGAGGCTCAGAGGAGATGGAGAGAGGGAGGAGATGGAACACAAGGAGCTGCTGGGCTGCTCCTGGAAAACAGCCCTGGGGGAACAGCCCTGGAGGGCTCTGAGCTCCCAAAACCTTCTCTGGGAGCTCCTGCCCACGGGCAGGTGTAGGAAAGGCTGCTGGAAATGTTCTGCAGGCAGTCAGGAAATCCCAGCTGGAAATGAGCAGCCCCATGGGTCAGAGTTACGTGTGCAATGTCAGCGTTGGCACCAGGAACGTCAGAGCTCCCTGGCAGAGCCAGGCTCGTGCCCATCGTGCCGAGAGGAAATGGGAAATTGTTTTGCTGCAGATCCAGGTGCACAAAATCTCCATCACTGCCCCCTGGTCAGCGAGGGAAGCTCTGTCAGCATCAGGAGGAAAAGGCTCATCCCACAGAGCAGGACCCCAGGGACACAAGGAACCCTCCACCATTCCCAAAACCAACTCTGAGCAAACCCTGAGAGCTGTGAGAGGCACCAGCTCCTCACCTCTCCCACTGCACCCCAGCCTGGCGTGCTGCCACAGCACCCACCAACCCAGCAGCACGTGGAACAGCAGCCAGGAAGGTTGGTTTAATGGTTTTCAATTAATTGTAATTACTTACCCATTTTTGGGAGCAGCAGTTTCACCTCGCTGGGTCTCTGATGGCTCCAGGACCTCTGCCAAGTTCCTCATTCCAGATCAGATCCCCCAAGGCCACTTGATAATGAATGGGTTTGAAAAGGAAGGGACAGAGGCAGCACCAAACACCTCCAGCAGAGCCCTGGGGAGCGGGGAGAGGATTGTGACAGAGATAAATGAGATTTTGGGGGATGGGTGGGTGATGTTACCTGTGCTCCATGTCCTGCTCTCCAAAGCCAGGGGTTATGGACCTGCCAGGGCCCTGCAGGTCCTTCCACAGGGACAGGGAAGGCTCTCCCCTCGTGCAGGACCCCACAGGGACACAGGGGTGACATTTCCCTCCTGCCCCATCCCTGAGCATCTCCTGCTGATCCCCAAACCAGGGTCCTGCCTCCTCCAGCCCCATCCAGCAGAGCTCTGCCACTCTCCAAGGATTTTCCCAAGGATCTCACACCCTTCATTCTCCTGTGGCTGGTCCAGCCTCTCTCCCAGCTCCCCAAAGCCCCAGGATTATTTGTTCCTTTACTACAGATTTTATTCCCTTGGCTTTCTCTGATCTCATCCTCACATCTTCCTTTCAGCTTTCCAAAAATTATTTATTTATTCACTGGAACCTGTTCCGCCTGTACCTTGACCAGCATCCAAAATCTCCTTCTGCACCAGCAGGCACTTGCTGCATCCCATTCCCTCTGGAATTCTGCAGCACAGGGTGCAGATGTGCAGATGGTGGAGGGCACTGGTGGCACTGGAGTTTGCCTTTGGTCCCCTTTGTTTTTATTGCCATTTTTCCCTGGTCCCTGGGTCCAAAGTCCCTCCCTGTGGCTCTGATCTCCTGCCCAGCAGCCCTGGGAAGGCTTCAAAGGATCCAACATTTGGGCAGAGCACAGGAAGGATCTGCCAGGTTTGGATGCTCCGAGGTTTATCTGAGCCCTGGCCCAAGCTCTAAGCTGAGCTCCAAGGCCCCTGAGAGCACATTTCCATTGGAGCTGGATGGATGTCCAGCTCAGAGCTGGAAATTCCTTTAAAATGCTAAATCCCTTCGTGGCCTTGCACCTCTTTTATGGGGGAGAGAGGAGCAGAAGAGAAGGACTTTTCCAGGGCACAGAAATGAGGAAAATAAGCAAAGAACTGCATGCATTTATCCCAAGCCCTGCCTGCTGCAGGGACATTGCTGTTAGCAGGGACATTGCTGTTCCTCCTGCAGCAGGCACATTGCAATTCCCTCCTGCAGCAGGAATTTTGCTATTTGTTAGATTCTGCAGCAGGAATTTTGCTGTTCCCTCCTGCAGAAGGAATTTTGCTGTGTTAGCTCTTACAGCAGGAATTTTGCCGTCTGTTCCCTCCTACAGCAGGAATTTTGCTGTTTGTTAGATCTTGCAGCAGGAACATTGCTGTTCCCTCCTGCAGCAGGAATTTTGCTATTTGTTAGATTCTGCAGCAGGAATTTTGCTGTTCCCTCCTGCAGAAGGAATTTTGCTGTGTTAGCTCTTACAGCAGGAATTTTGCCGTCTGTTCCCTCCTACAGCAGGAATTTTGCTGTTTGTTAGATCCTGCAGCAGGAATTTTGCTGTCAGTTCCCTCCTACATCAGGAATTCTGCTGTTTGTTAGATCCTGCAGCAGGAATTTTGCTGTTTCCACGGCCACCACTGCCCTGAAGGGTCCCTCCCATCTTCCAGAGGCTCCTGGTGGCACAGACCAAACCCCTCCTCACCTTCCCAGCCTGAGGGGTGGCCAGGAGTGTCCAGCACTGATCTGACCCCCCTGGGTTGAAGCTGAGCTGGGTTTGGGGCTCCCTGCAGGAGCTGGGGAAGGTGGCAGGGACAGCAGGACAGCAGGACAGCAGGGCTGGCACTGTCCCCACCCCACAGCCACTGCAGGGACGTGCAGAATCCACAGCCATGGATTGTGCACATCTTTGCCATGGAAGTTGAAACAGGCTGGTTATCACTATTGACCATTAAAAGGGATTTTCCAAGGGCTGCTGACATTCCTGGGTCCTTGGGGAAGGAGCAGGGCATGTCCTGACATCCTCAGAGCCCCTTGTGGGGAGGCACCCAGGGCCCTGAACTGGCAACGAGCCAACAAACAGGATACCTCAAAAAAGAAAAAAAAAAAAAAAATGAAAAAAAAAATCTACTTTTTCAACCATCCACAAAATGTGATCTGTCATGAATGCACGGTTAAAGACACCCAGTCTGGCTGGATGTCTTTTGACCCAATGTTTTATCACTAACGAGGTGAGGAAGGATTTTCCTGCCACAGGGAGCGTGCTGGGCTTCGGTGGAGGTTGAATGATTTGGTTACTGTGACCCTGCTGCAGTGCTGTTCCTCCTGCTGGAGCTTTTCCTGCACAAAGCAAAGGTGCAGAACAGCCCTGGGGAGAGAGCTGGGGCCTCTGCCTGCTCAGGACTTCATTCCTGCACCATTTGGAGCCTGGAGCCCTGCAAAGGTGATGCTTGGAGCTGTCACAGGGAGCAGCAGTTAATGCTCAGATAGGGAGGCTGATTTTTCCTCTCCCTGCAGCCTGTAAGAAAATTAAATTCATGCCCAATGGGCCTAAACATTCTTGGTAGCATTGAAGTGCAAAATTGAGCTAATACCTTTCTGATGTTTAAACAAGTACTCATGATATTTTTATGCCCATCAAGGAGCAGCTCTAAAGCTTTTGGAGCTGCCATTGCAAACCAAAGGGGAGGCAAGAAATAAAGGGAAGGGGAAAATCTATTTATGGGTCATGAGGAATTCTCTGGATCACAGAGCCAGGATGGAATGCCAGAAGGGTTCTCAAAGCTTCTTCCTCTGCTGCAGAATCCCCTTGTGGGACCCACGAGGGTGGGAGCTGCTGTGTCTCCTGGGGTTTCTCTTTTCCCTGCTGGAGCAAAGAATCCCTTTGTGAAAATGCAACAACTTCCTGCAGTTCTGAGCCGATATTCTCTAGATCTGCATCTTCAGGGAGAAATTGTTCCCTGTGAGGGAACCCTGGCACAGGGTGCCCAGAGGAGCTGTGGCTGCCCTGTCCCTGGGGGTGTCCCAGGCTGAATTAATCAATAATTATTCAATAATTAATCAATAATTAATCAATAATTAATCAGTAAGCAAACAAGGACCATTAAAAGAGAGGGCAGAAGCCAGGGAGGCTGGAAAGGTTTCAGCTCCATCCCACCTCAGCCTGTTGGAGCACATATGGGATTGTTTGGGAGTGAAGGAGGAGCAGATGGGAGCCGGGCACTGGTAAAAGACAATTCCAGCAGGAAACGGAGCTGCTAGCACAGGCAGCCTCCACTGGGATGTTCAGTTCAGCTCCTGGGATAAAACACATCTCAGGAAGGAGGGCTGGGAGCTGCCCGGCTGTCTGTGCTGCAGACCTGCTGACTCAGGCGCTGTGCAGCTCCTGCAGACTGGGGAGAAATGTTTGAAGGCTCAATTGGAGCTGTTTGTTTCTCATTTTTTGAGCTCTCATTAAAATAATCTTCCCTGATTGTCTGTGGGAGCTATTTTTTGCTCCTCTAAACGGTTGCAGAAGACAGCAGAGATTAGGAGAAGAGAGTTTTGGTGAGGCTGTGACTCAACAAATCCTGGCTGCCAGGGATGGGGGAAAACCTGGTCCTGCCCTGTGGGAACAGGTTTGAGGAATTTCACCTCCATTAATATGGGATGTGGACCACCCTGTGAGAGGATGCTCTCTGCAAGGCCAGGTTTTGTCCCCTCTCCAGGGCCTGTCCTGCCACACCATTAATTCAGGATGAAAAGGCCCTGCCTTCCCATGCCAGGATTTTATTCCTGCACTCAGAGCCCCAGGCTGGAGAGGCCGAGTGCTCCAGCACAACCAACCCAGGGCAAAGGTGCTTGGAAGGAACTTTTGGGACCTGAGCAGTTCTCTTCTATTCCAGCCACATGCAGCCTGAGAAACACAGGAATGATGAGGAAGTGGAAATTCATTCCTCCCCTGTGACTGCCCCATCTCCACCATCCCTGGGTATCCTGGAGTTCCTACAGGAATCATTTCAGTTCCTTTGGATTCGGAACCGTCCCCTCTGGCCTGGGCACTGCAGCTGCTGCCTCAAACCCAGCCTGGGGCTGAACCTTGCTGAGCAGCCCCAGGCACTGCCAGGGGATTCAGGACTCTGCCATTCCCAGGAAAGGCTCAGGAATTCCTGCACACCCGGGGACAAAGCCTGACCCCACCTGTGGGTGCTGAACTCTGAGCCCTCCACAGACAATTCCTGCAGGAAAAGCCCAGCAGGGACTGGGATGTCCCAGATGCACCTTTGGGGTTCCCAAGGGATGACCCGAAGCCGGGTCATTTGAGTGACAAAATATCCAACAGCCTCCACCATTAATTAAAACCCAGGGGCAGCACCTTTCACTCCTCCTGCAGCACAAAGGATTTCCAGCTCTGACTCTATTTCCTCTCCCCCTTTCCCCACAAACTCCCAGAAAACGCCTTTTGTTTCAGTGCCAGGCTGCAGAGGGGCCGTTTGTTCTCTGGCCATTTAAATGTCCCTATCAGTGACATTTTTAAAGCTACGAGAGAGGGTTTTAATTGGCTGAAATGCTGATTGCCATAACAACTGGCTAATGAACCATCTGTTAGCATATGTAATATTTATTTATACATTTCAGAAACGCAGCCCAAGATCTGGACAAGGCTCTGCTGCAAGGACAGGGACACAGAGGGGACACAGGGGGACACAGAGGGACACAGAGGGGACACAGAGGGGGCACAGGGTGGCTCTGGGGCTGCCCTGACCCCTCTGATCCCCCCAGAAGGACAAAGAGCCCCCAGCTGCAGTTTGGGATGCATTTTAAGATGCATTTTTGGGATGCATTTTTGGGATGCATTTTTGGGATGCATTTTAAGATGTGTTTTTGGGATGCGTTTTGAGATGCAGTTTGGGATGCACTTTTGGGATGCATTTTAGGATGCATTTTGGGATGCATTTTAAGACACGTTTTTGGGATGCGTTTTTGGGTGTATTTTAAGATGCATGTTAAGATGCATTTTAGGATGCATTATGGGATGCATTTTGAGATACATTTTAAGACACATTTTCGGGATGCGCTTTTGGGTGTATTTTAAGACGCATTTCGGGGATGTATTTTTGGGATGCTTTTTGGGATGTGTTTCTGGGTGTATTTTTAGCCTGTTGATGAAGAAGCCCCGCTCCGAAGTCACATGCATATGCAAAAGGCTCCTAATTGCCCCTCTTTAGAAAGGAATCATCGGGGATTTCACGAGGCACATTATAGAACCTGACATGCTTATTTTTCCTTTTATTATGTTTGTAAGCAGTGATCCTATTGAAAAGAAAATCAAACCCTATTTTTGCCAGTCACAACCGTCTCCCTTTCTCTTTCTGCCGGCTTTATTTTATTTTATTTTCCTTTCTTTCCATCAGTTGAATAGAGCAGCATTTTCATGTGTATTAATTGCCCTGTAAAATGCCCTCGAAGTCATTAGAATTCCCAATTCAAAACTATTATCTGTGCCATTATGTCTTTGCATTATATTTATTTAAATGTGGCTCTTCTGAATTAGTTTATTTTTAACAGCTAGCCATGCCTGAAATATTGTTCCGGGCCAAGCTGTTCTCAAATCTTTATTTTTCTTTAAATGATAACTTCATAGAAACTCTTAATGCTTTATCCCAAGTGGAATCCCAGTTTTAGGCGTTTAACCCTCTTTTCCTTTTCTCTGTTTTCAGAGGGATTGGAAGTTGCCTTGCAGAATTTTTCCTACAGACCCCCAAGACTTTCTCATCCCAGAAGTGGCAGCCGTGGTTCGTGGCTCTCACAGAGTTAAATGCTGTGGTTGCAGAGTTGGATAAGACAAAAACTCTCCATAATTCCCTGAATGCAGGGCCAAGCTGTTCTGTTTCCTCAGAATGCCACGTTTGAATTTCCCACCCATCCTGACGGGGCATTTTTGGGAATACGATGATTTTTTGGGAATATGATGATTTTTTTGGGAATATTTTTGGGAGCAGCTGGATTTTTTTGGGAATATTTTTGGGAGTACTCCCTACCCCAGGAGCTGCTCTGTGGAAGGATTTCCTGCTTGGAAGGGAAGGTCTGGAGTGAGGATTTGGTTTCCTGAGCCGTGTCCCCCTGTCTGAGCAGAATTCCCAGCACTGTGCCTCACACCCCGGAGCCTGGCGTGGGGCTCTGTAAAATCGGGGATGCTGGAGCCTGCAATGGTCCCTCCGTGGCCGTGTCCCCTCCCTGCTCCAGCCGGGTTATCCCTGAGGAATATCCCTGTTCCCTCCCCGTGCTCCGGGCATCATTTTCATATTTTAATGAGAGCAGCCGCTCCGCGCCTGCCTTCATTAACCCCGGCCGCAATTAGCGGGCTGTGCCCGGCCCTTTGTGCTGCCGGTGCAGGATCCATCGGGATCCGTGCCAGGTCCCCGGGCACGCACAGGGTGTGCCAGGCTGTGCCACCCCTCAGGGACCAGCCGGGACCTGCCTCCTCCTCCTCCGGGATGAGCAGGGATGCGCTGGGAATGGTCCCTGCCCGCTCTCCCGGCTGGGCTTTGTGCTTTGGGGTCAAGGTTTTATCCCCATCACAGCGAGGGGACAGCCAGGGGTGTTTGGGACAGTTTGGAATGTTCTTTCCCTCCCTCCCTCTCTCCCTCGGGGCTGGGGGATACCCTGGGGTCTCCCTGGCCTAAGCAGATGAATTTATCTCCTAAAAAACCAGGCTCAGCCCAATCCACACGAGTCCTTGGCCGGGATTTGGGACAGGCCACCTCCCCAGCTCTAAATCCACACAAACCCCAGGGCAGCTGGAAGAAAACCCTCACAAGATGTGGCACAGGAGGCACACGAGGCGTTTTCCCCGGGCAGGACCCCCCTCCCCTGCAGCCCCATCTCTGACCCCCAGCACTGCCCATTGTTGTTCTCTAGAGCCATCCTTCCACAGAGCAGCGGCAAAATCTCTCCATTTTAATCCCATCCCTCATAAGATTCTTTTGAATATTTAAGAGCCAGAGCAGCGCTCAGATCCTATCTGCTGTTATATCCTCCTTCATTTCCTCCGCAGGGCTCGGGTAGCAGTGACCCACACGGCCCAAAGCAGTCTGAAAAGAGATGGGCAGATCCTCCTGACACTGCCAGGAGCTCCTGCTTTGCCATCCGGACAGAATTCCCTGCAATTTCCCCCTTTATTACACCAGGACTGCTTTTTTACACCGTGAAATGCCTTCATTATCAGAGCAGAGCACAGCACGGGGGGTTTAACCCTTGGGACAATGACAGCTCCTGGCTTGGACACACCCAGGAGTGATCCAGGTCAAATTTCCAGCTGCCACGGAAGGATCTAAACCCATCACCTGGGTTATCACCATCCCAAATTGGAGTTTTTTTGCCACTAGATGGAGTTTGGGAAGCCCGGAGCTGACTCCCCCATTCCCAGCCTGAATTCCAGCAGCTCCCACAGCTCGGGGTGTCAGGGTTTGGGGTTTGGAGTTTGGAGTTTGGGGCTGTGGGACACGGGCAGGGATGGGGAACAGCACCTGGGAACGCAAGGTTTGGTGTCTGCTCGAGCACAGCTGAAAATAAATGGCACCACCAGACAATAAATGGTGCCACCACACAATAAATGGTGCCACCAGACAATAAATGGCACCACCACACAATAAATGGCACCACCAGACAATAAATGGTGCCACCACACAATAAATGGTGCCACCACACAATAAATGGTGCCACCAAACAATAAATGGTGCCACCAGACGATAAATGGCACCACCACACGACAAATGCCACCACCACATAATAAATGGTGCCACCACCACACAATAAATGCCATCCCCAGCCGGTGCTGAGCCCTTCTCCAGTGCCACACGTGGCTCGGGCACAGGGACACGGGCACAGGAGAAAGGATTTGGCACTGGCTGTGGAGCAGGGACAGCCCCAGGGGTGTCCCAGCCTCCCCCTGCCCCAACCTGCTCTGCTGGGCCACCCCAACCCAGCAGCTGCCTCAGGAGTTCCATAAAATAATAAATATCAATCACATCGGGCAGGATATTGATCTGCAGATTTCACTGACATTTACAAATAAATGATGTATTGCAGTTTTCATTTTGCTGGCTGGGCTGACCCTAATGGCCTTTACATAATTTACTTTTGATTAAAGAAGTGCTTCGACGCAGAGAACCAAAAAAAAATAAATCGATACAATTATGAGATCAGCTTTAAAACAATGTGCTGTGGCAGGGGGGAAAAGGCAGATCCTCTGAGGATGCTCACATGGAACTGGAGACTTTTCAGAGATCAACAGATTTTCTCCTCGCTGAGGCCACATCAGGAGGTGCAGACTGATTCAGCTGAAGGCTCTGCAGCAGGGTGCAGCCAGGTCTGGGGCAGTGTTAGAAATTCACACCCAGCACCAGAATGCAAAGGAGGAGCAGCTCCACTTTCCCCTTCCCTGAATATTTCAATATTCAGCAGGGTTTGTGATGCACACAATGGGAAACCAACCTCGTTAGAAAATCAGGGGCTGGCATCAGCTAATGCGGTGCCATATGTTCATTAAAACACCACAACGTGCAAAATAATGGTGACAGTAGGTTAAAGTCATATTCTGGTGAACAATATCCAAAAATACGATTTTTTGGCAACTGAACTGGGAGCATTATACATAATTAATGAGTGTTCTTGCACTTACTCTGCCCTTGGATATAGGGAATAACCACAACCTGTTTGTGTTTGTGAGGCATGAAAAAACCCCCACGTTCACTTTCCTTCCTCCTCTCCCTGCTCAGCACTGCCACACGACTCCAACTTCTTTTGCCTTCTAAGAAAAGTGGGGAGGGAAACGTGGATTTTTGGAGCTGTGAGTCCCTGAGATGGCACCAGGCTGACGGTGGATATTTGGGAATCAGGCTGATGGTGGATATTTGGGAATCAGGCTGACAGTGGATATTCAGGAATCAGGCTGATGGTGGATATTCGGGAATCAGGCTGATGGTGGATATTCAGGAATCCACGTGTGCTGCCTGCCCTATTTTCCCTCCCCTGAGGTGCTTTTAGAGCTGCAGCAATGCTGAAAGGGAAGGGAAAAAAGGCACAAAAAGATGTGAGTGCAGGTGACACGGTGGCTGTGGCACCCTGATGGGGGGAGGCAGGTGCTGCCCACGGCTCCTCCCGCTCCTTCTGCATTTTTTAGAGAATTTCAGAGCTCAGAGGAAAAAGCAGCAGGGTGGGGATGCCCGGAGGGGAACAAGGGTGAGACAGAGCCACAATTCACAGGGAATTGCTTCTGCCGTGAGTGGGCACTGGATGGAGCCTGGGAAAGTGGAGGTGGAAGGAGATTGAGGGAATTCCCATCCCAGGGGTGCCCAGCCCTGGTGCTGCCCCTCTCCAGAGCCCCAGAGCCCGTCCTGCTCCCCAGGCAGGGAATTCCTGTCCTGTTAGAGCACAGAGAGGATCAGGCTTGGTGCTGCTTGGTGGGAATGACTCTGCATCCCTCAGTCCCACAGCTCATCCACCCCTGGCTTCTGCTGCCCAGGAATCAGCATTCTGCAAATCCTTCAGGGATGGGGAGGAAAGGTAGGAGCTGTTTGTGTTCCCAAACTCATGGAGAGGAAAGGTAGGAGCTGTTTGTGCTCCCAAACTCATGGAGAGGAAAGGTAGGAGCTGTTTGTGTTCCCAAACTCATGGAGAGGAAAGGTAGGAGCTGTTTGTGTTCCCAAACTCATGGAGAGGAAAGGTAGGAGTTGTTTTGTGTTCCCATTTCCCTCACCACAAGTAATGATTCAAAAATACACCAGAACAAAACAAAACAAAAAAAAAAAAAAAAAAAACCAAGACAAAACAAAAGTCCCAGAACTACATCCATAAAATCAAATAAATACAAATGCAATGACTGATCTGAAGGAAAACAATCAACTGTGAGCCAGTTTATTCAATCTGCCTAATGTGAGAAGGTTGCAAACATCCCACTGTTTACTCTGACTTTTTTTTTCCCCGTTTGGCAGCAATAAAAACAAATAAAGCAGAACCACTTGCTATTCAATGTGAGGTCTGACTACACCCACAGAATCAAAACCAGCAGCAGAGGGATGGAAGACATTTGGCCCAAACCCTTTTTTGCAAGGAATCCTGCAAAATTCCCTCCTTGCAAGCTGCATTTAGGAGGATTTATTTCTCACTGTGGTGCCCCCCAAGATTCCCTGAGAGCCACTGCAGGAGCTGGAACCTGCTGGCTGCATCCTCCTGGCAGGGAGTTTGGGGCAGCAGAAGGCCTCTCCTCACACCTCAGGACAGCACACAGATTTTCCAGGGTGGATTTGTGCTTCCAAAAACCTCCCTGGCATCGCTGAGTGTGGAGAAACCATTTCTGAAGCAGAGACCGTCTCTGAATCCCCGGAAAGGGCCCCATGGAGGACGATACCTGAAGATAAAAAATGGTTTGCTTAGAGTGACTGACACAAAGTCACTCTAAGTCACCCCTCTGTGACCCCTGTGTTATCTTTCTGTAATATTAGTGGTCCATTTTCCTCTTAGATAATTGGTTCCTTTTTCCTCTAAAGTCCTTTGTAGATTGGTTAGTTATAGAATTCTTTTGGTAATTGGTGCAAAATACAAAACCCTTAAACCCTGTAAAAGACCCCTTAGAAACCCCGCTCTTGGGATTTGTTGGACTGGACCCCTCTCGTAGAAGAAATAAACTTTTTATGGAATCCTCCTGTCTGCATTTCTTGATCTCTTCCTCTGCTGGCTCGAAAGGTGCCTTGCAAGCCTGATTCCTATCCAGGCAGGGATTGCAAGTGTGCCTTGCTGCCAAAAACTGCCTGGGCAGTTTTGGGGTCTCACAGAGGCCCCCCCTCACCAGCAACAGTTGAGCCACAGAAATCCTCACCCCACATCCCCGAGGAGGTGGGAGAGCCACTGGTGAGGAGAGAGCAGCAATAAAAGCAGAGTGAACGCTCCCTCAGCGCTTCCTAAACACAGAGTTTGCCTTGCAGCCCGTGCTCCCACACAACCATGGAGCTTTCCAGCCCTGAGCTGGAACAGATGGAATTCCTTCCCCCTGTCTCTCTTTGGGGATGAGGTGAATGGATTCCTCAGGGGAAGGGCAGGCAGAGCTGCTGAGCTGGCAAGGCTTGAGCCAAGCAGCTGGGTCTGCTGAGATGGGTCTGGGTAGGCTGGGTCTGGGTAGGCTGGGTCTGGGTAGGCTGGGTCTGGTGAGAGGGGTCTGGGTAGGCTGGGTCTGGTGAGATGGGTCTGGGTAGGCTGGGTCTGGGTAGGCTGGGTCTGGGTAGGCTGGATCTGCTGAGATGGGTCTGGGTAGGCTGGGTCTGGGTAGGCTGGATCTGCTGAGATGGGTCTGGGTAGGCTGGGTCTGGGTAGGCTGGGTCTGGGTAGGCTCAGCCTGCTGAGATGGGTCTGGGTAGGCTTGGCTTAGGAGGGTTTTCTGTCAGAGCCTGCCCAGGGAGCAGAGGAACAGCTCCTGGAGGAATTCCTCAGGAACAGGGAGTGGGAGAACAGCAGCGGGGCAAGGAGCTAACAGAAAATGAAGCAGATTTGCTGTTTGTTTATTTATTTATTGAAGTGGAATCTTTCCTTTGGAACCTCTCTGGGCTGCAGCTCATAAATCCCAGCTGAGCTCTGGATTCCTGGGGCAGCCTCAGCAGAGATGGGGAGGAGAAGGTGAAGCCTTCACCAGGAGCAGGGAAAAGGAAAAAACTGCTGACAGCACAGCTCTGCTCCTAAACAAGTTTGTTCTAGAAGGTCTCAAAGCTCTGTTTGAATATTAAAAATATTCAACCTGTACTCACACAACCTTTACTGGAAATAAACAATTTTAACTTCCTTTTACAGGGATGAGACAGAAAAGAGGTTGGATGAGCAATGTGGGATGGTGCAAGGTGTCCCTGCCCATGGCAGAGGTGGAATGAGCTGGAATTTAAGGTCCTTTCCAAGCCAAACCATTCCAGAATTCCGTGAATCCCTGAATTTCCCTTGCACACACACCAGCCCTGCCCGTGAGCTCCCAGATGTCACAATTCCATCAGCACAAACCTCTGTCCCGGAAGGGAAGGGAAGGGAAGGGAAGGGAAGGGAAGGGAAGGAAAAAAGGAAAATTCAGAGGAACTTGTGCAGGTTCCAAACCCAAACCAGTTGGCTCTGGCTCCCAGTTCATTCCCAGCTGCAGTTACTGACCCAGGCTCCCAGAGCAGAATATTTCCAGCTCATTTCCGGAGCACAGAGGCTCTGCCAGCCCTCCTGAGGAGCTGCTGGCAGTCGGGAATGTCAGGGGCTCTGCCCTCCATTCTTTTCCCAATCACAACACAAC
>VWZS01010491.1:177821-222617 GCA_013397075.1 Rhabdornis inornatus | reverse complement strand
AAATGTCACCGTGCCTGCCCCGAGCCCTGTGCAGACAAGGTAATTATCCCTCCCTGTCACCCCTGCTCCTCCAGCTTGGTTAAAATGAAGTGTTTGTACCAGTGTGGCAGGCAGTGTCCCAGGAAATGGCTCTGAAATTCAGCTGCTGAGGGAAAAGGGGCAGCTCTGGGGACACCTGGGGACAGTGAGGGGTCACCTGGGGACACCTGGGGACAGTGAGGGGTCACCTGGGGACAGTGAGGGGACACCTGGGGACACCTGGGGACACCTGGGGACAGTGAGGGGTCACCTGGGGATACCTGGGGACAGTGAGGAGTCATCTGGGGACACCTGGGGACACCTGGGGACAGTGAGGAGTCACCTGGGGATACCTGGGGACACCTGGGGACAGTGAGGGGTCAGCTGGTCACTTCACTCCTCCCCAGTCCTGCTGAGCACTGGGACCTGATACCAACCACAAGTTAATGAGGCTGCTGGAAACCCCCATTTGAAAGGGAGGAGAGCTTATCTTTCATTTCCTCTGATCAGTTTTGCAGCGTGTTGATGTATTTATCGTTTTAATACACACCCATAAATGCCCCCTGAGCAGGGAATATTGCACCTCTCGATTACTGTTATTGCTTTATTGCTCCTGGGAATCATAAATTAACAGCTTCCCCCAGCAATGCTCACAGGGCACAGAATTACATTACAATGTACACACACAGGAGCCTATTAAGGCATTGCCATTCCATAAAAGTCTTTATAGTTTTTAAGTGTACACCTATAAGTGTTTCAATTAAAGAACTACAAGCTCGCCTGGTAATTGCCCTCCCATTTGTGATAGGGCTGTGCAGCAGAAAGAGGAAGAAGCAAGACTAAAAGGTGGAAAATTGGGATATAAAACATTGAATATGAAGCTGCCATAAAAAGAAAACCACAGGTTTAAATTATGCTTATTAGAGCCGTTTGCACGGTTTAACTCTTGCTGCCAGAAGTGTGTTGTTTGTTTAACTCTGTCCCGAGTTCCAGAGTTTGGGAATGCTCTGGAATGACCATGGAGGTGCCTCCAGAGTGGCCACAGAGCCAGTCCAGCCGGGGCTGCCAGGAAGGCAGAGCTGTCTGAAGGATGACATCTTGTGGTAGGACGGCTCCGAGGAGCAGGGATTAATTAAATCTGCAAATGAAGCTGCAGCCAGCATCCTGCAAGGAGCCCGGGGCTCCCTGCACCCCCAGAGCTGCAGGGGAAAGCTTCAGCCAGCTCTGCTTGGGCCCTGGCACTTCAGGGTGCAGGGAGGGGACTGCTCAGGTGAGCTTTGGGAACTGCCTCACCTGGCAGGGAGATCCCCTAAAGCCTTCACAGAGGCTCAGGTGAGCTCTGCTGCATTTCTGGGGGGGCTCATAACCTCAAAAGTGAGCCTGGGAAATGGCTGGAGCTGCCTTTGGGTTTCATTTCAGCCACAGCTGGGGGTTTGGGGGCTCTCAACCCCACCCTGTAACCCAATGTCTCTAAGGAGGGCACCAAGCTGAACTTGGAAGGTTCTGGAGAATTAATGAGGAAATTCATCACAGAATCACTCTGAAAATGGTCCCAGTCCCTCAGCAAACCTCATTTTACTGCTAAGTTTGGAGGAAAATGGTCTTATTTTGGTATAAGCCTGGCATCAGAACCAAAATTTGACTTTTTCCACCCTATGGAGATTCCCTGGCACCAGTGGCAGCTCCTGCAGCACTCCCAGGTAATTCCTCAAGAACCAGAGCGGGATGGAAGGGACAAGTGGGCACCCCTTGATAAGCAGCAGACATTAATTAGTGCTGTGTTACAATGGAATTCAGCTGGAATAATGTATGGAGGCCACAGGAAGAGGAAAGGGAAATTCATCATGGTTAATGTTCTCACACTGAGTGTCAGAGGAAGCTGTGATGATTTCCCACTTACTGTGGCATGGAATTGCAATGGGAATGCAGTTGTGGCTGGACTGCCTGGAACATGCACATGAAGGAGAAGCGGCAGGAAAATCAGGAAAAGCAGGAAAATCAGGAAAAGCAGGAAAATCAGGATTCACTTCTCTTCCCTGGCTGCTCATGGGACCCTGAGCTTGCAATTCCACCTTGGGAACAATGCCTCTGTTTGCCCAGGTGTGAGCAAGACAGATTTAAAAACCAAATATTCTGCATTTATCCTCCCTTTCTGAGGCTGGAACACTTTGGGCACGTTTGGATGTAGCAGGGCAGGTTGTGGCATCCTTTTGGGATGACCCTGAAAAAACAAATCAGCTCTTGGTGGCTTTGTCTGCTCCCCATCAGACTTTTGTGTCTCATCCTCCTTCCTGCCAATCCTCTTCACCTACAGGTGTTGAAACCTTTTCCAGTGGAGGTCCAGGTGCCCATTTAGTAAAATTTCCCTCAACTGGGAGCTCTGGTTGGGTTTGGTTCTCACTGGGAGCAGCCTGGGGGCACAGAGAGGCAGAGCAGGAATGCTGCTCCAAAGGAATCATTTATCCTCTGGAATAAAAGCTTCTCCCTTCAGAAATAACAACTCTGCCAGATCCTTCTTGATATTTCTTCACCAGAAAAAAAAAAATGCCTCTTTCAGAGCTCAGTATTTGTCTGGATGGTTTAAAGCATTCCAGAGCAGAACCCATCCACCAATGTTAGATCAGCAGATTCCCTGCACAGGGAAATGTTTTCCATGGAATTGTGCAGGATTTGTCTTGTTCTTCCCCCCAGCCACTCTGTGCTGGGTTCCAGTGAGGACTCTTTGGGACCAGAAGCCAACAGGTTGCTGTAAAATCTCCCTCATTTCCCTGCTCTGTGAGAGCAGAACTTCCAGGAGCCTGCTGTAACATTTTCCCAATGCAGTGGAAGCCATCATCACACATTCCCTTTTAAAATAAAAAAAAATATATCTACAGGGATTTATTTTCTTTTAAATATCTATAAATCAGCATTCATTGAAGCACTATAAATTCTAATTCTTTAAAGGAAATAGTGTCTAGCATTTGCAGCTGATTCCATTCGAGTCCCACACAGCTGCTCCAGGGCTGCTTTGTCATTGAAATAAAAACTCAGAGGTTTCCATTAGCTTTAGGTCTATGAAAAGAAATACACTTATGTATCTTTTAGAAGATTCTAAATAGTTATTATTTATTTATGCAGCCCTGGAAGCTTGCTAGGCATTTCACAGGCACGCAAGGAGAGCTCAGACTAAACCACAAACAAATAAATCCAGCAGAGAAGAGAAGGAGAAACAAAATTTGTGCTCTCAGTGTTGTCAGTCAGTGACACAGTGCCCCACCTCTACACTTCTCCCCAGGCTCTGTCTCATCTGCAGCTGCTTTCTCTTTTCCAGCCCCATTCAGACCAAGGCAGGGTCCTCAGGGAGGCCGGGAATTTCTGCAGGAAGAGCAAAGGTAAAGTTATGGGGAGGTCAGTAATCAGAAAACCAGGGATTTAGAGCCCACCCTGTGCCACGGCAGGGACAGGGACACTGTCCCAGCCTGGCCTGGGACCTGGCCTGGGTGTGTCAGACCCTCCTGTCCCCGTGCTCAGGACACTCCACCTCTGCCACAGTGCAAATGAACAATCCTTATTTTTCATGGCTTTTCACTCCCTTCCCCGTCTAACAGCTCCGGGTCTCTTCCCTGCTGTCTGCAGCCAACAAATGCAAAACAAAACTCTGGACTAAATTCTTTCCTTCTTTGAAGGAGCTGATGAGAGCCAGAGTGACATTCATGGATAATTAAAGGCAGCTCTGATGAGCCCAACAGTTGCAATTCCTCTTTTCAATAGAAAAACCCTTTTAATCCAGGTCATCTTTGGTCAGCAGCTTTAGAGCTGGGACAATTTCTCCAGGAGCACTGTCAGAGGTTGTAAACTTTAATGACCTTTTACTTCCCCGGGCCTTGTTCTTCCCTAGCTGTAATTAAGCAGGGGTGTGTGTATCTATACATTGAAAGGATAAAAAGGATTCATATCACAATAAAAATCATCTCTGTGCTCACCAGTAGAAACTTCAGCAGCCCAGACTCAGCTGTGGCCAACAATCCAAGAGGAGTCATTACTGTAACTAAATTAGACCGTTTGTTTTCTTTCCCTCAAATCGAATTGTGGACGAGCTGCTTTATTGCAAAACAGACATTAAAATTCCAGCTAGACCTCCGAGAGAAAGTAATTTCTATTTTATCAGCACTGTAAAGCTGTCTTTATGTTCTGAAGCAGGAAATATTGCAGGGATATTTATAGCTCCAGCACCAAAGCCAGTTTGAATAGAAATGTTACTGCGGTCGGCAGAGCTGTCACATTGCTCAGTGGAGCAGGGAATTTTAGTGAATTTGTGAATTACCCTTTCAGTCTTGACAAGTCTTTCAGCGAGCCTGGTGTGTGTCTGGAGCTGCTTTGTGCTTTCAGGATAATGATTAAAGACTCGGATTGCTTCAGGAGGAGATTTCCTGGTACCTCACGGATAATCTGTTCCCACCCCCAGGGAACCCCCAGCTCCCAAACTTCGAGTGCCCCAGCAGCTCAGCCCTGGGCTCCCCCTGCTCCTCCTCACCCAGCAGCTCCTGCAGGGTCTGCATGGCTCCAGGAATGCACATTCCACACTGCTGGCCCGTTTTTCCCAAGGATTAACATTTTTTTCCCTTCCCTTGCCCGTGTGGTGCAGGAGGAATTCTGCTCTTCCATCTCAGCTCAGCTCAATGCTGCCACGACCCAGCTGAGCAAACTCAGGCACGGAGGGGACAGAACCATTTGTCTTTGCAAACTTTTCTTGGTTTGCTGGCTTGGAGAACACCTTGGATTTTCCACGTGTCCGTGACCCCCCCGGCCTTTGTAATTAAGCAGGATTGCAAACGGGAGAAAACCTGAATGAAATCCCTTCTGTCCTGATTAAAGCCATCCATCCTCACCCACGTGCAGAGAGCCACAGCAGAACTCAGCCCAGCCAATGTTCCCATCGTGCTGGAGACAAAATTCTCTTTATTGTGCTGCTGAAACACAGAGCCAGAGCCTGGGAATGTCAGGCTGAGCCCCCACACCTGGCTCAGGTGTGGATTCACCTGGCTCAGGTGTGGATTCACCTGGTTCCTGAGCAGCTCTGGCAGGTGTGAGGAGCTGCTCCTGCCTGTCCTGCTAAAGCCAGGCTCAGAGCTCAGCCAGGCCCAGGTTTGTGTCTCCAAACCTCACACTGGGCTTTGCTGAGGGAAGATCGAACAGCAGAGAGGAGGAAAATCCCTTCAGGGCTGTAGGGAATGTGGGATTGTGTTTGGAGTGTCAGTGAGTGAAACAGATCCTCACAGGGCAGGGCTGCAGCAGTAAATGTTATTGCTGATGGGTTTCCACTTTACTCTGAGCTTGATCTTTTGCCTGATTTGATTTTTGTTTCAACTTGCCATTTCCCTCCTTTCACCTTTCATTCTCCAGCTTCTTTTTCATCATCCCTCTCTTCCATAAATCTGTGTTTTCCCACCTCTCTTCCTGTCAGCTTCACTTCAACCTTAAAATTCACCTGCATTTTCCAAATCCCACTGAATCTTAGTCCCACCAAGATCACCTGTGAACCACCCTCCCTGTCCTCTTCTCCCACATGCTTGGGTTGTTTTGGGTTTTTCTACCTTATAATGCTTTTTCTGTTATCCATTTATGCCACATTTAATTGCTGATTAACATGCCAGACCTCATCCAGCTCTCCCTGGAGCCTCTGAGGATCCCCAGTGCCATTTTCAGGGGCTGAACAAGGGCCATGCAGGGCTGGGGGTGCTTGTCTGGGGTCCCTGCATAGTGAATGCAATCATCCTGCTGGGAATAAAATCAGGAGCCTCCCTTGGATGTGCTTCCCAAGGCTGCTGATAATCATCAGTTGTTTGAAAGGAATTAGCTGGCTTTTCATTCTCTGCCTCTTTCCATCTCCACTCCATGAATTTTCTCTTGTGTTTAGCAGAGCCATTTATAAAATCCAGATTCCTATTGATTCCCAAGGAGAACGAACATTAATGTACTCCCATGTCCGTCCCTGTTCTCCCCCACATGGCAAGGAAAGATTTATATGATTTTCTGGGTGTGCTGCTGCCCTGCAATCCAGTCAACAATCAAGTCACACTAAATTAAACACAGATCTATTTCTTCTCCTGGCCCACCCGAGGATGCTCTGCCAGGCTGCCCCTGGGGAAGGCACATCCCTCCCTTCGGTCAGGAAAAGCCAAATTCATTTGGACCAGAAGTGAATTGGTACCCAGGGAACGCCTGAGCAGCTGGAGACCGCTCAGCAGTGGCAGCTCTGTGCTGCTCAGGGTGTTTGGGGTGGGACTTTCTGCACCTGAATGCACCCAGGAATGTGCAGATACACAGGTCATGGAGTCAGGGAAGGGCTGGGATTGGGAGGGACCTTAAAGCTCAGCTGGTTCCAACCCCAAAACTCAAATGTACACGTATCGATGTGTGATGGGAGGTGTAAACTCATCTGGGAGTGTCCCAGGCCAGGCTGGAGCACCCTGGCCACTGGAAGTGTCCCTCCCATGGCAGGGGTGGGACTCGATGGGATTTAAGGTTCTTCCAACCCAAACCCTTGTGGGATTCCCTGTGAACATCCAAACTCCTTCACTGCCCTCCCCTGGGTGCCCTTCATCCTTTGGGGAGCTCTTCCTCATGAACAGTGACCAGCAGCTCTCTGCTTCCCACCAAACCCTGCCACAGGAGGAGCTTTGGGGAAGGAGGAATGGAAGATGCCACAAAGCATCTCCAGATCAATTGCTGCAATTATTCCTGGAATAATTCCCCAGCCATCCCTTTACTCCCATGAAAGGCTCTTCTGAGGCCAACCAGAGGCTCTCCAGCTTTAGGATTTACAGCTGATTGCAGGAAGAAGATTTAGGGTTGCACCCTCAGGAAATTCATCTGTAGATCGTGGCGAAGATAAAGAAAAATATAAAGGACATTGAGATTAAAAGAGCTTATCAGCTGTTCATTACTGCTCCATCCATTTCCAGGGGAGCTGTGACAGCCCAGCCTCGATGGCTGCACACACGGAGCCCCTTGTCCCCCTCTCCAGGGTGACAGGCAGCAGGAGGGATGGAGCAGGGAGCACAGCCCCGTCCTCGCTGCATTAATTCAAGGTTCAGTCTCTGCGCTGCCAGGGGAAGGGATAACAAAAGGGACAGGAGGGTTCATAAGCTCATAAATATGTGACAAGCAGTCTTGTCTTATTGCTGCTTTTAGCAGCCTGTGGAACAGCAATTGATGGTGTAATAGACTCCCAAACACACCGAGCCCATCTCCGGCTCTCTCGTTTTTATCAGACCTCATTTCTATGCTGACAAAAAAAATTATCAGCGGAAGGCAAAAATGGGAGCTGTTTGCTACAGCATTAATTTTAAACATCTGGAATGGGGTATAATGTATGCAGATGTTTTGTAATGGAGACAGGTTACAAGGAAAATCAAATCTATGGCGTGTTGCCTCTGCTCGTTAATATAAATTGACATCTGCTGAGTCTGGAGGTGAGCTCTGTGTTCTCCTGCCATCCAGGCTGGAATAATGCTCCATCTGCTGTGCTAATGCAGCTGAACATCCCTGTCCCTTAAGTCATCCTTGATAGGAACAGACCTGGAAACGCTATTCCAGATAATACCAGGGTTATATATTGGCCTGATCTAAATATCTTTTACAGCACGTGAAAAACTGCTGAGAAATATCAGCTCAGGCTGCTCCAGCCAAGCTGGAAAATATCTCATCCCCACACAACTTCCATGTTCAGACACTGAACATAATTTGGGATTTATTTCCAGAGGAGTTATTTAGTAGCAAACAGTTGGAAGCTGCGTTCACGAGTCCAGGAATAAAATTCTGCTCCAACCTGTTAAACTCACTGGGCCATGATGGGCAGGGTGGGCCCGAATGAGGGATTCACACACATGGAATAGATTTCTGACAGTGGATATTTTCCATGGATTTCTGACATTTCCAGAGTGGTTTGTGGTGTTCAGCTGAAAACTGCGCCAGCAACAGCAGTGATAAGGAAATTAAAAATAATCAGATTTGACTGCATTCGCTAAAAATGAGAATTAAAGGAGCTGAATTTTTTGTGTTTGAGGCAGGGAATTCCTGATTGCAGAATTGCTGGCACCTCCCCAGTTCAGAACTGGTCCAGAACCCTCCAGACTCTGGAGAGCTCCTGCAGGAGGAGAGCCCACCTTGGGATCCTCCTGCAGACCTGGGCTTCCCATCAGTGCTCCCCTCAGAAAACACCCCCCAGCTTAGAGAAACCTGTCAAAATATTTGCAAAGGACAATCCCCATTTGAAATGAACACTGCTTTTGGGAAAGGAAGAGGAAAACCAGAGGGGAACAGGGAAGAACAGCTCGGATATCCCAGGACTCCCTTTATTTTTGTTTTTTTGGAAACCTCTCCAAAGGCACACAAACCCTGTCCACAATCTCAAACATCACCGTGGGTTTTTCTCCTCATTTGCTTTTAAAAATTGTTCTCTGGTTGAATCCCCAGGGATGCTGAAGGCAGGGAAATGTGCTCTGCATGCTGAAATCCCTAAATAAGACTGTGGGGAGAAGAGGAGCAGCCCCACTCCCACGGGAGGAATTGGGTCACATGTCAAACATTTCCAAACACAAGGGGGGGAAAAAAATAAGCTCAAGGCAACTCCTGGGAAAAAACCTTTGGGGACTCAATGAAAAATTGCCACCAAATGAAAGCATTACAAGAAAACAGATGGAGAATAAGAGAGGAACATCAAAAAAATCAAATGACATGTTTAAAAGGGCAAAACATCAATACTCCCCAGAGAACTGATAAAATGTGTCATTTGAAAGGATGCTGTAAAGCAAAGAAATCATGAAATGCATCATGACTATGAAAGGGAATAAGAGGAAAAAAAAAAAAAGACAACCCAGCACCTGCATTTACCTTTATAGATGGTTTCAGCAGGCAGGAAATTAGATTTGATTCCAGGCTGGGTATATCTATGTAAATACATAAAGGCAGATGCATTGCTGCTCACAAAAGGGTTGAAGTCATTAGAGGATGGCAGGATGTGACACAGGAGTAGTGGCAAGGTTTGTTCAATTACCTCGATAGAAGTTCCAGGAGTGGCTGTTGGTGCTGAGAAATCCCCAAATCTGCATTTCCTGGGTTTGTTTCCTTCCGAGCTGGGGGTGCAGGAGGGGGGTGGACTCTCAGCTGTGTATCCACAGGCAAATTGAATATGAAAACCAATTAATTAAAGCACTCTGATCATTAAATCCAATCCTGGTGTTTACCCACAGGACCAGTGTGAAGATGCTCTGACCACATTATCCAGAGTTTAAGAAATGAGACCGGAAACGTTTCAAATATGCGCAAATTTACCTTTTTTTTCCCCTGCTAGAGGGATTAATTCTTTCATTTCTTCTGTGTGCAACACTCTTAAAAGTCAAACTGAATCCTTCCCAGCAAAACAATGAGGGCAGCTTAGGAATTAAGCCTGGCCTGTGATGTTGAGTGCAGCTCTGTGTTCATCATCCTAATTTATATCATCAGGACCTGCAGCTACTTCATTAATCAGTTGCAACAGGTGCTAGGCAGTAGAAATGAGCTATAAAATCATGTTTAAATGTGGCTATTCCCCAGCCCAGGTGGGAGGAGACGTTCAGAGGAGCAGGGTTTGACTCCACAAGCAAATCCCTCTCATTGCAGGGACGGGGACAGCCTGGAGAGGAGCGGGCACAGAACTGCAGGGGAGGAAAAGTTCCTGCCCAGAGCAGCTGTGGCTGCCCCTGGATCCTTGGGATGTCCAAAGCCAGACTGGAGCAGCCTGGGACAGTGGAAATGTCCCTGCAAATGGCAAGGGTGGGATGGGATAATGGGATGGGGATGATTTTTAAGGTGCCTCCCAACCCAAACCCCTCCCTGATTCCAGGACAGAGAAATCCAAAGTCTTTGAAACTGCACAGACAAAGCTGCCTGGAGTTGCTGTGCACAGAGCAGGGAGGGAAAGGCAGAGTGATGCCTCATTGATTTCAGTTTTTTCCCTTTAATCACAGGAGATGCAGAGTTTGAATGGAAATCAGCTGCAATCCCTGCACAGAGGCAGGGACCAGGGATGGGCTCAGCCCCAGGCCAGCCCTGCTGCAGCTTTACAGGGACTTTGCATAAACCCCACGTTTGGATGCTCAGCTCATGGCCGGATTAAGGGCTGGGATATCTGGCAAACAGGAAGGTTTAGGTGGATTGCAAACAAATCAGACACAAGTATTGAGTCTTCCTGGAAAATGAGCTGTGCCTGCTGACAATGCACCCGAGCAGCAAACAAAGGGGAGCAGCAAGAGCAAATGAGGGACTCCGAGTTCACATCCAAGGCAGGGAAAATGGCAGTGGGAAGGACTGGAGTCTGCATCCTCTTGGAAAAAAAAAAAAAAAAACCAAACAAAAAACCAAACCAAAATAAAAAACAAACAAACAAAACAAAACCAAAACCCAAAACAAACAAAAAAAAAAAAAAAATTAAAAAAACCAAAACAAAAAAACAAAAAAAAAAAAAAAAAAANACCAAAACAAACAAACAAAACAAAACAAACAAACAAACAAACAAAAAACAATCAGGAGCTGTGGATTCTGAGGCCAAACACTGTCCACACAATCAGAGAGGAGCTGCAGTAACGAGTTCTCACTTCACAACTATTCAATGGGATGCCTTCCCCTCTTTTTTCTTTTTTTTTTTTCCTTTGGGTTCCATTTGTTTTCAAAGAAAGTAGATGGAAATGTGGATATAATTTTGGAATAATTGCCTGTAATCCATTGGTCACAGGAGAAGAATGAATCACAGCATTTTCTCTTTGAAACTTCCTGAGTGGGTTTGCAGCTGGCAGGGCTGGGAGCAGCACAGGATTCATGGAGGGATCAGCTCCCACAGCTCCTCTGCCTGGACAGAGCAGGACCTGGCACGGAGGGAGCTGGAGAACACCCCAGAGCCGTGGGACACAGCCTGGAGGGGCTGGGGTGGTGGGCACCCTGCTCAGAGCAGGTTTTGCCAATCCATGGACCCCACTCCAGGCATGGATCCGTGTCAGGCTCCAGCTCCAGCTCCAGGCTGAGCTCCCTGCAAGGTTTGGTTCTCCCTGTGCCAGGAAAGGGCAGCTTTATAAAAATGAAACCTCATCCTACACTAAAACCTCACTTAGCTCCTAATGTTTAATTGTGTCTCCACCTCAATTCCAGCACTTGTTTCCAGAAGTGTTCCAGGAGTGCAGAGCCCCAGTTATCCTGCTTCTCCCAGTTATCCTGCTTTTCCCAGTTATCCTGCTTTTCCCCAGTTATCCTGCTTTTCCCAGTTATCCTGCTTTTCCCCAGTTATCCTCGCTTTTCCCCAGTTATCCTCGCTTTTCCCCAGTTATCCTCACTTTTCCGCAGTTATCCTGCTTTTCCCCAGTTATCCTGCTTTTCCCAGTTATCCTGCTTTTCCCCAGTTATCCTGCTTTTCCCAGTTATCCTGCTTTTCCCCAGCTATCCTGCTTTTCCCCAGTTATCCTGCTTTTCCCCAGCTATCCTGCCTTTCCCCAGTTATCCTGCTCTTCCCCAGTCACCCTGTTTTTTCCCCAGTTATCCTCCTTCTCCCCAGTCATCCTCCTTCTCCCCAGCTATCCTGACTTTCCCCAGCCACCCTGCTTTTCCCTGGCCTGGCTGGGACTCCTCCCAGGGAATATCTGATGCCAGTTCAGCACAGGGAGCAGAGGGAAGAGTCTCCCTGAGCAGCTCTGGATCCCTGATGTGGATCTCTGATCCCTGTGCAGCCACAGCTGCTGTGCCAGGGACCCACCACCCTGCAAGGCTTGAAAGCACAAAATGAGCAGCTCTCCCCCTCACTGGGAATCAGGGACCAGGGCTTTGTTGTGGCACTGCTGCCTGGATCTGCACATCCCATGACAGACGAGAGGTAAAACTCATTTCAAACCAAACCATCAGTGTGGAAGTGTTTCCCTGAGCTCTGTGGAAAGGCTGCTCCTCACATCTCCCAGAGCAGAGCTGCAAGTCCCAGCCATACCTGCAAGGATGCTTTGGAGGGGGATTCACACACCTGGACCACAGGCCCAAGTCTCACGTGCACTGATCCATCATTTATTGACTCAGATAAGCAATCACTGCCCAACTGCTGCTGCTCTGCTGCCTGGAGCGCCCTTTGCCTCTGAATTATTGAAATGCAGGAAGTTCTAAATCAACTGACAAATCTGAAACGCTGCAGGCCTCCACCTCTGGGTCTGCATCTGCTCTTCAGGCCGAGCTCACCTGCCAAGGAAGTGGCAGCATTGGAGATAAGATAATGAGGCAGGGATTGGTGCTGCCAGCCCAGGTTGGAAAATCAGGAATTCTAGCAGAGATCTGTTTCACTATAACTGATTTGTTTCCAAGAAAAGCCTTGATTTTTACATATTAGATACATTTAAAATAAATTAAATTTACATATTAAATACATAGTAAATATTACATAGTAAATATTCCCTGGGAAAACAAACACCCCCCCAGATTCTGACTGAATTCACATGGTTTTTTTCCAGGGCCAAAGTTCCATTTTATTCACCATGCCTGCTCCCCTGGCCCTGGGAGTCCATGAGGAGTTCCAGGGATGAAGCATTTCAGGAATGAGGCATTCCAGGGATGAGGCATTCCAGGGATGAGGAATTCCAGGGATGAAGCACCTGGGTCCCTCAGCTCCCCATCCCTGCAGCCCCCTCTGCTCGTGTGTGTCTGACTGATATCCTGGATTACAGAGCTAAGAATTAATTTCAGCAGCACAATTCCACCACATAAACTGTGCTGCTTGTTTTCAGATGCCATCATTTAGGGAATGTTCAAGGGAATTGTAAAACAGGATTCACTTTATGATGCGGATGAAGCTGGCACTGAATTCCAAATGAGCTGGGTGCCACATGCTAAATTGTGTCAGCAACACCTCAGTGAGCAGAAATATGAGCTTTTCCCTGTCTCTGAGACACCTCTCCTGGAGTGATCCATGGAGTGGCATCCTTATCAGCCCAGACAGAGCAGAGTAGATTTGATGACAAATCTGTCACTTGAGCAGGGTTTGAGCTGTGTTTGCAGCAGGTGGGATGGGGCTGTAGGCTCAGCTCAGCACTCAGGGCTGGAGTTTAGACAAGGCATTAAACCCACCTGGATTTTCCATCCCTGCATTAAACCCACCTGGATTTTCCATCCCTGCATTAAACCCACTGGATTTTCCATCCCTGCATTAAACCCACCTGGATTTTCCATCCCTGCATTAAACCCACCTGAAAGCCCGACTCAGTTTGCAATCCAAGCACTCTGGAGGTCTTGGTGACAGGAAAGAAGCAATGGAAGCCCAATACATAACCTTGGGTGGCCCTGCTGTGCCTTTCCCCAGGGCTGTGACCTCCCAGGCATGGACTGTGTGACCCTGGACAGAACAGCACAGGGATCAGAGCAGTTCCCACACCGTGGTGTTTGCAATATTCCCTGTATTCAGAAGGAGATGGAGCCTGAGTGCTAAAGCCAGGATTAGCTCCAAGCACTGGGGCTGTGTTTGCTCAAACCCCTCTCAGGAGCTCAGGGTTTGTGCCCAGCTCAGGGTGTGTGCCCAGCTCAGGATCTGTGCCCAGCTCAGGGTGTGTGCCCAGCTCAGGATCTGTGCCCAGCTCAGGGTTTGTGCCCAGCTCAGGATCTGTGCCCAGCTCAGGATCTGTGCCCAGCTCAGGGTCTGTGCCCAGCTCAGGATCTGTGCCCAGCTCAGGGTTTGTGCCCAGCTCAGGGTTTGTGCCCAGCTCAGGATCTGTGCCCAGCTCAGCTGAGCTGAATCCATCCCTGTGGTCCCAGACCTGAGAGCAAGTCCTGACTTGTGAAGTTTGTGCAGCCAGCCATGGAAGGAAATAGGTGATTGCATCTGCCACGAAAGTGAGAGATTTTCTCAGGAAGGCTTCGAGCTGAAGCACCAGATACAAGCAGTTGATAAAAGCAAAGTGCTCTCATGTGGCTTCTGTCCCCTCAGCACTTTGACAGACCCAGGGCAGAGATGGGAGCTGCCTGAAATTCCCCCACCACTGCCTCATGCCTGATGTGTCATTTGGGCTTTACCCAGCGCAGGGCAGGCTCTTAAAAGAACATATTTTATTATCTCTCAATAAAAGGCAGTGTGGTCAAAATAGCACCTGCCAGTTTGCAGGCCAGCCCGGGCTCCAATCTGTCTGGTATTTGTGTTGGGATGGAGATGGGATGGAAGGAGAGACAGACGAGCTGTGCTGAGCACCCAGCCTGGGAGGTTTGATGAGAAATCCTCATTTCCAGGGGCAGCTCTGCTGGCCCAGCCCAGCCTGCAGCAGGCACAGCTCAGCCTTGGAACAGAGAAGCCTCGGGGAGGAAAATGATGAGGGAAAATATCACTGGTGAGGCTGCAGATGGAGCCAGGGCTGTGCCAGGGCTGGGATTCCTCCATCCCACAGCTCCATTAACCCTTTGTGTGTCCCTCTGGGATGGGGAAAGGGGCACTGCAGGGAAGGACATTGTGGAAAATGAGTGTACCTGGGTTCATCCTGCCCTGCCCAGCCCTGCCAGCTCCATCAACCCGACAAACCCTGCACTAAACCCAGAGGGATGCTGTGCCTGACCCCACAGCTCACCCAGGCCTCTGCTGGCCCTTTCTGGCTCAGTTTTTGCCACTCTGATGTGCCCACAGCCCCCTGCAGCCCTGCTCCAGTCCCCTGCACCCTCCCTGTTATCCTCAAAAACATTTCTAGCAGGACTCTGCAAACCCCAGCCAGCGAGACTGCCAATATCTCAAACTTGTCATGTTCAAAAGCTTTATTTATGTCAAAAAAAAAAAAAAGTCTCATTTAGTGCAGGGTTTGGTGACAAGCTCTGGTGACAAGGCCCAGTCCTTGCCAGGAAAACACTGATGAGGAAAAGCCTCTCCCAGCTTCCCTGGAGCTCAGCAGTGCAGGCTCTTCCTGCAGGGAATGTCAGTGCCAGCTGTGAGCAGGGCTGTTACTGTGACAGGGGTTTGATCTCCTCGGAAATCTTTGAGTCTGCCTCGAACACAAGTGATGATAAAACAAAACTTAACCTTTCCCCCAGCAAAAGCCAAGTGAGTGCTGCTCAGAGCTGCTCCTGGCAGCTCTTGGCTCTACCTCGCTCTTTTTTATCTAAAATTAAGTGAAGCTGGGGCAATTGAGAACCCAATCCTTAACTCTTTCACCTCCCTTGGGGATTCAAATCCAAGTTTTGGCAGGGCAGCACTAGAAAAGGCCCCCAGCACCTCCAAAATCCCCATTTTACCTCAGTGCCAGCCCTGCCCCACCTCCCCCTGCCCTCCACCCCAAATCCTGGCAGGAGCCACTGCCCTTCCTTTGTGCTCCTTCAGTGACACTAACGAGCACACTCAGGGGGGGACCGTGTGCCAATTAACAATTGCTCGTTAGCTTAATTAGGGGACACATGTTTTTAGTCACAGCTAAGAATGGGGAGGGATTGAGGAATTGATTTGGAGCTGTGCAAAGTGCCCCTGTCAGTGCAGGGAATTTAATTTGGCAGCTCTGGTCAAAGGAAGAGCAAAGGTCTGCCCTGGCTTTGGCTGAGAGCTCACCAAGGGATGGGGGGAACATCCACATGGACAACACTGCACATCAGCACAGGGACATCTGCCCTGGTGTGCAGGACACTGGGAAATACAAAACCAGCACCACGGGTTTAGTGCTGGCACTGGCATCAGACATTCTGCAGCACAAACGTGTCCCCCTCAGCTCAGCAGGCACCTGAAGCAGAGCTCTGGAAAAGGATCAAAACAGGGACACCTGAACCAGAGCTCTGGAAAAGGATCGAAACAGGGACACCTGAACCAGAGCTCTGGAAAAGGATTGAAACAGGGACACCTGAAGGAGAGCTCTGGAAAAGGAGCTGCAGCTCCCTTTGCTCTTTCACCAGGGGATGTCCTGGGTCACAGCAGGAGGAGGGTGAACACAGCCCCTCCAGAAGGGCTCCATCACAAACACTCGAGTTGGGAAATTTCTGCCTGAAACCACAGAAATCCTGACAGCCCTGAGCCCATCCATGGCCTGGATCAGCAGCTGTCACTCCCCGTTCACTGCAGCCCCAGATTTCATTCAGTGGTGTGACTGAACACATTCCCTTTGTCATCCCAGCCCGACCTTGCCTCTGAAAGCTGGAACACCACGTCCTGCAGCATTTGCACAATGCAAGAAATGACGACATTTACCAGCAATCACAAACCCGGCAATGAAAGCCCCAAGGTCTCTGCAGCAGGAACAGAATTTATGCAAGTGCTGAAATGAGTGGTTTCAGGCAACACAAACAAAAACTGAACAATCACCAGTGAGGTGACAAAGAGAGGTGTGATGTTGTAGGTGTTCGTAAATTGTTGATACTCCTGGTTGTCTGTCCCTTACCCTGTCCCAAGAAGTTGACCATAATTGTTGATGTTTGACTATTTGTAGTTAATGTTGTAGGTGTTTGTAAATTGTTAATACTCCTGGTTGTTGTTAATGTTGTAGGTATTTATAAATTGTTGATATTCCTGGCTGTCTGTTACCCTGTCCCAGTAGCTGACTGTAATTGTTGATGTTTGACTGTTTGTTGTTAATGTTGTAGGTGTTTGTAAATTGTTGACATTCCTGGCTGTCCCTTGCCCTGTCCCCGTTGTCACTCACACCAATGCACATTTCCATTACCCCCTCCCAAAATGGTGCCTGGCAAACAGGGGAACAGCAAGTGCTCATGGGACACAATTTGGTAACAAAAACCCCTGAAATTAATGAGCCAATATGCCATCCGAGACTAAAAATGGTACTCGCAGGTAGGGAAAACAGTGGAGAAGATGAAACCACAGCCGGGGTTTTCTTTCACCTTGTCACCATGACTCGTCAGCAGGACATCCCTAGACAAAGAGCCAGGCCACATTTTCCTGAGGACTCCCGTGAGGATGGAAGCCCCAGCTCTGCCCAGAGACAAAGCTGCACATCCCCTCCTCCTCCTCCTCCTCCCCCTCAGCATCATCCCTCAGTGTGTGTGATCCCTCGGGATCCCCTCCCAAAGCTGTCCTCAATAAATGCCTTAAAAAGGAGCTGCTCTCCTGGCCCGTTCACTACAAGGACCACGGGTCTGAACTCGCCCAGGGCAGGTCCCTGCCAGGCTGCAGGCACAGCGTGGGCACTGCCACCGCAAACCCAGATCATCCCAGAGCTGTTTGTCACAGCCTGGTGCTGGCCTCGGTAGAGCCTTGTTGAGTTGACAAATTGGGAATGTGTCCTGTGAGACCACAGGAGCTCGCTGCTCACAAACCCGTGTGAGCAGAGATCTCCTTCCTCCCCTCAATTTGTGTTTTCATGAATTCTCCTCTCCCCCACCCAAACACAGCGACCATTGTGGGGAGCTCAGGGTCAGAACTGATGCATTCTCTAAGCTGGAGAAGTGGAAACATTCAAGGAACAGCATCAGCAGAAGCCAAGGCAGCTCTAATGGCTTTCATCTGTTACTTTTGCCTTCTCTCACTGATCTAAACCCGTGTTTTTGTAAGAGAGGAGCTCAACATAACTTTCTTTTCCTTCCCAGATTTATGAGTAATACACAGCAAATTGGGCAGATCACTCATGCAAACAGTAGCTCTCCAATCCTCAGCAACATTCATCTCCAATAAAAACGGCATGTGGAATTTTTCAGAAATGTCTCAGCCCTGCTATTGATTTCACCTTTAGAGGAGCAATTAGAAGATATATTTGTGATGTCAGTGTTGGTGTTAATGAAACATCTCTTTCCCTACTCAATATTCTGCTTATTTTCTTGGATACAGAACCTGAAGGAAGTTAAAACCGTGCTGTAGGACGAGCTGAGGGATTACAAAACACAAAAACCTGTTCAGGCCACAAAGGCCAGGAAGTCAAGGGCCAAACAAGTCCATTAAAGCAGGTGAAGGACAAACAATGCACTGGGGGAAGCCAGAGAAAATTATTCCTAATTTTTTTTGAGTCTTCTGGGCAATGCTGGATGGTCAGTAGGACACCAGGCTGAGTGGCTGGGAAAGGAGCTCACTGGGAAAGGCACAAAGTGAAATAGAATAATTCTTATGAAGAATTAAAATAGTTTAAATATTTATAGAATATGAAATAATTACTGAAAAGATTAAGAAAAAAAGGGAAATTGTTAAACAAATAAAATGTCTACAAACAAACACGTTTCTTGATGAAATGAAAGGATTATGGCAAAGCTTGCCTGTGGAAATTGAAAAAAGCCATATTCCCAATTTTCCCTGAATCCGTTAAGAGCCAGCCATGTGGAGAAATTATTAGCAGCTGTAATATCTCAACCTGTATTTTTAATCAGTCATTCAAATGAATGCAAAGCAGATGGAATGGACCATATTTTCCTAAATCACACACATTAAAATATGTGACTGAAGCTTTTGAGCTTGGAACCAAAAACGTGCTGCAGCCCCAAGTCCCACATTCACCACCCAAATGTCCCCAATCAGGGGCAGGTGCAGCAAGGTCAGAGAAACACAAAATCCTGGAATGGTTTGGGTGGGAAGTGGCTTAAAGATCCCCTAAAGATCCCCTAAAGATCCCTGAATTGCAGCCCCTTCCATGGCAGGGACACTTCCACCATCCCAGGCTGCCCAGCCTGGCCTTGGGCACCTCCAGGGCTGCGGCAGCCACAGCTGCTCTGGGAATTCTGTGCCATCCATGGCACATCTGGAGTGGCTCTGTGATTATTAAAAATCAGCTGGCACAGTCCAGATTAGGGGAGGTGTCTCCCCTGGAAGAGGTCAGGCTTTGGAGCAGGGTCCCAGGGCAGTGGTGGGGTCAGGGCATGGGCACAGGTGGCACTTGGGGCACGGTGGCATTTGCCAAGGGTGGGGCTGGATGGCCTTGGAGGTGTTTCCCAACCTGCACATGTCGGGAATTCTGTGAAACGCAGGCTCAGGCTGTGTGGGGATGTTTGCTGAGGTTTTGGAGCAGAGCCATGGATGCTCCCCTCCCCACCCTGAGCACCCCTGGCAGCTCTGTCCAAACTGTCCTGCAGCTCTGGCAGCTTTGGGGCTGCTCCCATTCCCTGGGAATTCCCTTTTCCCCACACAAAGGGGTCGGACAGAGCTGCTGCATCTTCCCCTGGATCCTGGGATGATGTGCAAAGTCAGAACTGAGCGATGGTCGTTGTCAGATCATGTGGGAGAAGCACTCACACTCATCCAGACCCCTTCATTTGAGGCATTCATCTGGGAGCTTTGGACTAAAGGAGAGGGAGGTTATTTTTTCCTACATTTCCGAGCTATTTAATGATCAGAAACTCAAAATTTCCACTTCAAATGTTAATGGCTTTGCTTTCTGATTTGCAGAAATTGCCATGTTGATACGCTAAATGGTGAGCGCTGAGTGGTGAGAGATGAAGATGTGCACTGCGAAGAAATGAACTCAGATGGGGAGGCTGTGCTGAAAAAAATGAGTTTGAAGGAAAAACTTAAGTCTCCAGTGAAAAACAAAATTAGGCATGCCACAGTATTTCCTTCTATTTCTATCAGAAAAGCCAGATAGACTCAAAAATGGTTCAAAATTCACTGATGATCTCTTTGCAAGGAAAGATTTCTCAGTGAAGACCAGAGTGCTTTTCAGCACAGTGCTGCTCTTTCAATTAAAACTTCATTGTTTATATAACCTAATTCAATATATGTTACAATCTAATCTATAAACTATAATTCCTGGTACTTATTTCAGGATCCTTTTCAGAGGAGTCACTGCTCTTCTGCTTCACCCCAAACACAGATTTTCCCTCCCTGTTGGAGTGGGCTTGGGTTTGTTGGTTTTGGCTCTGTTTGCATTAACTCCTGCAAACAAAACCAAAGCTTTTTTTTTCCCCTTTCCGGTGCATTTTGCTCCTTTTCACAGCTACAAACCCCACAGAGCAGCAGTGCTGCTGCCCCGGGTCAGGTTCCTCCAGAGCCGCCTTCGCTCCTTTTGCAATCCTCGTGCAAACATTTCCATCTCCAAACATTTTCCCCCTGGCCCAACAATGGATTTTTGCCAGGTGAGTCCGGGGGGAGGGCAGGCCCTGCCAGCCGTGCAGGGTGTGATGAGAGAGGTTTGGTCAGGCTGGGTGTGCTGGGAACAGAGCTGGGATAAACCCCCCCGGTTATTCCTGCAGATTGCAGCCAGCACCGAGCACGGCCCCTGTGCTGGGATAAATCCACGGGCAGGCAGCCAGAGGAGCTGTGATAGCGAACACTGACTGAGAATCTGCTCTGCTGTTTCCAAATAAATGAAAAAAGCACCGACAGAAGGTTGGCTACGTGCGTGCGGGGAGGGAGCTGGGGGCAGATAAATCGGGAGGGAAGCGCGAGGTGCGCAGGGGTTTGTGATGGATTACGTTGCATGTTTGAACATAATACACATTAAGGCTGCAGACACTGATGCTTTGAATGGTGTGAAATTCCATCTAATGTGGGTTGTTTGCCTGACACAAACATGTTTAACACGAGATGGAACAAAGGCGAGAAAATCACAGCAGAGTTTCTGAGTGATGCTCGGGAAATTGTTCGCTCTTCCTCCCACCGCCCAGTTTGGAAACGCTGCCTCTCCTGCAGCCCCACGCCTCTCCCCACTCAGGAGTGGGTTTGTAAATAATTCAGAGCAAAAACAAGCACCAGAACTCGGCACAATAAAAATGATGTCTCTATCCAGAGCCGAGGCGCCTCGTGCCACTTAAGGAAGACAGATGGGAGGATGCTCCGTGCTCTGCTCAGCAAACTGCAGGGATGGGGACAGGAACAGCCTGGAATGGGAGCACAGGGCTGGGGGTGCTGTACCCTGCTCCCTGACAGAGATGCAGGCACAAGTAATTCACTGTGAAATGGCAGCTTGGAGGGGGAAGGAAAATAAACACAGGGAGGGAGCTGAGACTCGTTAGCGGCCCAGCCTCAGGATTTTGTCATTAATAACCAGAGAGAGCCTGGCTGGGGCAGTGACTGAACAACAGCCTGGGCTGTGGGGCTGCAGCTCCAGGTAACATCACAGCTGGCACTGCACAGGGACCTGGGTGAGGGACAGGGCAGACAGGAACGGGGGGAGGGATGGGGCAGGCAGGAATAGGGTGAGGGATGGGGCAGGCAGGAATAGGGTGAGGGATGGGGCAGACAGGATTGGGGTGAGGGATGGGGCAGGCAGGAATAGGGTGAGGGATGGGGCAGGCAGGAATGGGGTGAGGGATGGAGCAGACAGGAATGGGGTGAGAGATGGGGCAGGCAGGAATGGGGTGAGGGATGGGGCAGACAGGAATGGGATGNCAGGAATAGGGTGAGGGATGGGGCAGACAGGAATAGGGTGAGGGATGGGGCAGACAGGATTGGGGTGAGGGATGGGGCAGGCAGGAATAGGGTGAGGGATGGGGCAGGCAGGAATGGGGTGAGGGATGGAGCAGACAGGATTGGGGTGAACAATAGAGAAGACAGGAATGGGGTGAGGGATGAATTCCCCACAGCCAGGGAGGAGCTGGGCTCTCAGCAGCACAGCAGAGATGTTCCTGGTGCAGCCCTGCACCCCATTTCTTTCGATTATTGCCCCAGCTCTGCAGTGCTGGGGTGACTCTGTGTGGCTCAGTTGTGGAGGGAGCTGCAAGTCCCAGCAGCCAGAGATCTCCCAAACCAAAAGCTCCTTGGCAAACAAGCCTCAGACCCAACATGCTGCAATCCTGACAATGTAAACTCTTATTTCAGTGCCAAAATGGAAACTGAGCTGTTTAGGAGAGCTTGTCTTTGAATTTCGAGTGTTGAAAGTTTGGTTTCCAACGTCCCTCAGACTCTGGCCTTTGGTATTTTGCTTTTGGAAACCAAACAAAGCCCAGCACCCCTAGAACGTCCCAGGCTGCCTTAAGGTTGGAGCATAATTTACAAATATTGATTGTGTGCTGGAGGCTCAATCTTGCGAGGTGCTGAGTACACACACAGCTCCGTGTGCCCTTTGGACAGCCTCAGAGAAAGCCCCTTGATAAATTCTCAACTCAGTTGTTCCAGCAGCAGGAAGTGCCAAGTGCTGTTATTGTTCTGTCCCTTCAAACACGAGAGCAGATTTATTTGGAAAGCACACACACAGTGGAAGTTGCAAGGTAGAGGTAAGACATTAATTACGTCTCAGCATGAGAGCTCTGACAGATTATGGGCAGACTAATTAAAGGCTTTAATTAAAATACATGGTCTTTGCAAAGCTCGGACTAGATATGGAGGAGCTGGCTCTGGGAAGGTTGGAAATGTCCTTAGTGAAGGTATCCAGCACCAGAGGAGGTGTCAAAAGGGCAGTGCCCGCTTTGATCTGTGTCAGGAGATCATCAGGACCCTGCGTGTCTGCTGGGGTGGGAGTGGCTGATCCCAGAGCCCCAAGGGGACCCCAGAGCCTAAAGGAGATCCCAGATCCTAAAGGGGACCCCAGAGCCTAAAGGAGATCCCAGAGCTTAAAGGGAACCCCTGAACCTAAAGGGGACCCCAAAGCCTAAAGGGGCTACAAGAAATTCTGCAGACTTCCCACAAGGGCACGGACTGATAGGAAAAGGGGAATGGCCTAAACTGAAAGAGAGCAGATTTAAGAAATCCTTCCCAGAGAGAGTGGGCAGGGCTGGCACAGGGTGCCCAGAGCAGCTGTGGCTGCCCCTGGATCCCTGGCAGTGCCCAAGGCCGGGCTGGACAGGGCTGGGAGCAGGCTGGGACACTGGGAGGTGTCCCTGTGTCACCAGGAAGGTGTCCCTGTGTCACCAGGTGTCAGTCCCTGCCCAGGGACATTGGTGCTGTGATGTTTTTTCTACAGAGATGCTGTTTGAAAGGCTCTGTTCACAATCCTGGAAAAGTGCCCCTCTGCAGATCCTAAACTCCAAACTGGGAAATGTTTCACTTTTTAATTAAAACGAAGCTTCTGGTTTTCCCTTCTTTGTTCTGTACCAGAAAGCACAACATTTGGGTTGTAAAGACTAAGTCTCAATTTATGTTTTATCATGAGAACCTTGGCTTTCAGACTCTTTCTATACATTCAACTGAATCTTTTCAACTGAGTTATGGTTTCTATTTACATAAATTACCATATGAAACTTGTTAATATTTCCTGAATATCCCTTTTCAGAGCACTATTAGACAAGGTTCTGTGCTTTTGTTTGGGACTCGGTGTCAGCAAATCAGAATTCATGGCTGTGATCAGTTAGGAACAGAACAAAATAATTTATTCCCTAACATACAGTCTGGGTGTCAAACAACCCATCCCGAGGAAGGCGATCTGAAATCAGCAGAATTTCCTCCTGCAAGTGCCAGGAAGTGCCAGGGCTGGGAGCAGCGGGAGGTTCCTGCTGCGCTGCCATTCCCACTCGAGATGAGCTCAGGCTCCCCTGGAGGAGGGAGCAGCTCTGGGACGTGGGCTCGGGGCTCTCTATAGGCCCACCGACAGCGGGAAAGGGCAGGGAGAATTCCAGCCCTGCTGAGGAGGTTGCTGTGGGATTTCAGCTCTGATCCCCTGGGGAGGGTCGCTGTAAGGCTCGGGAGCAGCGACAGCAACACAGGCTTCATCCAGAGAGCAGGAGAAGTGATTTATTGCAGGAGTAGGAACATTTTTATAGACTGGCTCTCTGAACCAAGGATAGAATAAATTCATTGGTCCAAGGGAGGCAACACCTCTTGTAAACATGTTCTTACCACAACATCCCATTCCTTACACACTCCTCCTGTCCACACCACCAGGTGCTAAACTTTGTTATTCATTCTTTCCCTTCTGTTTTCCTTTGAGCAGCTTGGGAAAACTCAAGCTGCTGTTTTCTCTGGCTCTCACCAGCATCCACAGGGGAGGTTTTCCAGCACTGAGGGAGCAGCAGGAGCTCCCTGCTCCAGTGAGCGGATGCAGAGGTGGCTCTGAGTGTCATCCTGCAGCTGGGAGCTTGGGAAAGATCCCAATCATCCCCCAGGGGAGGGCTGGAGCCCTGCAGGGTCTGGCCCCAGCCATCATTTGGGAGCAGCAGCTCTCTGTTGGGACAGTTTCACCTGTCCAGGTGAGCAAAGCCCCCTGGAAATGCTGCTCCATGTTTCAGACTTACTGGACCTCATCCCTTAATTCCAGCAATAACTCCTCTCCTTCCAGGCCTTAGTTATGAGAAATCAGTTTTTCATGCATTAGATGTGGAGGTTGATTTTTTTTTTTTTCAGTTTTTTTTTTTCCACTTGATAAAAGCCCCCTCTTCCCAATCCCTTTGGGAGAGCTGAGAGCCTGTTCCCATTTCTGCTCGATGTTTTCCACTCCTTGTTAATCCCTTCCTCGTGATTTGCTGTTTCACCCTGCTTGCATTGGAACAGGGAGAGATGAAGAGGAGGAAAACAGGCCAAAGTCCCTAAAACAGAGAGGGGATGAGCTCACCTGCCATCTGGAGCCTGTGGTCTTCCAAAGAGGAAACTCAAAATCTAATTAAAAATACTCTCTAATAAAGGCTAGGCTGCCAGTGGGCCTGAGAATAAATTGGGGATTATCAGACTTCATTTCCCTGCAGCATCTTCCAGGAATTCTCGTTTGCTGACCCAGGAGATGAAGCCAATCCCAGAGGGGGCTCAGGGAGCCCTCTCCTCTCAGGATGCTTCCCTGGGCTCCATGTGCCACCTCCAGGCAGGGCACACTCCCCTCACCCCTCCCCTCNGAGGGATGGGGCAGACAGGAATAGGGTGAGGGATGGGGCAGACAGGAATAGGGTGAGGGATGGGGCAGACAGGATTGGGGTGAGGGATGGGGCAGGCAGGAATAGGGTGAGGGATGGGGCAGGCAGGAATGGGGTGAGGGATGGAGCAGACAGGATTGGGGTGAACAATAGAGAAGACAGGAATGGGGTGAGGGATGAATTCCCCACAGCCAGGGAGGAGCTGGGCTCTCAGCAGCACAGCAGAGATGTTCCTGGTGCAGCCCTGCACCCCATTTCTTTCGATTATTGCCCCAGCTCTGCAGTGCTGGGGTGACTCTGTGTGGCTCAGTTGTGGAGGGAGCTGCAAGTCCCAGCAGCCAGAGATCTCCCAAACCAAAAGCTCCTTGGCAAACAAGCCTCAGACCCAACATGCTGCAATCCTGACAATGTAAACTCTTATTTCAGTGCCAAAATGGAAACTGAGCTGTTTAGGAGAGCTTGTCTTTGAATTTCGAGTGTTGAAAGTTTGGTTTCCAACGTCCCTCAGACTCTGGCCTTTGGTATTTTGCTTTTGGAAACCAAACAAAGCCCAGCACCCCTAGAACGTCCCAGGCTGCCTTAAGGTTGGAGCATAATTTACAAATATTGATTGTGTGCTGGAGGCTCAATCTTGCGAGGTGCTGAGTACACACACAGCTCCGTGTGCCCTTTGGACAGCCTCAGAGAAAGCCCCTTGATAAATTCTCAACTCAGTTGTTCCAGCAGCAGGAAGTGCCAAGTGCTGTTATTGTTCTGTCCCTTCAAACACGAGAGCAGATTTATTTGGAAAGCACACACACAGTGGAAGTTGCAAGGTAGAGGTAAGACATTAATTACGTCTCAGCATGAGAGCTCTGACAGATTATGGGCAGACTAATTAAAGGCTTTAATTAAAATACATGGTCTTTGCAAAGCTCGGACTAGATATGGAGGAGCTGGCTCTGGGAAGGTTGGAAATGTCCTTAGTGAAGGTATCCAGCACCAGAGGAGGTGTCAAAAGGGCAGTGCCCGCTTTGATCTGTGTCAGGAGATCATCAGGACCCTGCGTGTCTGCTGGGGTGGGAGTGGCTGATCCCAGAGCCCCAAGGGGACCCCAGAGCCTAAAGGAGATCCCAGATCCTAAAGGGGACCCCAGAGCCTAAAGGAGATCCCAGAGCTTAAAGGGAACCCCTGAACCTAAAGGGGACCCCAAAGCCTAAAGGGGCTACAAGAAATTCTGCAGACTTCCCACAAGGGCACGGACTGATAGGAAAAGGGGAATGGCCTAAACTGAAAGAGAGCAGATTTAAGAAATCCTTCCCAGAGAGAGTGGGCAGGGCTGGCACAGGGTGCCCAGAGCAGCTGTGGCTGCCCCTGGATCCCTGGCAGTGCCCAAGGCCGGGCTGGACAGGGCTGGGAGCAGGCTGGGACACTGGGAGGTGTCCCTGTGTCACCAGGAAGGTGTCCCTGTGTCACCAGGTGTCAGTCCCTGCCCAGGGACATTGGTGCTGTGATGTTTTTTCTACAGAGATGCTGTTTGAAAGGCTCTGTTCACAATCCTGGAAAAGTGCCCCTCTGCAGATCCTAAACTCCAAACTGGGAAATGTTTCACTTTTTAATTAAAACGAAGCTTCTGGTTTTCCCTTCTTTGTTCTGTACCAGAAAGCACAACATTTGGGTTGTAAAGACTAAGTCTCAATTTATGTTTTATCATGAGAACCTTGGCTTTCAGACTCTTTCTATACATTCAACTGAATCTTTTCAACTGAGTTATGGTTTCTATTTACATAAATTACCATATGAAACTTGTTAATATTTCCTGAATATCCCTTTTCAGAGCACTATTAGACAAGGTTCTGTGCTTTTGTTTGGGACTCGGTGTCAGCAAATCAGAATTCATGGCTGTGATCAGTTAGGAACAGAACAAAATAATTTATTCCCTAACATACAGTCTGGGTGTCAAACAACCCATCCCGAGGAAGGCGATCTGAAATCAGCAGAATTTCCTCCTGCAAGTGCCAGGAAGTGCCAGGGCTGGGAGCAGCGGGAGGTTCCTGCTGCGCTGCCATTCCCACTCGAGATGAGCTCAGGCTCCCCTGGAGGAGGGAGCAGCTCTGGGACGTGGGCTCGGGGCTCTCTATAGGCCCACCGACAGCGGGAAAGGGCAGGGAGAATTCCAGCCCTGCTGAGGAGGTTGCTGTGGGATTTCAGCTCTGATCCCCTGGGGAGGGTCGCTGTAAGGCTCGGGAGCAGCGACAGCAACACAGGCTTCATCCAGAGAGCAGGAGAAGTGATTTATTGCAGGAGTAGGAACATTTTTATAGACTGGCTCTCTGAACCAAGGATAGAATAAATTCATTGGTCCAAGGGAGGCAACACCTCTTGTAAACATGTTCTTACCACAACATCCCATTCCTTACACACTCCTCCTGTCCACACCACCAGGTGCTAAACTTTGTTATTCATTCTTTCCCTTCTGTTTTCCTTTGAGCAGCTTGGGAAAACTCAAGCTGCTGTTTTCTCTGGCTCTCACCAGCATCCACAGGGGAGGTTTTCCAGCACTGAGGGAGCAGCAGGAGCTCCCTGCTCCAGTGAGCGGATGCAGAGGTGGCTCTGAGTGTCATCCTGCAGCTGGGAGCTTGGGAAAGATCCCAATCATCCCCCAGGGGAGGGCTGGAGCCCTGCAGGGTCTGGCCCCAGCCATCATTTGGGAGCAGCAGCTCTCTGTTGGGACAGTTTCACCTGTCCAGGTGAGCAAAGCCCCCTGGAAATGCTGCTCCATGTTTCAGACTTACTGGACCTCATCCCTTAATTCCAGCAATAACTCCTCTCCTTCCAGGCCTTAGTTATGAGAAATCAGTTTTTCATGCATTAGATGTGGAGGTTGATTTTTTTTTTTTTCAGTTTTTTTTTTTCCACTTGATAAAAGCCCCCTCTTCCCAATCCCTTTGGGAGAGCTGAGAGCCTGTTCCCATTTCTGCTCGATGTTTTCCACTCCTTGTTAATCCCTTCCTCGTGATTTGCTGTTTCACCCTGCTTGCATTGGAACAGGGAGAGATGAAGAGGAGGAAAACAGGCCAAAGTCCCTAAAACAGAGAGGGGATGAGCTCACCTGCCATCTGGAGCCTGTGGTCTTCCAAAGAGGAAACTCAAAATCTAATTAAAAATACTCTCTAATAAAGGCTAGGCTGCCAGTGGGCCTGAGAATAAATTGGGGATTATCAGACTTCATTTCCCTGCAGCATCTTCCAGGAATTCTCGTTTGCTGACCCAGGAGATGAAGCCAATCCCAGAGGGGGCTCAGGGAGCCCTCTCCTCTCAGGATGCTTCCCTGGGCTCCATGTGCCACCTCCAGGCAGGGCACACTCCCCTCACCCCTCCCCTCTGACAGGGAGCAGTTCCAGGCCAGGGCTGGCAGGACAATTCCAGATCCCACCCGAAATCCCCTGCAGAGCTCCCATCCCTGCTCTCCCTCACCAAAATCCCTCCTCCAGCCTCTGATCCTTGGCTCCAAGCTGCCCCCTCCTCCAGCTGAGCCGTGCCAAGAGCAAACCCAGCCTTGCCAGGCTCATTCCCAGCACAGGACAGCAGAATTTATTTCAAGTTTCCTTTTAGTGACAAAATCCAAGGCATCACCCACGGACAGCAGAACCTGGGGACCTTCAAGGCTGCTAAATGGAGTTATTTTTTTATTCTTCTCCCCCAGAAGGTGTCCCAGCAATAATTACTCTGTGCTGGCACAGGAGCTGAGGTCACCAGGTCATTGTCACCACCCTGGCCATGGCAAAGGCAATGCCCGTGGCAGGGGACAGCAGCTCCCAGGATTTACAGACATTTCTTTGCTGCTTTGGGGGCTGCCAGCTCCAGGGAATATTTTAATTTTGCAGGGGATCCAGGTGCACACCCACCCTGCAGAAGGGGTTTCCTTCCCTAAAGGGACTTCCCATGGGATTACAACAAAAATCCCTCTTGGTACTGAGCAGCTTGGGACAGATGAAACCCTGATTTTCCTGGGGCTCCTTTCCCTTTCCTGCTCCTTAAACAGCAATTCCTGCTGCTCTGTGAGAGCAGGAATCAGTTTGTGGGAGGGAGAAACTCTGAATCATCACGTGCGCCACAAACTCCTGGTGCCAACAGCCACAATCTCATCAAAGCTCTTTGGAGAAGTGCTAATAGGAATTGGGGTTTGAGATTGATGACTCAGTCAGGATTATTCAAAGTGATGCACTGAAATTTGTTTTCCTCAGATGTTGAAGCCTCTCTGAGGGCTGTGGGGGCCCAGAACAAACAGTGCAGATGAGAGAAGTGGAAATTCTGTGTGACTTTGCTCCTTCACCTCTGGAAAGATTGTTTTTATCTCCACACAGATGAACAGGACTTTCATTCCTGGGACCTTGCTATGCTCTCAGAGCTTGTCTTGGTTTGTTTGTAATGCCATTCAAAGCTGGATCTGTGCAGTTTTATCTTCTCTGCTTCCATTAGCGCTGCCCTTGGCACTGAGTGAGCAGCTCCTGTCCCTGGAGCAGGGGTGAATCCAGGACTGGCATCTGCAGCACATTGAATGAAAGGGAATTCTTCTAAGCACGAATGTCATTCCTTTATGAATTCCTGCCATTTGGGCACTGCATTAATCCAGCCACCATCCCCCTGTAATTTATGTTCAGGCATAATCTCGAGCATCGAAAAGGAGAAGTGTTTTATTTTCAAAGCAAAGGGAGCCATTCATAAAACATCGTATTTTGACATTTTCTGGAGATTATAAAGGGGCTCATTGCTCTGATTCAGACCCTATTTGCATAATTTTTCCTTTCCTCACCACAGGTAAATCATGGTTAAATATTGAAGCATTTATCACCTGTGTGTTTTCAAGCCAAACTTTGCATGAGCACAGGGCAGGGTGAGACTTTCCCGAGCACAGGCATCGAACTGCAGAAATGTTTTGGCCCTCCAGTTGTGCACCATGAAATGAAGATCCTGGCCAGCTCTGGGCACAAACCCCTCTCCTGGTTTGGGAGGAAAACCCCCTGGGATTGTTTTCCCAGGGAAGGTCCCAAAGCAGAGCTCACAGGGCTGGAATTCTGCACAGGTTCCATCTGCACAGGGCTGAACGTCCCCCGGGACACTCATGGAAATAAATATCATAAAAAAGAATATTTGGATGCTCAGTCACCCCCACACAGCCCCTGCCCTGTCTGCTGACCTGCTGGTATCCAAGTTTGTTGCTCTGTAATGCTGAGCCATTTAATTTGGCTGGGAATTCCGGGCTGCATCCTGGGCTGATGGAGCTGAGGTGGCTCCACAGCAGATGCTGACACGGGATCACATCTTGTTCTCCAAGTTCCTGTTCAGCAGCTCTGCACTATGCAAATGGTGCTTAATTAAAAATACATGTTTTACACAATAGAGTCTCAGCCTTTCACAAGTGAAAACATGAGAGAATAAAAAGTGTCTGTTCCTCTGTCCACTTCCATTTCCCCCCCAAAACATGGCTGGGGGCCAAATAAATAAGTGAAAAGGAGCAACGCTGCTGTTTGTCACATAACATCAAACACTTCCCTTTGTCTCATCCTCCCTTTTCCCTTCTGTTGTCCTAATAAATAAAATAACACTGTGGGGATTTGGATTTGCAAACAAACCATGCCTGCAGTTGGCTGTGTCTCCTCGAGCAGCGAGGGAGGAAGGTTCTGCTCCTCCACAACCACGAGCACACAGAAAATGCATACAAATGATTGCAGCTGTCGCTAGCACGACTGAGGAGTAAATGCAGATGGCATGAAATAATATTCACAAACAGCTAATAGAATTTTAATGGCTGTAGAAAGAAAATAAAATGAAAGACATTGTATTTACTTGGGATGTGAAGGGAGCCTGGAGTGTGCCAGTGCAAGGAATGAGTCACTTTGGACCTTGCATTTTCCCACATTCAGAAGTGGGCAAGGCCCCCTGGGTTTTATTTATGGGGAGTTTAAATAGCAATCAGAATTTGTGAAATGTTCAAGGGTGCATCTGCATAAAGTATGATGTTGGCATTATGCAAATGTCATGTATGATGAATGAAATGCATCAAATGTCTTGAGGACACCCAGATGTTAAAGCTACCAGGATGCCAGGAAACATGGAAGGAGGAGAAGAACATGATTTCTTCTTGAGTTAATTGATTCTCATGTTCCAGCAGCACCTTCTAAACACTTCCAATCAGGAAGCAAGCTCCAGTCACAGCTCACTTGTTGTGGTTGTCTTTTCCAATCATCACTCTCAGCCTCCTTCCCCCAGCCCAGTCCAAGAACCACCCCAGCCTTAAATGGATAAATGAGATCCTTTCCTCACCCCATTCCAGGGAGTGCCCTCTGCCCCACAGCCCCTCTTGGAGCTCTGCTTCCTTCCCATTTCTGTTGTGTGGCCGAGGAGCAGGGCAGCAGGAGCTCTGTGCATGGAGCAGTTCCAGTCCTGGCACACGCCACGGGCAGATGGGGCTTTGCAGGGCGGCTCCTCCTTGTGGGTTTAGAAGTAGAGATCATAAAGATCCATATGTGCTGAGCAGGGAAATTTATGGCAGGGTAAAAGCCTGTCCTATTAACAGGATCAGAAGCTGTGCCTTTGACTTCATTTGGATGTTCTTTCGTGCCCTGCACTGAGCACATCCAGCCCTTGAACCCTGTTATATTTTGTTGTATTCTCACTGCAGAGACAGAATAAAAAATCCCTCAGCCTTTTCTCAGGTGGAGCTGAGGGCCCCACCCTGATGTCCCAGAGCTGCAGGAAATCATGCCCTGGTCAGCACCAAATTCTGCACTGGTGGTGCAAATGAACACAAAAATGGTTCATGTCTTGTTCCCAGCACCAGAGGCTGCCCAGGGAAGGGTGAGGGTGATCCTGAGGGTGAAGGATGAACAACTGCTGATTATCACACACCAGAGAGGGTTTCTGCTGCTCTCCTTGGCTTTGGGGCACAGGGACAACAGCCACATCCCCATCCTCTTACTGCTGAAGAAAATAAGATTTATTGCCCTGAGCAGGGCCTGTCAGTGCAGTTTCCATACGGCAGAGGAGGAGGAGGAGGAGGAGGCTGCAGCAGGTGGGTCCCAGAGCAGATGTTGAGGATGCTCACACAGCCAGGACCTGGCTCAGGCTGGCTCTGCCAAAATCCTCAACGTGCCAGCACTGGGAGCAACCCCTCTCTGACCCAGAGGGGAAAGATTTGGGGTAAAATGTCTGAAAGCATTTCAGGGACTGACAAAGCAAATGTGTGATTGGTTCTTTTGTGAGCTCTGCCTTGGAGGGGCTGAATTAACCTGAGCAGGGTGGGACCCACCCAGGGACCTCTGCAGAGCATCCCAGCATGGCCTGGGCTGGAAGGGACCTCAGAGGTCACCCAGTGCCACCTTCTGCCCTGGATCCAGACAGGGCTGCAGCTGCATCACTTGGGGATGTGCTACCCAAAGTTATTCACTTGTCAGCTGAGGCCTGGGATAAAACTCATCATGAGGTTAAAAATGTAAATCTCACTGAACTTCAGTGGTGCTGATCTCACTGATATGGCAAATCAGCAGCTGTCTGGCAATGACAGATTAAAACTGATAAAAATAATTTTATTATTGAGCACATCGTTTGATGTTGTAAAAATGGGATTGTGAGAGCCAGCTCCAATGATGACTATTGAATCTGCTCTGGGTGATGGATAGCTTTTAAATGCACCAAACTTGCCCACCAGCTGAAATTCATAATAATTCTTGGAAATGTCCCTGTTAAAGGAGCAGTCTCACATAAATACACGTTTTTGTCGGACAGGAGAAGTATTCTGCTTTAAACATCAAGGTACCTGCTCCTCAGCGTGGCTCTGGGGGGGCTGGGGCTGTTCCTGTCCCCCAGAGCTCACTGGGGTCACCCCCAGCCTGAGAGCCCTGGAAACACTGTCAGGATTTTCTCTTGCAATCCATATTCAAGAGAAAATCCAGGAGTTTCATTTTTCTTGCAGGAGCCACTCTCAGACAAAGTGATTAAAAGTCCATCAGTCACTTTGTGCAATGGAGACGCTGCCTGTGGGGGGATCAATGCTGCTGCTTCACAGCAGCCCCAAATTCCCGGCCTCTGCTGGCAGGATTTTTTGGCAGTGAGGGGCTGTTATCCAATGGCAGCACTCAATTCCATTGGCAGCTGCTCTTCAACGTTATGGATTCCCAAAGAGTTGGTGGGAATTCAGGTTCCAGCTGCCACTGGGCTCAGTCCTGGCTGGGAGTGAGGTGAGCTCGGAGCTGCACGTCCAGCCCAGGCTCAGGGGGGCACAGGGACCTGCTCTGGTGCCCAGGCAGGGCTGGCTGCTCCCAGCCCAGCCTGCCTCAGTTTCCCCAGCAGCGGGGGGGGGGAGAATGGCACTGTCCCACTGTGCTTGGGATGAATCCCACACTGGTTTGGGTTGGAAGAGACCTTAAAGCTTCCCCCAGCCCCTCCCTGAGCACTCTGAGCTCTGCTGCAGCCTGAGCTCTCCTCCTGGGACAGGGGACACGGCCAAAGGCACCTCCCCACCCAGGAGCCACCTCTGATACCCAACCCCAACATTCCCAACTCAATTCCAGCCCATATTTCCTCACTCCCGTTCTGCACTCGCATTTTAGTTGTCATTAATAACACGGAGGAGGAAATATAGTGGCAATAAGATAAGAGCACATGAAATTGTTCTTCCTTTGGCTCGGGACTTCCTCGCTCTTGGCTGATTTGTGGTGCAGCTCCCTCCACGCCTTTCAGGGCTGTGAGGCTGAAATTGATGCTGCACTGAGCCAGGGCAGTGCTGAGACTGCCTCTCCTTCCCTCTCCTCCTCCCAGGGCAAGGATCTTCCACCTCCCCCACGCCTCAGATATTAAACACATTATTCTGCCCCGACTGAAGACTGGGAAATTCCATTTCTGCAGAGCCTCACTCCTCTCTGCTGGAGCCGAGCAGGGATCTGCACCCAGGAAAGCAGAAAGGAAAGGGAGAAAGAAGCAGCTCAAGCACTGAGTGCCCATTTTCACCCCGTGAGCCGTTTTGGGCCAGAGATGATAAATTTTAGCTTCAGTGGTGCCAATTCCAGCATCTGCTGCATCCCAGCCGTGTGTCCAGGTGTGTTCTCCTGTTCAGCACTGCTGGGGAGCTGCCAGATGGGCTGCAGCAGTAAATAAAGAGTAAATCCCACTGGCACTGCCAAGGGGCTCCTGAATTTCCCCTTCGTTTTCCCTCACTCGGTTTCACATCTCCAGCCTCTGCAGCGCTCTCTCAGCAGCGTTTAGTGAGGAATCTCCTTCTCTTTAATCCTTCCTCTTATCTCCCTGGGGAGGATGAAAGCTAAATGATGTTAATCTGCTAAATATTTCTGATCACTGAGAGTGCAACAGAAATTACCACCCTGACTGGGAATTAATTGCAAAATCAAATGGGCTTGGAGAGGGATGTCAGCACCTGAACATCCTTTCTTCTCTCACAGCAAAGGGCAGCTCTGGAATCCAGGGTGAAACCTCCACAAAAAGCTGAGCATGAGATGCTTGGGGAGTCACAGGTTTCTTTTTTGGAAATTTTGGGTGTGCAGAAAAGTTTAGTTGTACCAAGAACAAAGAAACTCTGGTTCTTCTGCACCTGCCAGGAATACAGAACTTCACACTGGAAGGGAAGGTCCAAAGGCACCAGAGCCAGAGGGGAGAATCCAGGGCAAAACTCTTCAAACACAGAACTTCCAGCAGAAATTCTGCAATATTTGGCTTAAAAAATATTAATTTGGGGAATGGGGAGGAGGGTTAATGAATTTCACACTCAGGAAGTGTTATCAGATTTTTTGGTGCCATCTGCTTGTGCTCAAGACAGTTTCCAAGGAGGTTTTGCTGCCTGGAGCCTCTGCTGGTGAGAGACCACGGCCAAGGGAGAGGAGCAAGCTCCGTGCTCGGCCTCCCAGGGCAGCCTGGATCCACCCTCCCCGTCTGACACTGAATATTTGTGCAGCCAATTTTGAAATAGCAGCAGCCTTTAACTGCTCTGGTGAAGGAAAGGGGGAAGGAGGAAGAATATCAGGGGGGAAAAAAATGGTACATCATGTGGCAGAACAGATTCCCACTCTCACAAAGATTAGTTTGCACTTGTTCTGGGCTGGATTCATTTTCTCTCTTTTAATTCTAAAACCTAAGAAATTAACAGAGGAATTGCTTCACCCACCAAAGCAAGAGATGCAGCAAAATCCTCCCACCAACAGAAGGGAGGAAGGGGGAGGCACAAAAAGGGGAAAGTTAATGGGAAGGAAGGAAGGAAGGAAGGAAAGCTCTGCTCTGTATCCACATTTTACTACAGTCAGGTTTCAGAGACCCAACTAATGGCAGCTAGAGACATAATTATATTCCCAATTAACATTTGTTACTTCAAAGCCCCTCAGGACATCCTGACCACTCATCCTTCCTCCAATCCCCCCAACCTGACCCTCGAGGCTGTGCAGCTTCCAAGGGCCAGTGGTCCCAGTATTCCCAGCCCAAGCAGGAAAACAGAATTCCTTGCCCAGGACAGCTCAGAGCCTGAGGGATTTTGCCAAAACCAGCTTTGACTGGTGCAAAAGGAGCACACAACGAGCCCGTGGTGCCCTGCAGTGTCACACACCCTTTTGGGAAGTGACAACGTCCCTTTCTGGAGGAGCTGGGAAAGAAGCAACAGCTCTGCAGAGATTTGTTTGAAATATTGTGCAGGAGGATTTCCCTGAGAGCTCAGTGCTGTTGACCCCAGGTGGTACATCCATAACTCCTGCAGCACGGAGTGCACACAAACCTTATCTGGAGACATTAAAGAAAGCTGCTTGACACTGAAAATCAAATTGATTTCTTGCCAAGATTTCACAAGGGCATGTGTGACAGCAAATGACATGCTTAAGCCTTGCAAGAAGAAAATAAACATGTCCAATGCAAAAGCCATCAGTTTCTGTGCCAGCTTGAATTATGCACATCTGTAGTGATTTGACACCCAGCTTGCTTGGCAGCACAGGCTCAGGGTGCCTCGCCACAAGCTGAAGGAGATAAATGGGGTAGAGCAGAGCTGGCTGCCTTGTGTGAGGCTGCAGAGAGAGCAGATTGGAGCAGGGCTGTCCTCTCTCCTCCCTGCTCTCCTGGTCACTGACAGCTCCTTGGAAAGCTCTGCTGCTGCCCCTGCGTTCATTGGGAGGCTCCTCCTCCTGAGCAGGGCTCGTTTCTGCTCTCCCAGAACTGGCAGAGAACTCCCAGCAGGCAGGACCAGCCTTTTTTACCCAAAATCAGGAATTTGGTGTTCGATGGGCAGGAGACCCAAAGCTCATTCCCTGCTCCAAAGCTGGCACTGGGCACCACAGGGACACTGGGCACAGGGTGACCTCCACACTCAGCTCTGGGGGTTTGGGTCCCTCTCCCCTTTCCAGCTCCTGGAAATCCCTGTTCCTGATTGAGATGAGCTCAGCTGTCCAAACTCCAGCCTCTGAACAGAGCCATGGAAGGACGAGTGCCCACCATGCCCTGCTGGGTGTCCCCAGCTCCCTCTGAGGTCACTTCTCTTGGAATTACTTGTCAAATCCAAGCAGAATCCACCCAGGAGTGGATTTCATGCCCACACCGTGCCAGTGCCCTCTGGGGTGCCATAAAAACCCTTCCCACCCCAGCACCTGGGGATCAGAGCCAAATGTTTGATCCCCTGAGTGCTCCCAGCCCCAGAGATCGATGGCACAGCCACCTCCCACCGCCCCTTTTGCCATATTAACATAAAGTTTCTATTGCACAGCAGTTTGATCCATTTGTGTTTGTTTAACTCCTGTGTTCTGACAGAAGAAGATGGAGAATCTGCATAATTAATAATGACCCAAGCAATCTCCCTTAATGCCTGCTCTGAAGCCCTGCTATCCCTGCTAACTGAGGACATCCATAACAGTGGCAGACAGGGAAAAGGCTCCTTCAGCCTGCTGAGATATTATTCCCCTGGGATCCGCACAGGGTGGTTTGAGCTCCAGCCATTAGCTGGAGTTGCTCAGCTCATTCATAAAACTTCTTTTCCTTTGCACAAAGGGAGCAGAGGGGCAGGGCTGCAGCAGAAAGCTGGGCATGAGGGTGGATTTCTTTTCCATATTTCTGTGTCTGTTTGTGGAATGGCACAGTGCCCCTGGCCTGAGCAGCCCTTTGGGGGCAGGATGGTGGCTTTGGGCATCAACACCTCTGTGTCACCTCTGCTCCAAGCTGAGAGCCTGCTCAAATCCCTGTGGAACAGGCAGGAGGGGTCCTGAGCCCTCCCCAGATTTAAACCTCCACAGCCCTGGCCACAAAGGCCGCTGGAAGGAGGCCTGGGAGGAGTGGGGCTCTATGCAGGCAGAGGTTTTGTCTCCTGCAAGAAGTAAACTTGTAATTCCTGCTATCAGAACAATGCTCTTTGCCAAATCAGATGAAATGCTTGTAACAGGGGCTAATCAGATTCTACATTAATGAGAGAAAATATGAAGCTAATCAACAGCCAGGCAGGTCTCTAGGCTGCAGGCCTATTAAACTCCATCAAAAATTAATGTTTGAGAGAGCAGAATGGTTTGTGAGGAGTCTCCAGTGGCCCTGGGAGCTCTGAGCCCCTTCCCCTCTCCTTTACTCTGCATTGGCCTCACCCAGCCCAGCCCTGCTCCAGGACACCCCTGATGGCTCCATCCCTCCTCACAGCTCCTGCCCCACTGCCCTGGTGGCTTTTCCACTGGAATTAAGGACATTTGTACCCCATCACTGCTTGGGTTGGGCTGGGAGGGACCTTAAAGCCACCCCTGTCCTGGCAGGGACACCTTGCACCATCCCAGCCTGGCCTGGGACACTCCCAGGGATGGACAGGGAATTCTTCATATATTACTATATATTTTTATAATTATTATATAATTCTTTATTATTCTTTATTCTAATTCTTTGTGATTTCCACAGGATGGATCTGCAGATTCCCACTGGAGCTGCCCAGCCCAGAGCTGCCATCTCCCTGTGCCACCTCCACGGGTTGTGCATCACTAATGAGATGCAAAAACCAAGCTCAGATTTCAGCAAACTGCACAGGAATGGAAACAGGGAAGGCTCCTCTGCTGATTTGGGCTGTTCCAGCCAAATTTAAAGCAGACAGGCTCAACCTGCCTGGTCCAGTCCCTCTCCTCACAGGCTTTGTTCAGCTCTCACGTAATTGCAAGGTTGGCACAACAGATCACTTCAAGTGATCCTCTGTTTGCAGTGCTGTGGAGGGAAAACAATCATTTCTTGGGCTTTTTGGCTGGGAAAAGAGGAGACCATTCGAGTAAATCTTCAATATTTAATGCACTATGTAAATGAGATGTGTAAGTACATATCTGGTTCAGAGCAGAGGAGGTGCATTCCAAGTGTGAGAAAGACATCTGGAGGATGCAGGAATCACTGCTCGGTGCCTGGCTCTCGGCAGACCCCGGGGTTTGGGTCTGAAATCCCTCAGGGGCTGCCAGGGGCACAGTGCTGGCTCTGGCAGAGCCTGGGTCAGGTCCCTCAGCCAGGTTCCAGGGCTGGCACTCCTGTGGGATGTTTTATTTCCCCCATTGCAGCCCAGCACTGCCAGGGACCCTGCCTGGGTGGGGACCCAGGGCTAAGCCAGGGCTAAGCCAGGCTCAGGCTCTGCTCAGGGCTCTGGGGATGGGGCCCCATCCTCTGCTGGGCTGGGCTTGGGGGAATCCTTCACCCTGCACAGGGATGGCTGTGTGTGCCCTTTGGGATCAGCTCTGGGCTCTCAGAGAGGCAAAGAGGGTTTTCTGTGACCCAGGCACCCCAAAAGCCCACAACCTGCTCCAGGGGCACAGCAAACTCAGATTGTTCTGGCAGGTGAGCTGTAGGATCCAGACTGTGAATAAACCCTGGAGGTTTATTCAGACAAACCAGCTGCGGGTGCAGTCTCAGACAAACTGCAGTGATGGATTCACCCTTCCTCTCCCTTCCCCTAAAGCATTTGAGACAAATTCTCACCTGGCAGAGGAGTCCTCAACTCCACCTTGGAGGTTTTGGGAGTGCAGAGTTGGATTTCACAGATGAGAGGAAGCAGCTGCTGTAGGTCAGCAGCAAAGACAGATCTAAAATTCATCTCTCCCGACTAACAGCTTAAAGTGCCTCTGTTTAAAAAAACATGCAGCCCTTTGGAGATGCAGCTTTCCCTCTCTCAGACCTCGCTCCTACAGAAGATAAACCCGGGATGAAAAATTTATTGGAATGCAAACTGTGCAGGTAAAGTGCTGGCTACAACTGCAAAGCAATAAAACTGTTCCTAATGTCTGCACCCCCTGCTCCTGCTGCCTCCAGCAAAATTCCTGGGATATTCAGCAGCCATCAGCCCAGCCCACCTGGGCCTGCTGGCCCCAAGCTCTGCAGAGCAACCTGGAAATAATAAATCTTGATTTTTCTTTAATGTTTGATGCATAACATACGAGGAGGTGATAAAGTCGCCCCTGACTTTATATTTAAAGTTCTCATCCCCGCAGCCAGATGTTCTCACCTTGCAAAAAACTGCAACAGGACAACAAGAATCAGAGAATCATCAAATCCCAGCATGGCTGGGGTTGGAAGGAGCTTAAATCCCATCCAGTGTCATGGCAGGGACACCTCCCACTGTCCCAGGCTGCTCCAAACCCTGTCCAGCCTGGCCTGGGCACTGCCAGGGCTGGAAATCCATGGAATAACCTGTGCCAGGGGCTCCCCACCCTCCAGGGAGGAATCCCCTCCCAATTCCCCATCTGTCCCTGCTCTCTGGCACTTTGAACCATCCCCCTGTGCTGGCACTGCACACTCCTGTGAGCAATCCCCATTTGTGCCAGGACCCCTCTCTGGGATTGCAGCTCCTTTTCCTGCTCTGCTGTCTGAGGTAATTCCGTACCTGTGCCACCGATGGGCTTCTCGAGCACTTCACATTCCTTTAAAATTGTATTATTTGGATATTACTGAACAGCAGAGGTGGGATCCCCCTTCCCACTGAAACCCTGAGGAACCTCTGCTGTTAGAGGAGACTAACTGTGACTCCCCAGCCCTTGTGGCTGGAGGTCGGGTGTGCTGGGCTCAGAAAGGAGAGAACAAAGCAGGGGGGACAGCTTTTGATGACCACACAGGGGATACAACACCATCAACAAGACAGATCAACCCTTCCTCTCATCCTTTATCCAAGTTCTCTTCCAGGATCCCATTGTCTGCAGGGCAGGGGAAGGGGCTCTGTGATCTCACATGAAGGAAGGAGGCAGGAGCTGCAAAGAGCTCTGAATAAAGGAAATAAATGGATTGCTTTGGTCCCTTTATCCTGAACTTTTCCAGGCAGGGTGTATTTACTGCTGATACTCACTTGGAAGGCACTGAGTGCAATCGGCTCGTTAGAAATCCAAGCAAGGCATCGATGAGGTTTTTCCCCCTCTTTTGGGAATCCTCTCCTGTGTAAATAAGGCACATAATAACCCTCCTCTGCATTTTACACGTGTGCACAGCTTTTCAGCCATAAATGTCACAGTGCTGCTGCAATTATCCCCATTTTCCAGGAGGAAAAAAGGGAGCACAGGAGGGTCTGATGAGCAAACATTGCCTGTGACAGCTAAATTTGGATGTCTGTGTACTGGGCAATCTTCAGCCCTCCCAGCCTCCCCTCTGGAGCAAGGAGGGATCAGGAGCAGCATCCAAACCCCAGTTCCTGCAGTCCTGGGGTCAAGGGGGGCAGAGGGACAGGGGGAGCTCCCTTCTCATGGACAAGTGCCAGGATAAGAGCAAAAGGACTCAGGTTGGGCCAGGGGAGGTTTAAAATTGAAAAAAACTTCCCAGGAAAGCTTGTAAAGCCCTGGAAAGGTCCCTCAAGGACCTCTCTGTTTTCAGCTGACAGTGCCTGGGATTGAGCTCCATTTAATTTCTGAATTTCCACAAAGACCCTGTAAGTGATTGTGATTTTGCAGTGGAAAAGCAGGGTCTCGCTGTATCTAACCCCCAGAGTATTTTAATCTCTAAATCAATAAAATCCATTAAACAAATTGCTCTCCCCCCCCCCCACCTCCCCCTACGCATCCCATCCAAAGTGGGTTTGCCATTATTTATTTAATTTGGAGCACGTTCCAGAGCTCTGCTGATGGATTGAGCACTTCTGCTGGCGCAGTTCAGCTGCAGCAAAAATCCCAGTTTCAAACTTCGAATGGAGACAAACGGCCTGTAAATACAGTGCTCGAGGAAGGGGGAAAAACAACAAAAACAACACTCCACAAAAAGCCTGGGGTGCTTGTAGGGTTTAGGCTCCGTGCTCTGTATGTGCAAATCAGAAGGAATGATTAAAAGCAGCTCTTCTCTTTGGAAAGGTTAAGTGTCTCGTTCACACAAAGGAACTCCGTGTACCAGCACTCTCAAATCCTGGAGTGAGATCAAGTGCTGGAGTCTTGATAGCAGAATATTTAGTGATAAAGAATGAATATCGGGGAGGATTGAAACCATGGAGAGCAGGCAGATGTGCTGCAGCACTTGGGGCTGTATTGACAACACCGAGTTGGAAATTCACCCAGTGGAGAACTGAAAAAAAAGAGAGAAGAGAAACACTTGGGGATGGATGTGCTGAGCTGAGGGTGGGTCTTTACCAGGCTGTCACCTCATTGCTCTGTGTCTGACAGGGAAGTTCTTTGTCCACACAGGCTGGGAGCCCCTGGGAGCTGCTGAACCTCCTTCCTCCTGTGCTGAACATCACAGGTTTTGTGAAACCAAAAAACCAAAGGAAACAGTCAGAGCCAGGATGGGAAACCCAAAGGGAACAGTCAGAGCCAGGATGGGAAATCCAAAGGAGACAATCAGAGCCAGGATGGGAAACCCAAAGGGAACAGTCAGAGCCAGGATGGGAAAAGCAAAGGAAACAGCCAGAGCCAGGATGGGAAACCCAAAGGGAACAGCCAGAGCCAGGATGGGAAAAGCAAAGGAAACAGTCAGAGCCAGGATGGGAAATCCAAAGGGAACAGCCAGAGCCAGGGTGGGAAACCCAAAGGGAACAGCCAGAGCTAGGGTGAGAAATCCAAAGGAAACAGTCAGAGCCAGGATGGGAAATCCAAAGGAGACAATCAGAGCCAGGATGGGAAATCCAAAGGGAACAGCCAGAGCCAGGGTGGGAAATCCAAAGGGAACAGCCAGAGCCAGGGCTTGGAGCACTCACAACACCAGGAGCTGCAGCCACAGGAACAACCTCAGGGAAATTCGCCCCTCTGGGCACAGGAGAGCTGCCAGCACAGAGGGACAGGGGAGCTTTTGGGAGGTTTTGCCTCCCTGGGTGTGAGAAAAGCACGAGGAGCACAGGGAACCCATTCAAACAGTGTTTAGAGAGATAATTGCAGCAGCTAATTGCCAAATAATAATAATAAAACATCTTGAAGTTTGCTAATGGAGGGGTTGGAATACTGCAATTCTTAACAGACAGCAATTAATACAGGCTGGAGTATCCAATAAATTAAGAAACCTCATCCATTCTGTTCTGGAACCACATGATGATATTTTATGTGATGACAGCTCTGCTCAGAAATCAGAAATGTCTGGAGTTCTTTTATTTTTATGGGGACAGACAGACACTCTCTAGTGAAAGTTAAATGAAGTTAGAGCCCTTCTGTAAACAGTTTGCAATCCCTGTATTCATTAAAGTCAAAAGAAATTGTGCTGTTAATCAAGGCTTCATTTTAAAAGGATCAGAACTGGACCTGGCCTATCACCCCCCTCTCTCTCCACTTCTCCAATAATCACAGATCAAATTAAAGCCTAAATCTGTCTTTCTGTTTAATTGAGTTCTGCTCAGCTCTGGCCTTTCAGCCACAGTACCATGTGCAAAGTGTGACCAGGAGATCTGGGGGGAATTTTGTGCTGCTTTCCTTTGGTCCACGATGCAAGCTTTGAGTCCTCTCTCCTCACAAACTTCTATTTGCATAAGATACAAATTTTCTTGCACTCTGATGAGCACATTCCACACTCTGCAATCATTTTATTCCAGCCAGCAAGCCATGAATATCTCAGGGCTGGGTTTCCAGGTGTGCCTGGAATTTCTGCTGGCTGGGGGTGGGAGTTTAGCCCTGGCTCTGTGCTGGTGCTGGAAGTGTCCCCTGTGTCACCTCAGCCAGGAAATGGCACATCCCTGCCTCTGGAATGCAGAATTCCCGACTGCTGCTGCTTAGGCTGGCTCAGATATTCCATTTATTCCTTGCAAGTATTCCCATTTTACTACAAGGCCAGCACGAGGAGGGGAGGCAGCAGCTCCTCAGGCTCCTGAAATGCCTCCAGCATCTCTTCATGTGCACCAGAAATGTCTCCTTGGAGCTGCTGCCCACACACAGCAAATTCCCAGGGATTCCACAGGAATTCCACGGGAATTCCACAGGAATCTCTGCAGCCCTGGGCAGCACCGAGGCCCTGGGGGTTCATTTCAGCCAGGGGCAGCTGGGGAGGGATTTTCAGAGATGGACTCTCTCTGTCTGTCTCTCTCTGAAAGGCTGGAGCAGGCTCAGCTGCTGCCACTGGCTGAAATGAAAGGTTACATTTTGCCAAAAAAGGGGAAATGGTGTCTTCCACCAGCGAGCATTCGACTGCAGTGACATAACAATGCCACAAGAGCAATTTCGTTCTTGGCATATTTAGAGGTGGCATTAGGGAGTGTACCAAGGTAGCAATTTTCTAAATAATCAACTTAATGTCCTCATTCTAAGTGCATTTATACGTGCAAGTTAATTAGGGGAGTTAATTTTCACAAATGGCAGAAAATCTGCATTTTTTCCAGCAAGCTTGTGCTTTGTGGCAGCTCCTGATTGAGGGGAGCTGGGAGAGAGAAGCTGAGGCTCCTGCCACAGCCCCAGCCTGGAGAGGGGCAGATCCAGCCCCAGCCTGGCCTTTGGGGCTCCTCTGCCCCATCCAAGCCCCTCTGGGCACAGGGAAAACTCTCCCTGCAGCAGATCCCAGAGGTGGAGAGAGCTCTGATCCAGCCCTGCAGGGGAAACTTGTGCTGCTGAAAGGAGAAAATGGAAATAGGAGTGAAGTGACAGAATCATGGGGTGGTTTGGGCTGGGAGGAACCTCAAAACTCATCTCATCCCAGCCCTGCCATGGTGTGACACCTCCCACTGTCCCAGGCTGCTCCAGCCCCAGTGTCCAGCCTGGCCTTGGGCACTGCCAGGGATCCAGGGGCAGCCACAGCTGCTCTGTGCCAGCCCTGCCCACCCTCCCAGGGAGAATTTCTTCCCAATATCCCGTTTAAATCTTCCCCAGCACAACACCACAATGCTGGAGAGAAAAACACAAGAAAGGACCACGATGAACGACTTTGCAATTATCTCCAACCCTTTATGGCAAAATTCTGTAAAAGAGATAAAAGCAGACTGTGATATCTGGCCTCAGTGAAGCAAAAGGGAATTTTACCACATGCTTTAAAAGGGCTGGAATTTCAAATGGAGTCTGTAAAAGTTAAATTGCTCTGAATAGCAATGCAGTCTGTCCAAATTTAGCAGGGCTATCTGAGCCCACAGAGTGCAAGTGGATTCAAATAATGACTCCTTCCCACTTTGGGAAGTGTTAATGCTTCGGGTTGACAAAGGAAGGATTTTTGGTGATTGCTTCACTCACAGCCCTCTGAGGAGCTCTCAGCATCCCTCCCATCCTCCTTCCTGCTGGACTTTGCAGGTTCCCGTGCACGTGTCCCCTTTGCCCCATTTTCATTTCATTTCATTTCCCTTCCCAGAGGACAATGGCTTTAAGCTGAAGGAGGGCACATTTACATGGGATTTTGGGAAGAAACCCTTCCCTGTGAGGGTGGGGAGGCTGTGGAATAGAATTCCCAGAGCAGCTGTGGCTGCCCCTGGATCCCTGGCAGTGCCCAAGGCCAGGCTGGACATGGGGGCTGGAGCAGTGTGGGACAGTGGGAGGTGTCACACCATGGCAGGGGTGGGAATGGGATGGGATTTAATCCCAAACCAGTCTGGGATCCACCCAAAGAGGGAGGGAGGAGTTCGCTCCGTGCAGCAGTGGAGGATGCAGAGCCAGGGGAGGGAGGAGCAGAGACAGCCCAGCTGTGTTTGCCCCTGGTGTGGGACAGCAGCACGGCCACCCTGTCCCTGTCCCTGTCCTGTCCCTGTCCCTGTCCCAGTCCCCGTCCCTGTCCCTGTGTCCCTGTGTCCCTGTGTCCCTGTGTCCCTGT
>VWZS01010491.1:146317-177758 GCA_013397075.1 Rhabdornis inornatus | reverse complement strand
TGTCCGTGTCCCTGTCCCTGTCCTGTCCCTGTCCCTGTCCCTGTCCCTGTCCCTGTCCCCATCCCTGTCCCTGTGTCCCTGTGTCCCTGTGTCCCTGTGTCCCTGTGTCCCTGTGTCCCTGTGTCCCTGTCCTTGTGTCCCTGTGTCCCTGTGTCCCTGTCCCTGTCCCCAACTCTGTCCCCATCCCACTCCCTATCCCTGTTCCCTATCCCTGTCCCCGTCCCTGTCCCTGTCCCTGTCCCTGTCCCTGTCCCTGTCCCTGTCCCTGTCCCCGTCCTGTGCTGGGACACCCTGCTGTGCCTCTGTCTGCCAGGCAAGGTGGCAGAACAGAGCACAGGGGAGCCCTGAGTGCCACATTTGCCGTGTTCCTGCTGCCCTGCTGTGCACGCAGCCGTTGTTCCCACACCCAGTGTCATCATCTGCGCGTTCCCAGTGCAGGCAGCAGCCCAGCAGCGCCCCAAGGAGCTGCTGCTGCCCAGGAAAGGCCAATCCCTGCTCTCCCGAGGGAACAGCTCCTGCTGGGTGTGAGAGGCTCTGACCCAGAGCAAGCCCTCCCTGGGCACAGGCTGCCTGCACTGGAGCTGTTGCAAAGTGCTGGTGACGTGTTGGGAAGTTCCTCACGGCCCCTGAGCCGCCCTGACCCTGCTGGGGCAGAAGGACGGATGGTCCCTGCAGGATTTGCTGGATCTTACAGCGCACACAATTCCAGGTGCTTTGGGAATTTAAAACCTCACAGTGAGTCAGCTCCTGCCTGTGAGCAACTCCATCCTGTGGATCTGGGAGGAAGAGGCTGCCAGAGCAGCCACCCTGGGTTTGGAAGTTGCTGCATTTTGGAGGAGAGGGTGGGAGCTGGCAGAGCAGCCGGGAGCCAGCTCTACCTCAGTGGGCACAGCTTCCCAAACCCTCCCTCCCTTTGGCCTTTCCAGCGTGGCTTCCCACCAAGCAAAATGGAAACCACAGCAAAAAGGGGAAATAAAAGGCAGAGACTGAGAGCTGCTGCTTCCTCCCAGAGCTGTGAGCAGAGGGGCTGAAGCACAGGCTATTCTCTACATGAAATAAACACCATTAAGGTCCCCATTAACCTACGAGAGCCTTCAATTAGATCAGTAATGCTTTGAGGGAAGAACTGTTTCTGATGTATGCTTAGAGTGAATAATGAAAGATTGGCCCCCAGGTACTACAGCCCTATCAATAATAAACATTATTACTAAATAATAGGAACGAAGACTTGGAGTTAATATTTAAAATGTGCATGAGACCAAGGCATGCCCAAGCACATTTCACGCTTATTTTAATTGCCACCAGACAAATAGAATGAGGATGGCTGTTCACTCCAAAGGGTGTGATTCTGTTTTGCTGAAGCACTCAGATTTTAGTGTGCTATTGTCAAGCCTATTTGGAGTAAATTGTGGGCAGAATTGCAATGAGAGCTGTAGTTGCCTAGCAAAGGTCTAAGATTTCCATTTAAAATTAATGTGAACTGTTTCTCTGAATCTGACATATGGGCTTTGAGAGCCCCTGCCAAGATGTTGAGAGCTAGACTGCTCCCCCTGCAACTCCGAAAAAACGCTGGAGGCAACTTTCTGCTGGTGTTTGGGCGTTTGGCTCCCCTGCAAAACAAAGAACCAGAGCACCCTGCTGCTGTGGGGCTGAGGGCACAGCCCCGACCCCAGGGCTGGGGGACAGCAGGGACTGAGCCCTGCACCCCCCTGGGAGGCTTCTCCCCCTGCAGGGATGTCACCTCAGGTGTCACCTGTGCCACCTCCAGGGACAGCTCCTGTCCCAACAGGTCAGTGCAGCCTCAAAATCCTTGGGTTGTCCCCAAAACCAGCAACCCAAACCTTGTCTGGGCAAAGGCGGGGCCCTGAGGGGGGCACGAGGCAGAGCAGGGGTCCAGGTCCCACCCAGAGCCTCCCCCAGGACCAGCCCAGCAGGAGAAGCAGCTCTGGGGGGTGACAGATGTGTGACCTGTGGGGACACTGCTGGCACCAAACTGCTGGAAAGGGAGGTTTGGGAAGAGCTGTATCCCTGTGGGACAGTGCTGGCACCAAACTGCTGGAAAGGGAGGTTTGGGAAGAGCTGTATCCCTGTGGGACAGTGCTGGCACCAAACTGCTGGAAAGGGAGGTTTGGGAAGAGCTGTATCCCTGTGGGACAGTGCTGGCACCAAACTGCTGGAAAAGGAGGTTTGGGAAGAGCTGCATCCCTGCAGGATGGCAGCCCCTGAGTGCCCTGTGGGCACAGGGCTGCAGGACAATTCCATTCCCCCTGAACCCCAGTCCAAGCCTCTCCGCTACTCCAAAGGTTTTTTGTCAGGGCTTTTTGGAGCCCCAGGCTTTGCTCTGAGCACGGGCTTGGCTGCAAGGGGAGTTTCTCCTGCACCAGGCAGATTCCCAGTCAGATCCCACTGCTCCCACATCATCCCCAGTCCTTCATCCACCCCACCCTGGGCGCTGCAAAAGCTCCTCCAGATCCCCCAGCTCCTCTCCTGCCTCACCTTCCACTCCCCCAGATCAGTTCTGATCCTTCCTTGGATACCTGAGCTTGCTCAGCACTGGAGAAAGTTCATTTCCCTTTAAATAAATTCCTCTTCCCCTCCACTACAAGGAATGCACATTTCTATCCGGACTTGCTTTCTTATTATTTTTTCTCCCCATTTCCCAAATTATACCCTTTTGGGTAAGTGTGAAACTCTTTTCAGTGAAACTCGGGGGCCATGAGAGTGAAATCTGCCAAGGGTTACACAGCCCCACAGATTAAACTGGCCCAGGAGGCAGCCTGGGGAAGGGGAACCACAGAGGAGGGGGGAAAGGAAGAAATAAGGTGTCTGAGGGATAAAGATTAGGTTCTAAAATGCAAGGAAACAATAAAGATACTAAAAATGGCTCTGGAAAGACAGGAACGAATGCTCAGCTTCCCACACCATCTTTAGGATGCTGAAGGAAGTTCACAAAGGAGATAAGATTGGATACAGAAAGCTCCTGTAGGACAGAACAGCTGCTCTGGGCTGGTTTCCCGCCCTGAGCTCCACATTCCCCTGGAGCCTTTGGCCAGAGCTCCATCCCCACCCCTGGCTGGGAGAACCTGCCCAGATGTGCAGGGACACGGCCAGGCCTGTGCAATGCAGCTGCAAACGGAATTCCTGAGCTGCACTCAGAGCTGCCTGCCACCAGAACTTGTTTGCATTGTCCTCTCCTCAGGCACAGCCTGAACACACTCCTGGTGTTCACAGGAGCCTCCTCAGGGCTGGGCAAGAGCAGAAATAATAATTCCAGTTATTCCTTCTTGTGGGATGCCAACACTGCCTTTAACAGCTGGATCCTCTGTGGAAGTGGGAGGAGACACAAAACTGAATTGAAAAGAAGGAGGAATCAGAAGAAAAACCCCAGTAATGCTTTTCCTGTGCAGTTACATCTCCAAAGCAGCATCCCTGGACAGGCCCAGGTCCTGAGGGAGGGAACTGAAACAGGATCAGAGGATGGGCTGGGCTGGAAGGGACCTCAAAGCCCATCCCATCCCATTTTCCCATCCCATTATCGCATCCCATTATCCCATCCCAGTCCATCCCATTATCCCATCCCATCCCATTATCCCATCCCATCCCATCCCATTATCCCATCCCAGTCCATCCCATTATCCCATCCCATCCCATTATCCCATCCCATCCCATCCCATTATCCCATCCCAGTCCATCCCATTATCCCATCCCATCCCATTATCCCATCCCATCCCATCCCATTATCCCATCCCAGTCCATCCCATTATCCCATCCCATCCCATTATCCCATCCCATCCCATCCCATTATCCCATCCCAGTCCATCCCATTATCCCATCCCATCCCATTATCCCATCCCATCCCATCCCATTATCCCATCCCAGTCCATCCCATTATCCCATCCCATCCCATTATCCCATCCCATCCCATCCCATTATCCCATCCCAGTCCATCCCATTATCCCATCCCATCCCATTATCCCATCCCATCCCATCCCATTATCCCATCCCAGTCCATCCCATTATCCCATCCCATCCCATTATCCCATCCCATCCCATCCCATTATCCCATCCCAGTCCATCCCATTATCCCATCCCATCCCATTATCNGTCCCCTGTGCCCTGTCCCCTCTTCCCTGTGCCCTGTCCCCTGTCCCCTGTCCCCTGTGTCCCATCCTCTGTCCCCTGTCCCCTGTCCCCTGTGCCCTGTCCCCTGTCCCCTGTGCCCCGTGCCCTGTCCCCTGTCCCCTGTCCCCTGTGCCCTGTCCCCTCTCCTGGCCACAGCCAGGCTCCGTCAGGGGCTGCCATCAAAGCAGGTTCCCAGCCCAGCCCTGGGGTGTCCCAGGTGTGTCCCATGGCTCCCTCTGAGCTCGGGGCCGTTCCGGGGCTCCCAGGCAGACACGTGCAGCACCGAGCCCAGGACACAGCACTGCCCACGGGGACACGCACCAGGGAAAGGTTCCTGCTGGTGGAAATAGTCTGGAAGAAGAAACAAAACATGCAGACACGCACAAAGACTTTGGCTTTTTTTGTTGAATCTGGCTTGGACTCTGCTGAATTGGTTCATTGTTTGTGGGGGAATCTGAGCAGAATTAATGACTGGCGCAGGCAGGAAGAGGCACTGTTTGCAAATGCAGTGGCCAGACATTCTCCAAGATCTGTAATCTAATTTAGCTTGGAGAGTTAATGATTTTAATGATTTGTTGTGATCTCAAAACAACTGTTAGGAGATAAATCTACATCATTAAACCTATTATGATGTTTTGCTTCATTTAGCAAATGGTGTTTTTTGTTCTGAAGACGCCCACATCTTAAACAAGCAGAGGGGTCAGCTGCTGATGGTGAGGAACAATTTATTCCCAGCTCCCTTGGAGACTGAAATGAAAGGTGTCCTTGGGAAAAAAAAGAATTCCTCACAAATGTTATTGACTGTTTTCTAAACAGCAGGCTTTGCTGGAGCTGTGATGTGTGTGAGTGTGTGGGACGAGCAGACAAGATTCCTGCACACAGCCACCGATGGTTCAGCATCACTTGCTGTGGACTCCAGTTCCTTCCCAAGGAATCCCAGGGACTGCCAAGCTCTGGGAGCTGAGCCTCTGGAGCAGGACAGAGATGTCAGCATCCAGGAGCCTCTGGGAGCTGCTCAGCTCTGCGTGGGGAATTTCACTCCTGGTTTGGGAAAGACAGGTTCACATCCCCCAGCACAGCAGCCATGAACCTCCTCCTGCAGGACACGGGGACAGCAGAGCCAGTGACACATGGCACAGCTGCCATCCCAGCTCCTGCAGGACACGGGGACAGCAGAGAGCCAGTGACACATCCCACAGCTGCCATCCCAGCTCCTGCAGGACACGGGGACAGCAGAGCCAGTGACACATGGCACAGCTGCCATCCCAGCTCCTGCAGGACACGGGGACAGCAGAGAGCCAGTGACACATGGCACAGCTGCCATCCCAGCTCCTGCAGGACACGGGGACAACAGAGCCAGTGACACATCCCACAGCTGCCATCCCAGCTCCTGCAGGACACGGGGACAGCAGAGAGCCAGTGACACATCCCACAGCTGCCATCCCAGCTCCTGCAGGACACGGGGACAGCAGAGCCAGTGACACATGGCACAGCTGCCATCCCAGCTCCTCCCCTGCCCTGCACCTCTCCTCTGCTCCTCATGGGATGGGTTGGGTTGAAGGGACCTCAAAGGCCACCCAGTGCCAGCCCTGCCATGGCAGGGGCACCTCCCACTGTCCCAGGAGCTCCAAACCCCATCCAGCCTGGCCTTGGACACCCCCAGGGATCCGGGGGAACCCACAGCCTCTCCAGGGATGGTTCTCTGCCTCTCCAGGGAGGTTTCCTTCCTCTTCAGAAAGGTTTACACAGGGCTGACACAAGAAATGTGCATTTAATTCCCCCCAGAGTGCCTGATCCCCATCACTGTCCCTCAGACACAGAGCAGATCCTCCACCCACTGTGGTTTCACCGCCCTCCCAGCCCAGCTCCCACCAACCTGTTCTGTCCCAAAGCCTTTCATGCAGCTGGGAGAGGACAGAGGACAGAGCAGAGAGGGCTCTGTGCTTTGTGCCTTTCTGTGCCAGTTATTTACACAGCAAACAATCAGTGATCTCCTTCCCCTGCAAGCTGCACAAGTCCATTACAATCTGACTACATTTGCCTAAGCTAAATATTTTATACATTTCAAATACGATGCAAATTAAAAAAAAATTCTGTAAACAGCAATGTCTGGGGATTTTTTTCTTGCTCAGCTTTTTATTCCCTGGGCAGGGAGGAATGTTTTGGTTCTTCTCTCACTCAGCAGCCACCAGCAGGAGCCTCCAGCCTGGCTGGAATGTCTGCCTGGCACAGGGAGATGAGGAGGGAGAGGAATGCATTTGTTTGTTGTGGAAGTGAAGCACCCAGTGGGGCCTGAGCTCTGTCCTTGGAGCCTTCCTAATCCCCCACACTGCCTGGAGAGCACAGACTTGTCACTTTAATAACCCAAAGCAAATAAAACCCAAAGAAAATTCCTTTGCGCTGTGTTTGTTTGGGGGCAGTTTCTTTCTTCAGCTCTGAATATGGGGAATATTTTTCATTACCCATCTCCAAATGCAGCAGTTGGGCTGTGCTGGAACACAAAGTCATGTCCTGCCCTCGTGCATTGCTTGCAGCCCCAGAAATTCCTGTTCCTTATCCAAGGGAGGAGGCTCTGGAGCCCTGCACACCCCCTGAGCCCCAAGCACACAGAAAAGGCTCTGAGCTCCTGCAGATTGTCCCCCCCCGGGTGGCAGCTCCTGTCTGACCCTGGCCTGCAGCTCCAGGTGACTTTGCATTCCCTGTTTTACAAGGAAAACCCCCAAGTCCACAAAACCCCAAAATCTGGACACTTGTATTCCATACTGGAGAGTGAGCAAACAAAATAACCCTGCCAAAGAAACAGAGCTTTCCAAACTTGGGTGGGGATAAACACATAAAATAATGGAATTAGGAGATTCTTCCTAATCTGGAGTTCAGCTGAAGTTCAGGGTGACTTTGGTGCATCCAAGCCTTCCCTCGGCACCGAGCCATGAAACTCTGGGTGGGCATTTGGGCACAGAAAACATCTGGTGCCACGCTCAAAGTCAAGGGATGTAGATGACACAAACACAGCTGGAAATGTGAAAATGTGGTGGTTTCTTGGTTGTTGTGCTGCCCAGAACCCCAGTGAGGATGGGGTGCTGTGTTTTGTGGGGACACTGCCACGATTTCCCATTTTCCTGTCTGAAATGAGAGCCCCTGTTCATCATCTTGGCCACCATTCCCCTGCCAACTGTTGCAGCCATGCCTGGCTGTGCTGTGATATTTGGGAAGTGCCCTCCAGGTAGAACAAATGTTGGTTTATTTGCTGGGTGGAAATTCGTTAAATAAATCATAGATCCATCGTGGCACAGGAAATTAGCAATAAGCTGTGCCTGGAAGGTTGGACATATTGTACTTCAAATACTTCATACTTCAAAATAAGCAGGAGGCCACTTTGCAATTCAAAGGAGATATATTGGGAAATGGGAAGGCACATCTGTTAATCATTTTTCCCAATACCCAAAAGGTCCCAGCAGAGCCCTGCTCCAACACCAAGTCCCTCTTTTAAATTAACTTAAATGGCTCCTGTGCCAGGAGAAAGCTTGGGAGCTTTTCCTGTGGAAGCTCTGATGTCCTTGGCAGTGTGGGGAGCTGGGCTGTGCTGTCCATGCTGGGAGAGTCCATTACTATTATTATTATTATTATTATTATTATTGTTGTTGTTACTGTTGTCATTATCGTTATTATTATTGCAGTTCCTCTCTCTCAGCAGCACTGAGCCATTATTAGTCTGGCAGGGGCTGACATTTCTCAGGGCTGCAGCCTGGGGTGCTCTTGATTTGCCAATTGCTCCTGAGTTTCCCTAGCAAAGATCCCGAGGAAAGGCTGTTCCTGAGAGCTCCCTCCAAGTGACATCTGATGAATTTAAATAACAGGTTTGAGCTCTGCTAACGCTCCAAACATTTCTACGTTTATTACAACCTTTACAAAGCCTTTGTTCCTCTTCCCCATCCTTTCACAACCCTGATCCACCTGGAAATGTTTGAAGCAAGCATTTCAAAAGGATGCTGGAAGCCTCTGACCCTTTGCCTGTGTTTGGGGCTGCTGCTGGTGGCAAATGTTCTTTTTCAACAAGGGATGCAGGCAGGGATTGTTCCCTCAGCAGCCTTTGGGTCAGGAGTGCATTTGCATTTTCTCTCCTCCCGTAATGGGTGAAATCAGCAGAATTCATTCATGTTTCCATGGAATCATGGAATGGGCTGGGTTGGAAGGGCCCTTAAAGATCTTTTAGTTCCAGGCTCTGCCCTGGGCAGGGACATTTCCACTGGGCCGTTTTATGGACAGAGAGACTTCAACAACTTAAATTCAAAAACCCAGAGTCCCTGACAGAGCATGGAATCCTCGCTCCCATCCCGGTGCCAGCTCACCCGGTGTTTGTCACCCCTCCCACAGGCACGGGGCTCAGTCTCACATGACAGCCAGCAGCGATCATCATTTCTTTCACCCTTAAACTACCCAGAGAAGAAAAAAACGCGGTGAAAGAAAGGCCAGCACAAGTTCAGCTGAAGCAGAAGTGATGCTCGTCGCTGCAGGGCACTTTGAACTGAACTCCAGTGCAGTTTAGATAAACAAGGATTAATTATCTTTCTGTTAGTCTGGGAGGCAACTGATAGCACATATAATTAAATTATTTTGCAGTTACTATTTTCTGAATGCTTAACCAAGAAGCAACATAAAGGTAGTGGGGTTTTTTTGTTTTTTGGTTTTTTTTTTCTTTTTCTAATATCTGGCAGAATAGTTTCATGTTCAGAATATTTTGTTTTACTGTATTAGCTTGTGTAAACTGTGGCACTGCATGTTTCCTTTTGCTTTTATTTGCCCATTGGGTCGTTTACTTATTGGAATTGAAGTCAGAAGTGGTTTGCTCTCCCAAACAGCTCTGAATTTCTAATAAATATGTAAATAATATATCTCTGAGCTGTTGCCCTTGGCATTTGTTCCTCCATTATCCTCGGCCGTGGTTACTCTGCTGTGAACACACTCTTGTTTTTCTGGGAGGGAATATCCATGGTGGGAATGGTGCTGCAGCCAGGGGAGCTCCTCTCACTGTGCAGCCCCAGGGTGAGGAGGGGACAGAGGGGCTGGGGCACAGCAGAGACCAAACCCAAACCCAAACCCAAACCCAAACCCAAACCCAAACCCAGCTCTGGGACCTGCCCCCCTGCTGGCCCAGGAAATCCTGATTATTGCAGCGAGTGGAAAATCCCACCCTGAGCAAAGGGGAATTTCAGCCAGCCCTGCATGTCCTCTGCTGGCTGCAGCATCCCCGGCCTCCAGTGCAGCTCCAGTGGGGGCTGCCTGCAGGCACTGGGAGCACTGGGAGCACTGGGGGAGCTCACAGGGAGGGAGAGGGACAGGGGATGTGACAGCCCAGGGCCTGGGGCTGGGGATGAGCTGATTGTTCAGGGCAGGGTGGCACCTCGGGATAAATGAGATGTGCAGAGATGAAAGCTGTGCCAGGCAGAAACTGCAGCCAGGGGGAAGGAGGGAGGGGAAACATCACATGGGGCACAGAGGGGCCCAGCCAGAGCCCCCAGCCCTTCCTGCAGCAATCCAGAATGAAATCAGTGTCCAACACTTCCCATTTCCATCCAGCTCCGAGGAGAACGAGCTGTCCCTGGGCTGCTGGCACTGAACAAACCCTGGGCAGGGGGGACAGGGAAAGGGGACAGGGAAAGGGGACAGGGAAAGGGGACAGGGCAGGGGGGACAGGGAAAGGGGACAGGGCAGGGGGAACAGGGAAAGGGGACAGGGAAAGGGGACAGGGAAAGGGGACAGAGCACAGGGGACAGGGCACAGGGGACAGGGCAGGGGGGACAGAGCACAGGGGACAGGGCACAGGGGACAGGGCAGGGGGACAGGGCAGGGGGACAAGGCTGGGGGACAGGGCTGGGGGACAGCTCTGGGATGTCACTGTGGATGTCCTTCAGCAGACAGCAGCTGCAGGGAGCTGCACAGGCTCAGGAGGGCACAGATCCCTCAGCTGAGCTGCTCTTGGGGCTGTCCCCACTGTCCCCCTTGTCCCTGTCCTGCTGCCCCGAGGAGGGGCTCTGCCCTTGCCCAGGTTTGGGGTCTCTGTGTCCCCAGACAGCCCCTGCCTGTGCCTGGTCTCTCTTTAGCTTTGGACACACCAGGGACAGAAATTTGTCCCTTCCCAGGGTGGAGACGTCCCCGTGTGCCCAGGGGGAAGCTGAGCTCAGCAGGGAGAGATCCTGAACTGGGCTGGGGCTGGGATGGATGGGATGGGGAGGAGGCGAGAGAGGAAGGGTTAGTTATTTATCCATTTATTTATTTATCTATCCATTTATTTATCTATTTATCTATTTATTTATCTCTTTATTTATCTCTTTATTTACTTATCTATTATTTATTTGTCTATTTATTTATTCATCTGTGTATTTATTTATCTATTTATTTATCTGGGGGGGGAGGAGAGCAGAAGGTCACGAATTTTTCCTGCATTAAAGCAACGAGAGAACGAATCCCTGAGCTCCCCGAGCGCTGTGGATCCGTCGGTGCCGAGGCCAGGATGTGACTCCACCCTCACGAGCACTTCCACACCTAATGGGAGAAGAATGTTTTGTGCTCCTGGTGCTTTATCAACAAAATGCCCTCCTGTAGCCACTTGGCCTCTGGAGATTATTTTCCCAGGGAAACTGTCATCACGCAGCTGATTAATTACTCTAATAATCATATTTTTTTTCCTAATAAGACACTCTCTTCCCATTCATTAACTACATTGCAGGTAGGTGACAGTGGTAATTATTCTCTGGGAGTACTTCTGAATTATCTTTTCTAATCCAGCCTGTGCTGACATTTTTAAGAGAAAAAAAACATTTTGTCTCTCTTTCATGAGCGGGGTAACATTTGAATATGCAAACAGTGTCAAAGCCTGCCCTCAGGATGTTTTCCTGCACTATGATTTATGAGCTCTGGCCATTGTATTTGCTATCATAGACCCAGAAAGGTCATTAGACAAAGAGGTTTTCCCTGCAGGGGTCCCTTGCCATCTTTATCTTCTGATATTTTAATTTTTTTTTTCCCAAGCTTCAAGCAGAAGTGCTGTGAGTTCCCCCATATGCCTCTGCTGTTTATTATTTATTTATTCACGAGGGGGAAGGTCCTGTGCAGTGCTTTAGGCACAGAAATGCACATTTCCAAACCTTTCAGAGCAGATCTGGTGCAGCCCTGCCCGCCAGGGCTCCCAGGTGAGCAGCACACCCTCAGCCCACGGGGTTTTTGGGAATGGGAATTCCCAGCCAAGGAATTCCAACCTTGCTCTGTGTGGAGGGTGAGCTCACCCAGCTCTCCCCCAGCCAGCCAGGGCTCCCCAGCCCCTGGCTGCAGCTGGGCCAGTGGAGGGGGCTCTGGGGTGGGGGGGAGGAAAAGCCAGAGCTGCTTTGGAGGCAGAGCAGGGAATCCCTTGGATCCCTTGGATCCCTCGGGCTCAGCCTGGCGCTCCTGCTGCCCTCTGGGAGCGCTGCTTTCACTGCACTTCCCGATTCCCTGCCCAACTGCCAAACCCCTGTTGGTTACCTGTGCTGGAACTGGGGCGTGGGGGCTTCAGACCCCCCTGCACCCCTGTGCTCCCAGATCATGGCTTTGGGCAAAACGTGTTTGCTCAGGGAAGAGCCCGGCACAGCCGGGCACTGCTCACTCCTGGATGGAACTGGGGTGTGGAGGGATGGGAAATCCTCTCCTGGATGGAACTGGGATGGGGAGGGACTGCAAACCCACTCCTGGATGGAACTGGGATGGGGAGGGACTGCAAACCCACTCCTGGATGGAACTGGGATGGGGAGGGACTGCAAACCCACTCCTGGATGGAACTGGGATGGGGAGGGACTGCAAACCCACTCCTGGATGGAACTGGGATGGGGAGGGACTGCAAACCCACTCCTGGATGGAACTGGGATGTGGAGAGATCCAAATCTGCTCCAGGATGGAACAGGAATGGGGAGGGATTGGAAATCCTCTCCTGGATGGAACAGGAATGGGGAGGGATTGGAAATCCTCTCCTGGATGGAACTGGGATGGGGAGGGATTGGAAATCCTCTCCTGGATGGAACTGGGATGGGGAGGGACTGCAAACCCACTCCTGGATGGAACTGGAATGGGGAGGGATTGGAAATCCTCTCCTGGATGGAACAGGAATGGGGAGGGATTGGAAATCCACTCCTGGATGGAACTGGGATGTGGAGAGATCCAAATCTGCTTCAGGATGGAACAGGAATGGGGAGGGACTGCAAACCCACTCCTGGATGGAACTGGGATCGGGAGGGATTGCAAATCCACTCCTGGATGGAACTGGGATGGGGAGGGATTGCAAATCCTGGCTGAGCATCACCACATCTGCAGGAGCTCCCACTGACAGCAACCTGGGGAACCAAGGCCCAGCAGCTTCCAGGAGAGACTGTCTGTGGTTATTTACTCCAAAATCCACAGTTCAGCCCCTGAGACCCCACGGGAGACACGTGAATATCAAACTCAGAGAGCAGCTGAAAAGAACAGTGGGTGTGAGGGGCTGCAGGGCAGTGCTCTGCATTCAGCCCTTCCAGGCCCTTTTTTTCCAACTCATCTTTATTTCCAGTGGATCAGTAACCCCCAACAAAAGATCTGTCCTCTCTAATCATGCTCTGCCCTCCTCATGCCATCCCCTCTGCACACAGAGCCCAGCTCGTTTGTTGAGCCCACGCAGGAGCCCCAGGGCTTTGGAAAAGTCTTTTTCAGCATGATTATATTCATATACAGCATGATTTTATTCCAGCCCAGCCTCTGCTGCCCCTTCCCCTTGGACTGCCACTCACCATCACCCAGCTCAGGCACTCTGCAAATCCAATGTGACAACAGTGCTCGAGACGTGTTTGTGTCCGTGCAGCAAAAATAAAGAAGGGAGGGAATGGAGATCTCTGTGTGCTTATTTGTAAAATGGAAATGGAGAATCCCATTGTTTGCACAATTCCTGCTGCACCTGATTGCTTTGTTCCTTTAGTTGGGGTGCTCAGAACAGGTGACTGACACAGAGGGAGACAAATATTTGCTGTGGCAGATGATTTCCTGCAAAGGGTGGAATCAGTTCCCCTGCAAAGCTCCCTGGCTGCCAGACTCTGCTTTTTCATTGTTCAGTCTGAATGTCTGGGCAGGTAAAGCTTCACACAGCAGAGTCTACTGTAAAATTTCTGTTCCTTTCTTCTACCCCTTTTTTTTGTGCCTTGAGTTCAGGATACTTCACCCACTTTGATTTCTCTTTTGCTGCAAACCCCAGCTCCACTGAAGCCAATGAGAACTTTCCCTGTGGGGGGAAAAAGCCATTTTTACACTAAATTTAGGCTAAAACCTAAAGGAACCCCTTTTGATAGAAACAGAATATGCACTGGGTAGATCACAGGTTTGAATTCCAAATCTGACAGACTTTGGACACCTTCTCTGTGGTGAGCTGTATCTATATCATCTATATCTAAATGTGTATAGATGACATATATACATATATTAGACACATCTAAGCCTTCATAACTGTTGATTCATAAGAACTGTCCTTACATCCTGAAAACCATGATTGGGATTTATTTATGCTCCCACCTGGAGCTGGAGCAGCTCAATAATGGAGTAATTAAGTGCAATTTTATATATGCTAGATGATTTAATAAGCATATCACAGTCAGTTATAGAATAAGCAGTAAAATACTGCTGGGTGTATAAAACATCAGCTGTAACATGAGAACTGTGTGTGAGGGCAATAAAACTCCAGATGTTGTTGTATTTCCATTGTTGCCCCCCAAAGTCCTTGGTAACCTTGAAGGAGCTCTCTGAGGGTGTTTTTGTCATTTCCAGAGGAGGAGCAGGAGGAGCCTTGGGGCTGCTGCAGACAGGGCAGGGCTGGGACCAGCGGGGTGAGCCCTGCCCTGGGAGGGGGGAGAAATATCCCAGGAGCAGCTCAGGGCCACAATGCCCCCAGCCCTGGGTGCCCCCAGCCCTGGGTGCCTGCTGCTGCCCCCAGCCAGTCCTGGGTGCTCTGGGTGCCCTGGGTGCCCTCCTGCTGCTCTGTGAGCCCTGGGTGCCCTCCTAACGCCCCATCTCTGGGTGCCCTGGGTCCCCTCCTGCTCTCCCAGCCCTGGGTGCCCTCCTGCTGCCCTGGGAGGGGGGAAAAATATCCCAGGAGCAGCTCAGGGCCACAATGCCCCCAGCCCTGGGTGCCCCCACCCTTGGGTGCCCTCCTGCTGCCAGGCTCTGCTCCCTTCCCCCATCACAGCTCATCCCCACAGCTCCTGCTGCAGCCCTGGCAGCATCCCAAGGGATTGAGGCTCCTGCCCTGCCTGCACACTGAGCTCTTTGCCTTCCTGGCAGAGTCAGGGGCATTGGGAGCTTCTTACTTTGGGATTGAGGAATGAATAAATGAATAAATCCCCCATCAAACCTGGGAGTTTCTATCCCGGGTATTTTCTGTTCCGTTTGCAGGAGCAGGACAGGACAAGGGGGAAGGGGCTGGACCCTGAAAGGCCCTGCTGGGCTCAGGGTCACGACCTGGTGGCACACAGAGCTCGGGACAGGACATTTGCCAAAAGAGCTTCAGCACATCCAGGGATTTCTCCCAGGGCAGTCCCACCCTGCCCGGCAGAGATCAGCAGGTGATTTGCTGAAATTTAGGGTGGGAGAGACTCACAGCCCCCCCTGCTGAATGAGTTTCTCTCACTAATAAAAGGTTATTGTAAGAAGTCGAATGGAAATGTATTTGTGTTTAACAATTAAATGTAATTGGCAAGTGCTAATGGCTCTGTGATCGCAAAACTGGGGGAAAAAGCAAAGAGGAAGAAACCAGTTTGAAGGGACTTTATCTAATTTCATTTTAATTAGATCCTTTTTCTAACTGAGTTTCTAATTTTTCAATTAGCAATTAGCAGCTGCAACTCATTCTGAGCGTCACGAGGTGCCAGAGACACTAATTACACCACAGGAGTAGGAGGCTGAAAATGAGAAATAAAATTATCCATGAATGTTATTAGAAGAAAGGAATGATTACGTTCTGTAATAATATACTGATGTGAGGCTAATTAGATTGAAGGATTGGGGGGAAAATAGGAGATTTCAAGCTGGAGTCTATTTGGGAGCTCGCAGGTCACCTTTTTGGCACAAACAATGATGAGGTGAGCATGGCTGGGGCAGAGGCAGCGTGGCTGTGTCCCTGTCCCCTGCTGGGACACAGGAGCACAGCGTCACCTGCTCACATCCCCCTGCACCTCTGTCCTGGCACCAGGAGCGGGCAGGGATCACTCCCTCACCTGGTTCTGAGATCCACAGCTGGAAGGAAATACAAAATTCCCTGATTTTCATGATTTAGGGATCCAGCACTCTCCTGGCAGCAAAGCTGCACCCAGGCCCTGAACTTCCCTCAGGACAAAGGGGAGTCCAGGGAAGGAAATGATTTATTCCCAGCAAGAGGGAACCAGAGCAAACCTGGAAGGAGCCACTTGATAGCAAAGAGGGAGCCTTGCTCTGAGTGCATTTGTCTCCCCATTTCAAACACTCCAATTTCTCTTTATGAATCAACAATCTCCTCCTGTTGATTTAATAAAGGGAGTGGCCTCTCTCCAGCTCCAGTGTGCACAAGCTGCAGTCTGGAGTCACTTCCAGGGACCCCAGGAATAAATGATTACATCCAAATGTGGTTCTTAATAAAATTTATGAGCCCCCATTCATCCCAGTCCCCTATTTGTCTTTATATATCTCACAGCATTTGCCACTAATTATATTCCTCTTTATAATCTGGGCTCCCCAGTTAAGGGCTGTAATTGATAGATTCTGAAAACCATTAATTCCAGAATGGACCAGAAGGGTTTGTCCCACTGTTCCCTCTCAGCATCCTCAGCCCCAAAACTCTCCTGAGCTTGTGGAAGATCCAGTGAGGGGTCTGTGATAAGAGAAGGAAAAGAGCAGTGAATTTAATCCCAAATTCCTCCCCATCACTCAATAGGAAAGGATGAGGGGAGTGCCCAAGGAGCAGGAGAGCAGCTCCTGCTTTTCCCTGCAGCCCCCACAACATTCCCTGAGTGCCAGGGATCCTCCCTGAGTGCCAGGGACCCTCCCCAGGTGCCCAGGGACCCTCCCTGTGTGCCCAGGGACCCTCCCCAGGTGCCCAGGGACCCTCCCTGTGTGCCCAGGGACCCTCCCCAGGTGCCCAGGGACCCTCTATATGTGCCCAGGGACCCTCCCTGTGTGCCCAGGGACCCTCCCCATGTGCCCAGGGGCTCTGCAGCCACAGCCAGAGCTTGGATCCCATCTGTCCCACTGCTGCTTGGGCAGTGTCATGGATAAAACCAGCCTATAAATTAATCTTGCATTTAGAAGCTGGTTAATAGTTCTGGCCCATCATCTCCTGCCAGAAATCTGCTGCATCTGCAGAGCTGGAGGGAGTAAAAAGGAAATAAAAAAGAGGGATGAAGTACTCGGGAGCACTCTGCTCTGGTTTGGAGCTGCACAGGCAATATTTCCAAGAGCACCACAATAAATTTGAAAGCCTAACTTTCGAAAAAAGCCCGTCAATCACCTCAGGCACTTCCACTCCACACTCATTTAAGAATTCTTTTAAAAATGCAAGAAGCCCACATGTCAGCTCTACAAAACAAGGCAGTTTTTTTCCTCTGTCCAGATTTTATTTCTGTGCCAGGACTGGGCCAGCATCCTTGTGGCCATCAGAGCCCCCTGCCCAGCCACCTTTGCATTTCTCTGTTAAAAGCCTCGTGGCACTCGTGCCAGCAAATCCCAGTTTGTGTTTGTTCCTGGGAGCATCACAGCACCCGGTGCCTGCAGAGCCAGGCCAGACTATTTTAAGGAAAATCATCACTTCAGATCCAGCTCAAAGGGCCTCCAGATCTCCAGGAGGCTTCCCTTGTCACACAGATAAAAGATGTAAATAAACAGATGCTTGCCCGGTGGGCTGCTTGCAGAATAAACAAACGCTTTTCTAGCAGTGCTCCTTGCCAGGGGATTTTGCTGTGAATTCAGATTTTTCTGTGGATCCAGGTCAGGCCATGGAGAGCAGCAGAGTCCCCATGGAGGGGACATTCCAGGCAGGCTCATCCCTCCCTCCCTGCTCATTTTCCACCATCCAGCCTGGACCTGGACCTGTTTTTCTCTCCCCCAACCTTCCAAAGAACCACACATTCCCAACAGATATTCCCCCCATCTCCTCTGGCACCAAACAAGCAGGAAAAGCCCTGAAAAATTCTGCCCCACGCCCAGAACTCGCCGTGCAAATCTCAAATTTCCCAGAGTCTGACAGCAGCCAGGCCCAGACTGATGGCCCTGCTCTGTGCCTAAATCATTTAGCAGCCAAGGTGTTCTGTCTCCTTCTCGTTAGGAAAAAAAAAAATATTCCAATAATCTCGTTATCCCAACGTGAATAACGGGAAAAATACACCAAGAGTGATGTTCCTCCAGCCCTGGGATGGCTCTGCTGTTCCACCCAGCCTTCCCTGGGCTCCCTCCACTCACCAAGCACTTTTATGTACTATTTTTAACTAACTTCAATAGGAAAAGAATGTGTCATGGAGTGTTAAACTTTATGGAAATTCTCCTGGAGAATAACATCATTTCACGGTGCATTACTCCACAATGACCTGGTACTTGAACAATTAATTTTTAAGGTACAGCCTTTCTCTTCCAATGCTGTGTTTAGTCTTTTTCCTAAACCATCAACAAGGCCAGGACTCCTTTTCTCTGTCTTTATGATCTGAGGAGACAGTTAAAACCTCCCAGCATGTGCTGCACTTCCACAATTCATCATGCAGAATATTCTGTTTGAAAACAGAGTGAGGAAGGGGAACCAAACTGCTCCAGGATTTACCTTAATTATTTCTACCTCATGAATCTGCTGCCATTTCTCAGCCTACCTTATTTTCTGCTGAAAGTCTTCCAGGCTCTCCCAGGATGCACCAAAGCCAATCTGTTTATCAGAAAGTGGCAATCTGCTCTGAGCACTCAGTGTTAGGTCTGGCAAACAGCACCCAAAATATTCCCACTGCTCCGTGGGCATCTCCTGGGCTTTCTATTCCATCTTTCAGTGGAACAGATATTTTCAGAGATATTAGAGAAATCTCACACAGATTTTCTCAGGTTTAAAATCTGTTCTGCCCCCCTCCGACCTCAGCAGCCAACTGCCATCAGAGCATTGTATTTCCATGGGGTAGGACGTGTGTAACCCTACTTTCCACCTAAAAAATTGCCAAAAATTTTCTTTGACTTTATAATTTTCCCACGTCTGCAATTTCAGTAGAACTGTGCAAGACAAGGATCAGCAAGTCATTCGAGCACGTCCCTTCCAACCCATTTGATTTCATGGGGAAACGAATCAGGCTGAGAAATAACTCCCTTAGTGTTGGGCATTTTTCTCTTCTGCTGCACAAACCTCGTGGCTTAACTCTGCCATCTGCATGTTCACTTTGGGTGTTTTGGTCTCCATTCCCTTCAGGGCCCTCTTGCCACCCAAGGGATGAGCTCTGGGATGCTTTTCTGAAGTTTTGCTCATCACACATCCCAGCCTGGAGGGCAGGAGGCTCCCAGGGCCGGACCCTGCATGGAAAAATCTGATTTTACTGCCATTGTCCCCAGAGCAACGGCAAAAAGCAGCTCCAGGTGTGCCCAGATGTGTCCAGATGTGGCAGCTGGAGCAGGGACAGGAATCACCCAGGTCCTTGTGCAGAGCCAGGGGTGTCCCCTGTCCCTAAGGCTCTGCTTCCATGGGGATGGGGACATTTCCAGGGATGTCCCCTCTCCCTAAGGCTCTGCTCCCATGGGGATGGGGACATTTCCAGGGATGTCCCCTGTCCCTAAGGCTCTGCTCCCATGGGGATGGGGACATTTCCAGGGATGTCCCCTGTCCCTAAGGCTCTGCTCCCATGGGGAAGGTGACATTTCCAGGGATGTCCCCTGTCCCTAAGGCTCTGCTTCCATGGGGATGGGGACATTTCCAGGGATGTCCCCTGTCCCTAAGGCTCTACCTCAGTGGGGAGGGAGGTTTTTCCCAGGTTTTTCCAGGCATGAACAGGAGGCCAGCAGGGGCTGGGAGCATCCCAGAGTGTCACTGTCACCACAGACACTGCTGCTCGTGGCAGTGGCAGTCCCAGGAGGGAATCAGGATCTGAGGAGCTCCCTCCTCCCCAGGAGCTCAGCCTGGGCTGGGGCAGCTGCCTGCAGCAGCCCTGAGCTCTGGGATTTCAGGAGATGCAGTGAACTCTGAACTCTCACACACACACGAGGCTGGAGCTGGAGCTCCCCTGGATGCTCCAAACCCTTCCTGTCCTGCCAAAGTTGTGTCCAGGGCTGAAGCAGAGGAACGAGAGCTGGGAAATATTCCCATCATGGGAAAAGGGAGACAAGAGTCAGGAGGGAAAGTCTCTTGAAACAACTTGGCCTGTGAAATGAAGATGTTGTCTGTCACCCAGGGAACGTGCTAGGCTGGATAATTATTCCCAGGCTATTCTCTGGCTCCAGCAGCCAAAACATTCCCATCAAACTGGAGCACACTGAGCCTGTCAGTCACAAGCGATTTTTCAGTCTCAGTGACTTTTGATGAAAAATGCAATTTACAAAAAGGAATCAACATTTCCCTTGCAAGACATCAATAAATGACACTCTCAGAGATGCTCCAGTACCTTATAAGCACTGCAGCTCAGATCCCTTAAGCATTTTCCTTATCTGCAGGGATTTTGGCTGGAACACAATTTCCTGCTCTCCCCAGAGCAGAGTCACAGGATGGAGCCGTGTCCAAGGGAATTGTTCCTGTCCAAGGGACCTCCTGGCACGGGGACTTTGAGCTCCAATTAAATGGATTCTGCTTCAGCTCTGGAGCTGCTGAACCTCCCTCCCCTCCTGCACGGAGTGGGTGCTTGGAGCTAGAACAGCAAAGCAAATCCCTGGCAGTGGATGGGCTGGATGGGCTGGCTCGGTGTGCAGTGTTTAATTGTTTAATTGTTTAATTGTTTAATTAACTGCCCGGGGTCAGGGCAGTCAGAGAGGGCAGGGGATGGCAGCAGCACCCCTGGGACATTAAACTGGGGATTAAACTGAGCTCTGGCAGCTCCTAAAGACCCTCTGGGTTTGGGGTTCGTGGCTGTAACTCCCACCCAGAGCCCGGTTCTAACAAAGTGCCCGGCACTAAATCTCACCCCGGAGTTTCCTTTGTGTTTCTGCCTCTGATTGTGCTGGGAATCGTTTACCCATCGACTTTAACTGCTAATACAGTTCCACAGAATGCAAAGTATAAATCAGAATTACTGGATCATTCAAACTCTGTCTGAGCCGTTGTTTATGTGGCATTTTTCTTCTCCTGCTTCTGCACGGCAGCAGAGACACCATCAAATTATGATGTAGTGCAGACACCCACCAACATCCTGGCAGAGTGCTGCCAATAAAAGCCAGCACGGTTAATTATTTTCTTAGTTATACAGAGCATAAACACTAATGAAGAGAAAAGACTCTAAGAAAGGGCAGGTACAGCCAATCACCAGATGAGTGATGAAGAAATGAAATCACTTCTAATTAAAATAAGAAAAAAACCCTCAGAAATGCCTTTGCCTGCATCCTGATGGGCACAAACAAGGCAGGAGGAGCTGAGGCATTGATCAGGATGGCACGTGGGAAGGGACAGGGCTGGGGGTTTGTGAAAGGCAGAATTCTATTAAAACCAAAAAAAAAAAAAAAAATTTAAAAAAGAAGCAACCAAAATTATGGGAAAGAAAAGCTTCCATGCAAAGAACAAACATTTTCCCACTGGGAAGCAATCCCAATGCAGGGCTTCACCAGGCATGGGCAGAGCTGGACTGAAACTCCACTGTGCTGAGAGGGACAGAGGGGATTCCTGAGAGAAAGAAGGAAATTTAGAAGTAACTCATCCTGCCCAGGCAGGAGCTGGAATCTGGCAAAGGGAAAGGGAAGGGAAGCTACAATGGGAGGCACAAATCAAAGCCCTCTCTGTAAATCAAACCTGCTGTTCATTAATCCCAGCTTAGCACATTAAAATAAAGCAGCAGTTGATTAATACCCCTAAGTAACACTGGGGGCTGAGTGAGAACTCGATGTTAATGGAGTTGATATTGCAGTGAATTAATGAGAACCCAGCCTCCCTGCTCCAGGGATGCTCCTGGGATGCTCCTGGGATGCTCCAGGGATGCTCCTGGGATGCTCCTGGAATTCTGCTCTCCCAAAAAGCCAGCACAGGGCAGGCAGGGCTGGAGCTGAGCCCCTGCACCCACGGCAGCAGGGATGGGGCTGGCAGGAAAACAGCAGCACTGAGGAAAAGCAGCTGGGAGCTCACAGGGAAAGGTTCTCCTTTTGGAGTTACTGCAGAAATCAGGAACTGTTCCAGTCCTGGGGAAAACTGAGAGGCAGCAAAGAGCTGGAGCAGGGATTCCTTGGAGGTGCAGCAGACCTGGGAGCTTTTATTGCTCAGATTTCTGCCCTGAAGCTGCCAAACCCTGCAGTGAGATCCCTGCAGCTCTGGAGAAGGGGCTGCTCTGTTCTTACCCAGGATGATGGAGAAGGCACTCGAATTTACACATCTCAGCTGAGGATAATCACCATAAATGTGTTTAAATGTGAAAACAGAGGCTTTCAGGAACTTATATAAAAACCCTTAACTAATATTGATAATTTTTTACTGATGTTCACCAAAAACATGGATTTGCCAATAATGGAGCTCAACCTCTCCGGGACACACCATTAAATTTTATAGAGTTACCCTCTCTTGAACACACAGAGAATTTCCAGCCAGCACCTGGTGCTGAATAACCAGGATGTTGTACAGTTTATATATGGGGAGGCACAGATGTGAAGGAAATTGGGATAATTGAGCAGCTCTCGTGGATATTAAAATCCACCAGCACAGGACTGGGTGCAGCAGGAGAACTGGAAGAGAATGACAGAGTGGAGTGGCCTGAGCCCAACCCCAAAAAGACAATAGTGAGCAATGTGTCATCATTAGTGTGCAATCCCTGCCTGTGACTCTGCTATGGATCTGCAGTGCCAACATCTCTGCTGGCAGGGCGAACAAATTCAAGTGACAAAACTCAATCTGGGAATTGAGATCATTAACGTTTTAACCAAACTGTCGATATTCTAAAAATGAACATGTTCCTGCCAAAGGATCATCCTGCTGAGGACCTGGGGCTTCTCTCCACGAGCTCTGCAGCCCCCTGTGCCCCTGCCCACACCCAGCTGTCCCCAGCTGTCCCCAGGCCATGAGCTGGCCCAGGGTGGCAAAGCCCAGCTCCATTTCTCTATGGGATGGTCCCTCTGGGTTTCAATGCTTTGTTTCCTTAGGAAGCTCTGTCCCTTGGTCATACTGAGCTTGCCACGAGTGCACCAGGGGAATCTTGAATTCCTGTTCCCCAAATCCAGGCTTCTAATCCCAGGATCTCAGAGTGGTTTGAGTTGGAAGGGATCTCCAAGATCCTCTCGTTCCATGGGCAGGGATGGTACCCAGTGAAGGGTTTTTGTTTCCCAAGGGTTTTATGCTCCATGGATTCACTTCATTGCAATCCTCACATAGATTGTAGTCTGCTTTCTTTCTGGAAAGGGCTTTTCCACAACTTTTTGGGGTGTCAAAGTCCATTATAATCAGCATTTTCAAGTTAATTCTTCTATTTCTGACTGCTATGATTTGAAAATCTCTGACTCAGCCACAGCCATCAAAACCAAAGCTGCAGTAAATGTGATTGTGTGCAGGAAGCTGACAGTGATCCTAACAAAGGATGATCATTAAACATCTCCAATAACAATCCAATAAAACATTTCCTTGTGAAATGTGTACCAGCAAATCTGGAGCCACTTTTACACTCTAGAGGCAAACAGAGCCACGTGCTTTTCCATCAGCTGCTGTTCCCTTGTTTGTTTGGGGAGGTTTTACAAGTGGGGCAATAATTTATTCATCAGCACAGACACCCAGGGAGCATTTGCATGCCCAGCTCCCGACCTGGAGCTGTTTGTCTGTGATTTTCTGGGAAATGGGCTTTTCCTGGAGCCTGACAGGCCCTGCAGCGAGGGTGGCACAGCTCCTTCATCTCTGACATTTCCTCCAGTGACACAAGGTCAGGCGAGCAGTGAACAGCAGAGCAGAGCCACGAGAAATGGATATTAATGACCGTGCCTGTGAGTAATAACGCCATAAGCAACCTCTGATAACAAACACATTCCCCTAATAACATCTTCAATTACCTTCATTAATGTCTGTCCGTGGCAAAATGTGCAGAGCAGCCCTTCAGGACCAGGGTCCCGGCAGGTTTGGAGCACACCTGAACTGCCTCCCCCAGCTCGTTGAGGGAAGTGCTCTCTGATGGATGGCTCACAGGATGATAATGTGCATTTATCATCATCTCCCTGCACCATATGTCTCCATCCTGCCATCAGGAACCTGGAATTGGACTGGGATTGCACTGCTGGGGAGAGGGATGGGCTGGGAGAGGCAGCAGAGCCTGCCTGGCAAACAGGAGCTGCCAGGGACACTCAGGGGGTCCCAAACCTGGAATGTTCAGGACAAACAGGAGCTGCCAGGGACACTCAGGGGGTCCCAAATCTGGGAATGTCCAGGACAAACAGGAGCTGCCAGGGGCACTCAGGGGGTCCCAAACCTGGAATGTCCAGGACAAACAGGAGCTGCCAGGGACACTCAGGGGCACAGGGATCCCAAATCTGGGAATCTCAAGGGAACCAGGAACACACAGCCCTGCAGCAGGACCTGAGCAAGGCCAGGAGCAGCAGCAGCCAAGCCCAAACCTCTATAAAAACCCTCTGGGGAGCACTGACAGCCTCAAGGTGCACCAGAGGAGTTTTCTTTCGATTTTAGGAGAAGTTTCTTTGCCAGTGGTGCTGCCCACGCCTGGCACAGCTGCCAGGGCAGTGCTGGAGTCCCCATTCCTGAGAGAATTAAATAGATTAAATGGAGTGGATGTGGCAGTTGGGGACGTGGGTCAGAGGTGGCCTTGGCAGTGCTGGGGAATGGTTGGACTGGATGATCTCAAAGTCCTTTTCCCCCTTTTTTTACAATTCCTTCATTCCTGGCACTGGCAGCTTTGCCAGCAGTGTCTGGTCCAGCTCCAGATCTCCCCTCCCTGCCCTGCCCTGGGTCCAGCTGAGCCCCAGGCAGATCCCAAATCCCATCCCAGGCAGATCCCAGATCCAGGCAGATCCCAGATCCCACCCAGGCAGATCCCACATCTCAGATCCAAGCAGATCCCAAATCCCTTCCCAGGCAGATCCCACATCCCAGATCCAGGCAGATCCCAGATCCCATCCCAGGCAGATCCCACATCCCATCCCAGGCAGATCCCACATCCCAGATCCAGGCAGATCCCAGATCCCATCCCAGGCAGATCCCACATCCCATNCGAACCCCCAGCCCATCCCAGGCAGATCCCACATCCCAGATCCAGGCAGATCCCACATCCCATCCCAGGCAGATCCCACATCCCAGCCCTGCTCTGCCTTCCTGAGGGAATTTCTGGAAGGTGCCAGGCAGCAGCTCTGGGAAATGAAATCCTTTATTCAGAGTTCAGCTCAGCGTGGCACTGACATCCCCCCAGACTGGCTCTCAGGAGCTGGAGCTCGGTTCTGGAGAAGGAAATTTCGAGGAGAGGAGAGGAGAGGAGAGGAGAGGAGAGGAGAGGAGAGGAGAGGAGAGGAGAGGAGAGGAGAGGAGAGGAGAGGAGAGGAGAGGAGAGGAGAGGAGAGGAGAGGAGAGGAGAGGAGAGGAGAGGAGAGGAGAGGAGAGGAGAGGACATCAGCCAGCACACCCTGGCAGGCTCTGACAGAGAGGGATAATTAGTGCCTTCTGTGAGAGCATCTGCGGGGATGTGGCCATTATCTCAGTTCCAGGGTGAAATTGAGACTGGAATTTCTGATAACACTCGGAGCTATTCACGGTGAGGGAAAGACCCTGAAGCACCAAGAATTCCCTCCCTCTGCACAGCCCCGGGCCATTTATGGCTCACTCAGGATGAGAGGAAGGCAGCACAGAACTCATTACTGGCGTGTTTGCCAACATTTCTGTCAGTTCTGGATTTTTGTTGACTTGAACCTCGAGGTTAGGACACTCTGAGTGCAATAAAAGCTTCCTAAGAAATCCCTTCCTGGCTATTTTCAAAGGTATTTTTTCATAGCTGCGCCTTAAAAAAATGTAATGTTTAGAAATTGAAATAAAAATTGTGTGAAGACAAATTCAGGTATGAAGGGAGGGAAACTGTGCAGGCTTTTCTCTCATCATGGGCCTCACTGAACCCCTGGGTAAGGGGAAAGAAAAGCTGAAGGAGATTTTCCTGTCACCACCGAAGCCTTGCCTCGATATTTTTATAGTAATTTAAATTTAATCAAGTCATCATCTGTAAATTTGCTCTCCTCTCCTCTGAATTGGAAAACACTGAGTGTGGAGCCTGCAGCCCCGGTGTGATCACAGCGAGGTGTTAATGAGGTGATGTCTCCATCTCCTCCTCCCCGTGCCAGCAGGGCCAGTCCGTGCAGCTCAGCATCCTCATTTGTCTTCTGAGAGCTCCTCTGCTTTTTTTTTTTTTTAATTAATTTTTTTTTTTTTTTTAGGTTTTCTTTTTCAAAAGAAACCTTCTTGGCATATTGATCACCTTCCCTTCCTTCCCATTCACTCTTACACAGGTCTGGGATGCACGGGAGTGTTTTCCTTCTGGGATTTCCCTTCAGCCCTGCACACAAACCAGAGGATGAGGAGGATGGGGAGGATGTGCAGCCTCCGTGCTGAGCTGACAGCCTTGAAACCGAAACCTTGTTAGCACAGCCAGGCTACAAATCTGCCCAGAGTGGGCTCCTCAACGAGGCTCATCCCTGCCAGGGACATGAAAAAGATGAAAAGCAGCACAGGGGGAAGCAGCAGCTGTGTGAGTAGGGAGAGCAAAGGAGAAAGAAGCAATTCCAGGGGGCTCTCAGCTGCATTTTCCACGGCTCCAAAGCTCCCCACGAGGCAGCTTTGGAACCTGACCACATCAAACCCCCAAGGAAACATTTCCCTGTGAAGAAAAGCAAAGGTGGGAATGTTTCAGGAGGGGGATGTGACACTCCAGCCCTCCTGTGCCAGCTCCCATCACAGCCACAGGACACTGGGAGCAGCTCCATGGCCGAGCTCAGCCCCAGAGAGCAGCACCCAGGAACTCCCCTGCCCATGCACAGGGAGCTGGGATGTCAGGGATGCCCAGGAATGCCCAAAATGTTCCCAGCAGAGCAGGATGGGACCCAGCAATGCCCAAAATGTTCCCAGCAGAGCAGGATGGGTCCCAGGAATGCCCAAAATGTTCCCAGCAGGAGCAGGGTCCCTGAGCTGCCTCCAGGGATGGCAGGGGCAGCTCCCAGAGCCCCAGGGGGAAGGGGACACAATTCCCAGGGGGAAATCTGCAGTGGCTGTGGCACAGGATGGCTCTGCAGGGCCAGCACAGCCCTGTCCCCTGGCTCGGGATCCTCCTGCAGGTAAATCCAAAGAGGATTTAGCAGGGGCTGGGGAGGGGGGAGGTGCCCGTGGCAGCTCCCTGGGCCAGGCTGCAGCTTTCCAAAGGCATTTCCAGAGAATGAGGAACAAAAGGATTAGGGAAAGGTGTGAATAATGCACTTCTACCCCTGTCTATCCTCACTTGCTGTAACAGATTGGTAAAATAACTTCATCCACCAGTTTATTAACAGCTTGCCCTCTCTTGTATCTCACCTCCATAATGAGATGGAGCAGATATGATGGATTACATTTTGCCTCCTGCTTCCATCCCGAATGAATTATCATTTCTCTCTGCTCACAGCCTCTGCTTTGGCTGCCTCCAGCCCATTAAGCGTTGGCAAGCCAGAGGGGAGGGGGAGGCTGTGATGGAGAAGGTAAAGGTCCCTCTGAGGAAGCAGTTTTAATTTCCAGGCTGGAGGAGATGAAATTAGAAGAGGAGAGGAGATTCTCTGTCCTGTATTTCACCCAGCAATGCTCACCCCAAGCAGAACCACTCCTGCTGCAGGATCAGAGCCCACCACCCCCAGGCAGGGACCAAAATCCCTCATCCTGGAGGAGAGGGAGAGTTCCCAGAGCCACAGATTTCCCTGCTGTGACACACCCAGTGATTCCAGTGTCACACACCAGTGTTCCCAGTGTCACACACCCAGTGATTCCAGTGTCACACACCCAGTGATTCCAGTGTCACACACCAGTGTTCCCAGTGTCACCAGCCAGCTTTGTCGGCTCTGGCTTACAAGGATTAAAGCTCCAACACTCAGCTCCTGTGTTCTGTGTCTCCTAATCCTGTATTAATACCCTGAGACTCGGAAAAGAGAGAAAATAAATGGAAGGGGGGAGTAAAAAGTAAATAGATTTTTGTTGTAAGTTCTTGGAAAACACGGATGGGCTAGGATAAAAAAAAAAGGCTGCTCCAAACTCATCCCCATGAGCAGAGCACGGGATGAAAACCTGGGGTGAGACAAGAGCAGAGGAGCTCTGGAAAGACAAGGAACCTGCTCTGCCAGATGGATGGAAATGTGCCTTTCAGTGCAGGAGAACAGTTGATTCTAAGGCATGAAATCAAATTAGTGCATCTGCAGCTGCCTATGTGTCATCCAGCTTCATATTTTACACACTAAAGACGTTTTTTAACCTCATGTTAGCTACACTTCTCGTTTTTTTTATTTTTTTTTTTTTTTTAGCATTACACTCCAGGATTTGCAAAGTGGTATTGGCAGGTATCAAAATGAAAGCTGGAGCTACGGTGCAATCTGTCTCCTTTCCCATTGTAAAGTGACAGAAATCTTTTGGGGATTCACTCACCAGCAGGTAGGAGAAGACTTGGGAAAAAAATTAAATCCCAGCCTCAGCTTCATGAAGAAATGCAAAACTCCTCCAAAGCTGTAAGCCAAGGGTGGAGTGTGGAATTCCATGGGATCACAGGATGGTTTGGGATGGAAGGGACTGTAAAGATCCTCTCATTCCAAACTATTTCTCCATAAAATTGAGGTTTCTTGTCTTTCCAGCAGCCCAGGGCCACTCCCAGCTCTCAGTGTCTGCTCCAGGGGATTTCTGGCAGCTCCAGGGGATTTCTGGCAGCTCCAGGGATCTGCAATGAGCTCTGGGGTCTCCACACTGCCTGAGCTGAAGAACTCCCTCATTTTGCAGCACCAGTGCAGGATCACGTGGCTGCACACACAGAAAAAAGCATTTCCCTCGTTAAAACCCAATTAAAGTTATTAGCTGTCCATAGATAATGTAGCCCTGTTACACCACAGCCATATGGATGTTAAATGATAAATAATTTAAAAATGAATATTTTAAAATAAGAGTCTTGCTCGCAGTACTGAAAACTTCCCTACTTTTAACTTGCAAGTGAAATTTCCAAAACTGGGGACAATGCAGGCAGCAGAGACAGTTCTGAATTTGTTGTCTGATTTGCATCATAAACAATAAAGAATTCCATTTCCACTTTCCATGAGCAGTGATTACACTACAGAATAGCTGCCTACAGCCCTCAGAATTGATCTAAATAAAAAGCTGCACTTGTAGAGCTTTTATAACCAATTCCTGAGGGTTTGGTCAAATCCAGTACAGGCTAAAATTAAACAGAGATTGATTTATGTAGAAGGAACTGTAGTGGCAAGGCTGCTGCATTGTGTGTACAAGTGGGAATGGCTCTTGCTGAACACAAATCAGATTAATTGGAACTGAAAGAGGAAGACAAGAGGTACAACTTGTTTCCTGTTCCCTTTCCATGCGAGCACCAGACCAATCTGTGAGCCAAAAAAAAAGAAAAATAAACAAACCCTGCAGGCAGGGTGATTGTTCCTTGTATGACAGCGAGCCACCAAAACCAGAATTCCCATTCCTGAAGGTTTGGTGCCAGCCCTGATGCTCCTCTTGGCACCTCCTGCACAGCCCAGAGTGAACATTTAATGTTCACCAGGTGCAGAATTCTATCAGAGTGAAGCACCTGAGTGCTGCTCCTGCCCTGCAGTGATTTCTCCAGGCCTCCCTTAAAAACCAGAACTCATCCCTGCCTGGTGAGTCAGGGAGAAGCAGCAGAGAGATTTTGAGATTCTGCTTCCTGCCAAGGAGGAGTAACCTGGAACTTTGGCATTTTCCTGTCCCTTCCTCTGCTGGGGAGGTGGGAGCAGCTTTTCCAACAGCAGCAATAAAACGTGGGGAGCCAGAAGGGGCAAGGCAAGGCTGTGGCAGGGCCAGGATGCTCTGAGGTGACCCCACAGCACCCCCAGAGCCTCACCTGGGACAGGACGAGAGCTCTGGGGGAGGCTCTGCCCTCTCCATGCTGTAAAGGCTTTGAAGAGTAGAAATAAAACCCCAGGAAGGATTTGTGGGCTGCAGGTAGCTGGCTGTGAGCTCTGCATCCCAACCCCATCTGTTTGTTTTTATCACAGGGCAAATCCCAGGTGGGCACTGAGAGCCCTCCGTGGAAACTCTGCAGAGATTCCCAACTGGAATCACTTCCCATTGTGTTCCCTCTGGGAATGGACTGGGGGGTGGTGGAGCATCAGTAAAAGAATCCAGTAGGAAATGTCTGCATGAGGACGTGATGCAGAGCAGTTTTTTGTGTAGCTCCTTCTCTGATCAGCAATGGCACTGATGAGCAGGGCTTGAGGCAAAGCCCAGCCTGGAGCCTCCCCCAGCTCTGGGTTATCTCCCCCATCCCCATCCCAGCCCCCTCCCGTTCCCCCTGAATCCCTGGGGATGTCTCTGTCGTGTTGCCACCAAAATCCCTGCTCCAAAACCCCTCTTCTGTCTGTGGCACCTGCTGGGGCTGCACCCTGAAAGTGCCAAACAGTGCAGGGAAAAGGAGGAGAAATCAGAGTGTTCAGGAAACCTTGAGCTTGGCAAAGGCTGTGTATGATTTTGCTTAGGCTGCAAGTTGGCTTGAGGAAACAGTATCAAAGCACCATCTTTTCCAATTGCTTGAGACTTATTTTTAAGTCTATTTTTACTGCTTCTTGTAGAGCCCAGACTGACAGCTCTGAAAACTTTATCTTTTCCATTGAGGAGAGAATAGGAAGCAACAGCTCAGCCCCAGCAGAGGCATCTGAGAGCTCTGTCCCCAGTAATGAACCCAAACTGGAACTGGGAGCATCCCCAGGACTGGGAACCCCAGGCCAGTCCCACCCTGGCCCTGCTCCAGCCTCACTTCTTGTGTTTGTGAAAGACTCAGGCTCAGCTCAGAACTGATGACCCACTAATGAGCAATTGATGGAAATTTCACAACCAATCTGCTCTCACACCATCAGGCTGCACACAAATGGGAACAGAATTTAATAAACTCCTCAGTCCCTTGGAAAGCCCAGTCCCCCAGAGCCCCAGCTCAGGCTGTGACAACTCCTTTAATGCAAATGCACAGAGCCGGGGTGTTTGGGGCATTCCAAGGGCAGTGTGGAATTCCCACTGCAGCTGGTTTTACAGTGCTCTGACCCCATGCTCTGGTAGCAAATTGTTGTATTGCTGCAGATGAGGAAGGCAAGGAAACTCCTCACTCACTGCTCTGTGATGCTGAGGCTGACTTGGACCTTTCCCTGTTCCCAGCAGGAGTGTTTGAGCTTCCCAGTGTCCCTAATTCACAGGCTGAAGCCGAAACCCATAATTCCTACATCAATCTCCTAAAATAAAAGCACTTCCACCTGTAAGGCTGCTGCTGGCAGTGATTTCTGCAGGTCCACGAGATGTTCTCACTCACACATCACTTCCTGAGAGCTGCATGCAAATTGCAGGAGCCCCATTTCCCGAAATCAGCACTAAAAAGTTGAAAATGCATTAGGTGGGAGAGCAAGCTTGGCTGTCAGGATAATATTTCTATTACAGCAGCAATCCAATTGGAAAAAAAAAATTGCTCATCCTCGCCCAGGATGAAAACAAGCAGAGAAATTTGCTGCTGTGGTTTTGGGAAATTGTGACACTCGCAATATTTACGTGTCACATCCAGTTTATTGTAAGACAGCAATTAAAACTTCCTCTATGCCTGGGTGAGTGAGGCCAGGCTGTGATGTGAGGGGCTATGGGCAGAGCCCCCAAATCTTTGCCTTCCCTCTCTGCTCCAGTTTGACCCCACAGTCTTGGCCAGAAATCCCCATTCCCGATTTCCCCGAGCTGGACAGCGTGCTGGGGAAGGCTCGTTTTAAGATGCACAAACTTGTTTGCAGACGGGTTTATCCGCTTTTTTCTGTGCGCGCCTGTGCGGTAACAAGGAGAGGCTGGGACTCGCGGCTGGGTCCGGGCGGGGATGGAGCCCAACTGGCGCTGCCGCTGGCGCAGAGACCCCGCGGTGCCCCGGCCGGAGCCGCTCCTGCATCCTCATCCTCATCGTCATCCTCATCCCGA
>VWZS01010491.1:104794-134542 GCA_013397075.1 Rhabdornis inornatus | reverse complement strand
CCCCCCTAAAACACTTGTGGCTGAAAAAGAGGAGGGGAAAAGGCAATAGAAAACAAACCCTAAAAACTGCGGGGAGGAGGTGACCAGGTGTGAGCAGGGAGGAGGTGAATGAACCCCCCACGGGTGTTTGGACAGCGCTCCAGGAATGCCCAGGGTGGGATTTTGGGGAGTCTGTGCAGCCACAGGACCTGGACTCTGATCCCTGGGGGTCCTTTCCAGCTCAGAACATTCCAGAATTCCATGATCAGAACTCTCCCCAGTCCCTGCTTTTATAAACTATGCAAAGCTTAGAGTTACAGAGAGGATTCCAGCTCTGAGCTGTTGTTATTAACAAATATCTATAAGAAATATATTATATTAAATATTATATATTCTATTAAATATATTAGCAAANAGTCTGAGCTCAGTTTGAGGATTTTCCTTCCCTCAGTCTGAGCTCAGCTTGGGGATTTTCCCACCCAGCCTCCCCTCGTGCCTGCTCTTGCTGGAGAGCAGGAGATCAGAGCAAGCCGGGCTGGGGTACCTGGAGCCCCCCTTTTGTTGTGACATGTCACAGTGGGCTGGCTCAGTGGCTGGATTATTCACCAAGAATAATTGAGTTGATACATTTCAGCGTTTTTCTTTGAATAAATTATTTGCAAATAAACATTTTCATTATTCGACCATCTCTGATGTTCCATTAGCATTCAGTGAATTATTTATTCAGCAGCTTTTCCCATCAATCACTGAATAAATTATTCGCAAATAAATTATTCTATCAGCTTTTGCTTTAAAGATGTCCCTTTGAGAACAATAGCTTCCCAGAACAGCAAACAGGCAAAGGGAGCAATTTGAAACGCCTGATCCTCATCTCAGTTGTCTTGGATCAAACCTGGAGGACTGTCATGGAAATTCCTGGCCTTTCTCCACATTTCCCTGTCTGTGAGCCAGACGTGGTGCCCCAGCGCTCATCTCTGCCAAAGCAGCTCAGAGAGGCTCCAGCCCTCAGAACCGACCTGTGCCGCATCCCAAGAGGCAGAAATTCACGCCCAGCTCAGAAATGGAGCCGGGTTTGGGTGATCTCCAACCCAGCCTGGCTCAGGGCGTGTGGCACTGCCCCAGAGCAGAGCCCTGCTGCTCTCCCTGCCAGCTCCATCTCCACACCTTGGGTGCACAATCAATCCAAATCTCCCCCATGCAGTGAGCACAGCCTCAGAATTGTTTGTGCCTGGGCCAACGAGGATGAAAGCCTGTTAGAACTAAATGAAGGCTCCATTTATGCCAATTTTGAGGCATAATTGAGGTGCAGCACGGGGGAATTCGCTGAACTCCTCTGTCCTCCTGACGAGAAAGAGCTGCCTTTGTTCAGGGGCACAAAAAGTCCCCCTCATTAAACCAGGCACCTTTATCAAAGCCCAGGAGGGATTTATCACCTCCCCCAGCCGGTGAGACCTTCCAGAGAGGGGCAGGGAGGAGCTGGGGGTGCAGGGCACAGGGGGCTCGGTACCAGAGCTCCTGATGCTCCCTGAGATCAGCCCTGGAGCACACACGGGGCTGGGGACAGCTCTGGGGGCACCAGCCCTACCTGGTGCTATCACTGCAATAAATAATTGCTAATTTGCACAAAATGAACGAGTGAGACACAAAGTAATTGTATGAGGGGGGACAACCCAACAATAACATTGAGATCTGTAATTGACTTAATAGCAGACGCTCTTCCCCCGGTGAAGCTCTCCTCATCCTCGCAGTAATTGTGTAATGACATTTATGGGGAATAGACTTGTGACATTATAAATGACACTTATGTCAGGATTGTCAGGCTGTGACAGGCTCAGAGACAGCTCCAGTGAGAAATTAATCACTTCTGAGGCTTGAAAGTTGCTCATTTATCGCTGCCAAATAACATCTTGCAAAAACAAGCTCTTGCAGTGAAACGCAAGCTCCCAGCCACCTCACCCTCCAAGATGTGTTCTGTCCCTACGGGAAACCTTCCTGGAGAGCCTGCAGGAATGGATCCCTCACTCTGCATGGTCAGCCTGCCCCAGGAACACAGATCTTGTCATCTTCTCCATTTCCTCTCCTCTCAACACCACAGCACCTCTCAGCAGCTCTTTATGGAGCACACACTTCTAAATCTGCACAGATCTCCATCTCTGTGTCCCACATTTCCAGGGCTGCAGGTCGTGAAGGGGTTAAATTATTTACTGGGGAGAAAAGGACGTTTTGAAATGCACTGTACATAATGAATATCACAAAAACCAGAACAGAAAACCTTCTCCAGATCAGTGTAGGGGCTATTATTAGACTATCAAACTGTCATTTTTCAAAGCATTTCAATTGTCACCATTTTTTCTAATGGCTTCTAAAGCATTATCTAATGCCTGGGCCAAAAAAACTGCAGAGGATCAAAGCATGTTGAAAAGCAGCAGTCAGGCTGCGTGACAAATAAGTGTTTGCAGGCTAAACTCTTCCCATCCATTTGCCTTCCAAAATATTTGTGAACTTCAAACCCAGATGACTTCATTTGTGTTCTGGGCTTTTTTTCCCAAAGATTCAGGTGTCCTTAGGATTTTGCTTTCTCTTTTATCAGGGTATGGGACATTTAAGGGGAAGGATGCCCCAGCCGTGGTCCTGCTGCAGTTTTGGTGTAGCTGCCAGGACCCTGCAGGTCATGGAAGAGGTGGGGGGCTCTGAAAGAAAACCTGGAAGGGGTGGGTGAGGAGTCAAAAGCAGAATGTGTGGTGGAGGCTGCAGGGAGTGTCCTGCAGAGCTCTGCACACTCAGAACCTTTGTGTTCCATGTGTCAGAAATGTCTGAGTGTGTCACAAATGTCTGGGTGTATCACAAATGTCTGAGTGTGTCAGAAGTGTCTGAGTGTGTCACAAATACCTGAGTGTGTCACAAATGTCTGGGTGTATCACAAATGTCTGAGTGTGTCAGAAGTGTCTGAGTGTGTCACAAATACCTGAGTGTGTCACAAATGTCTGAGTGTGTTAGAAATGTCTGAGTGTGTCACAAATGTCTGGGGGTGTCAGAAACTCCAGGGCTGTCCCCTGCTCTGCCCTCAGCTCCCCAGGACACTGAAGGCCACCTGAGGGACACCTGAGGGACACCTGAGGGCCACCTGAGGTACACCTGAGGGACACCTGAGGGACACCTGAGGGACATGCCTTCACTGCTGTGCTCTCTCTCCCTCCTCCTGCTCCTTTCCCAGCCCACGGGGTTGTCTCCTTGTTCTGGATTTCCACAGAAATCCCTGCCATGGCTTCGGGGCTGTGTCCCCCTCCTTGGACCTGGCTCCCCACCCCACCAGTCCCCTCCCAAAGCTCCCAAGATGAGGCTGTTAATGGGACATTTGTTATTTCCAGCCCCAAAGACAATGGGATTTCCCACCTGCTTCAGTTTAACCGAGTGTGGCGGCGGCAGTCCCACAGCCTAATTAAATTCCATTAATTTCTAGGTGGAGGTTTATGAGCAGAGGTGAAGGGCAATGATGCGAGCAAGGCACGGAGTCACACGGACTTGTTAGAGGCAGGACTTGTGTCCAGATGGCAAAATGAGTTATTCCATTTCCATCTCTCTGGAATGTCACAGTGCTTGCCTGGCTTTAATCCGGGCCTCGTTGATGCACAGGGAAGAGCAAACGGGAGCTGCTCAAAGGGAAAACACAGCCCTGGCTGCAGAAAGGGGGAAAAATCTGGATTTCCTCAAACCCACCCCTTCCCATGGACAAAAGCACTGCTTTAAACCCAGCATTATTGCTGCTGGATGGCCCAGGGAGTTGTTGAGCAGTGATAAAGAATTGATGGGAAGAGGATTCCCAAGGCTGCTCCCTCTGCCTGTATCCATGAGCTGCCTGTGATGGGAAAGGAGCCCAAATCCCCTGCCTGCCACCCACCTCCACGAAGCCACTCTGCAAACTCTGCCAGTTTTTCTGAGTTTTCCCCAGTGAACAAGTGTTTGGAGCCCAGCTTTGTACTATGAGTGTTCAGAGGCAAAAAAAAAAAAAAAATCAAATGTATAGATTGCAGTCTTAGAGATTTTTCTGAAATCGTAAACAAAAAGGGGAGAAATGCAAGAAGTGGATGTATAAGTTTATGGCCTGTGAAATTGAATTGCCTTTTGCAGGTCTTTGCCTTTGGATGGACAGGGAGAGGCTTTGGCATCCTGTGGGAGATGGGATAAAGGCTCCCAGCTCCAGGGGAAGGGGCTGTGCTGCTGGATCAGGGATGCCAATTCCCCAGGAGCTCAGTGAGACCAGATTTCAGAGCCTGCCCTCGTTTATTTGGTCTCCAGTGAAGGGAATCCCAGACTGGTTTGTGTTTGAAGGGACCTCAAAGCTCATCCCAGCCCTGCCCTGCCAAGGCTGGGATGTTTCCCAGGAAGTTTCAGGAATTATTGTCATTCCAGCAGGAACGTGCCTTGCTTTGTAGAACACCAGCAACACAGAGACAGAAATCCAGCATGGCAAGGAGCAAAAATCCATGTCCTAAATCACCAGAGAGGCAGGGAAAACAGGGCAGGGGAAGGAAAAACCTTGCAGTGATTGGAAAGCGTTGCATCATCCCTCCAGCACCGCTCAATCCCAGCTCCCTTTCCCTCATGGAAATTGTTCTCTGCATTGGCCTGGCAGGTATTGGCAGGGAATCTGGCTCACCTGGAGGTTTCTGGGTTTTTGCAGGAGAAAACCAATGTCATTTGATGGAGCTGGGGATAAAGCAAACAGAGACAGCAACCATGTTCATCACCTCATGGGTTTTCCAAAAACTGCAGCAGCTCCGTGCCTGAATGCTGCCCTGTTCCAGTCTGGGCTGAGGTCCCAGTTCATCCCAGTTCATCCCAGTTCATCCCAGTTCATCCCAGCACAGCCCAGGCCATGGCCCTCCCCAGCCTGTGCTTTGCAGTGACCTGGAAATGAAGGGATGGTGAATTTGCTCCGTTCCCTCAGGAATTCACCCCAGAGCTCTGATCTTGTTCAAAAGTGTCTCTTATTTTCCGAGTTATTTTTTCCTCACCTCACCATTCAGACACGAGGTTTCACAGCATCTCTTTTCATGGCATTGGAAGAGATTTAAACCCCACCTGTCTGCCTCTCTCTTTGCCCTCTGGACCTGTGAGGGGCGAAGAGCTGCTCAAGAGCTGAGATTTTGCCATCAATATTCAGAAGAAAGCAGAGCCAAGCTGAGCCCAGCTGGGTTTCTAAACCCCTCCGGGAGAGTAAAGCATTAAAAATGCTGAGGGGTAGAGCACAGAGCCCGGGAGTTGTGTGTGGGATGATCAGAGGAATGCCTCAGGGGAGCACATTTCAGATCTGGTGTGTTGGCCTGTGCCCTGGTGCCCACTGCAGTCCCACACACTGACCTGGGTGAAGCACTGAGAGAGAAACAGAAACTTCATTGCATTGACCTGAGACCAAACTTCAGGAAGACGTCACTGCACTGTCAGGAATCTGCAATCTCATTTAGACAATCAATGGCTTTGTTTATTGATTCAAGCATGCTAATGGGAGCTGAGGAGGGCAGCAGGGAAAAACCAAGGCACATTCACCCCCGAGGAGTTTGAGGGGTAACTGGAACAGAATTTTTGAGCAGTGGCAGGTGGGGAATGGTTTGTATTTAAAATGGGATCTAAACCAGAACGCAACAATGGCCACAGCAGAGAGGCCATAAATGCATCCCATAAATGCAGCTGGAGTATAAAAAGCATTTTTGATGTAAAACAGCATTTTTGATGTAAAACAGCATTTTTAATGTAAAACAGCCCACACTTCCCCTTGACTGCAAAGGGCCCATGACAAAGGCACAAATGTCAGGATGCAGATGGGCACGGGGGAAGGACAAAAGAGCAGGTACCGATTCTCATGCAAAGCCCCTGCACTTTCCAGCCCTTGAAAATTCAATACTTTTAAGATCCTGGCTGGAGTTGTTAAGTGCTGAGAAAGGCAAAGGAGTAATCAGGGTAAGTGGGGTTGGATTTCAGCAGGCAGAGGAGGCATGGGGATGTTGGGGGGGCCTGGACCCCCCCTGCTCCCCCAGCAGCTCTGGGACCCCCTGAGCCCCCTGTGCCCCTGGGGCAGGAGGAGGAGGAGGGGAAGAGCCCCTTCCCAAAGCCAGGAGCTGTTAGAAAAGCTGGAAAAGGAGAGCAGGGAGCTCCGAGGGCAGCAGGGCCAAGGGAGGGGTGAGCTGGGAGCAGCAGGTCCCCAGTGCTGGGCTGTCACACACCCAGTGACTCCTGCAGCCCCAGCTCCAGGGGTTTTCCCTCTCCCAAGGAAATGGGACCCAGAAATGCTCTCATTGACCCCAAAGCTGCCTCACCCCACTGTGACAGTGCAAAACCCCACGGATTTCACCCAAATATTCGCTGAGGATGAGACCCAGAGTGAAATGAGCTCCGTGCCTGTTCCCAGGTCAGGATGTTCATTCCTGCTCAGATTTGCAGCTGGAATTTTCAGATGTGTGAGAGCTGCCAGCACCCAAAGCATAGCAGGAACTGAGTTAACTCATTTATGTGTTTTAAAACTTGTAGCAATAATAATCATTATCATTACAGAGCACTGTAAGTGCTAACAGTAATCAGAATAATAACTATTAGTGCCAGCACTTACCATGATTATTACTATTATTACTTCCTACAGTATTAGGGATCAATTCAGCTGGGAGACAAATGAGCACCAGGCTGGGGAGGGAAGTGGGAAGGCTGAAGACAAAAAGGGAATGTTGGAATAAACAATCCTATTCCCTTCTTTTTTGGCAGCACATGATAGAAGATATCCAGCTGTCCTAGCTCCGAGGAGGGGCATTAACGTAACACCTACCACACTTGAAAAGCTTACAAAAATCTGCTTATATTTTTTAATCATCCTGCATTTTAGACCTTTAAAATACAAATATGGATTTCAAACATATCAGGGGAACAAATTAACTTAGAAAAATGGCCGTACTTTCCAAGGTTGCACCTGCCATGAAATTGCTCCAAGTTTGCATTTTCCCCGAGTCTCTGGTGTGTCATTAGAGCAGATTGATCGCCCTCCTCTCCCGGCAACTCCCCCATTAGAGGGTTATTGTATGGAAATTAATGGCAGGCCTGAAACATTCCTTTTGCAGCTGCAGTAGTAGAAGTCAGTTTTGATTAAGCACTCGAAGCCCGGCAGACTGGGGTGATCTCTTTGCTTTAGTTCCCTCTTTTATTATCACTGGTGTCAAGTTTTGTTACTTTAGCCATTCCCCTGGTACTCCCACTGCCTCCTTGGGTAATAATAGCGGTAATTTTTTTTATGTGCACATCTATTTATTTTAAATATGTACAGGCTGGTCCTCGGTGGTGTAAAGTCCCTTTCCACCACCCTTGCCACAGCCCCAGGAATGATCCCTGCTCGTTGCAGAGCCTGAGTGGGGCAGGGCTGGAGATGGAAATCAGGAGTGTGGAGATCAGGAGTGTGGAGATGGAAATCAGGAGTGTGGAGATGGAGATCAGGAGTGTGGAGATGTAAAATCAGGAGTGTGGAGATGGAAAATCTGTCACCCCAGGAGCTGTTGTGTCTGCTGGCACGGGCAGGGCAGGGCAGGGCGGGTTGGGCACTGGGATGGGGGCACGGAGCAAACTGGGGCTGCTCCCCACACTGGTGGGGCTGCTCCCCTCCCTGTGACACAGAAAGGTCACAGTGGGGTCCCACAGCTCTGCGGGAAGAACAGAAGAGAGGAAAGAACCCGGAGCAGGAAGGGGCTGGAGGTTCTGGGTGCCAGGCAGGGCTGGAACTGTGAGGGGCAGCTGAAACCAGGGGGGCAAGGGCAGGGCAGGGGCTGTGGGCACAGCAGAGGGCACGGGGCTGGGGCTGGGCTCGGAGCAGGATGCTCAGACAGCCCAAAATCTGCGGGGCAGCAGCCAAGGGCTCAGGGGGGCACTGGGTGGTGCCAGCACAGCACGGCCCTTCCCAGCTCCCCTCCTTCCCAGCACCTTCCCTGGCCTCATTCAGCAAACACAGAGAGCTTTTTTCCCTTCTGCTGTCTGAAACACAACTGCAGCACTGCACCTCCCTGTTTGGGATGTGGCCATCGTGTGGCTCCTTCCAGCAGAGCCACCCCAGGCAGGGCTTCCCAGCCCTTCCTGCTACAACTTCCACATTTCATGACAAAGTACTGTGCTGCAACTCCCCATTTATCTTATTAAATGGTCCCAGAACAGCTCTGAAAAATGTATTTAACACAAAGATATCTATTAATTAATAAGCACATTAGTCAGCAATCAATACTGGGTTGATGATATTGTTTAAATTATGCATGGATAATAAGGATCTGGTTCTGCCTCCCTCATCTGTTTAAAGGCATATATTGAAAATTAGTAGTGCAGAACGGCTTTGCATTTTAAAAAGTTTGATTAAAATTATTTTTTAAATAGACTAATCCTATGAACATATTATATTGCATAAAATTAGCCGTGAGCACAGTGGGTTTATCACCTCAGTCTCTTCACAGCCCATTGACTGAGCAGACTCTGGGAGCAGCCTGCTCCTTTCAGTGCGTTTGTGTTTGATTGTGGGGGTTTTGTTGTTTGAAAAGCCCGAGCAGGGCACTCCCGGCAGCACGAACGGAGCAGCTGAATCTGTCCCTGGTGTTTCCTGGGGGGACAGGAGTGACCTCACAACAAACACCCTGGCCAGTCCCACTGTACACTCCTGGCTCTTCCCCTGGTTCTCCAAATTTGCCTCCAAGCAGGGTTGTCAGAAATGGGAATAACTTAATTAAAGTGAAGAAAGTCAGAGGAATTATCCTGGCATTTGCTTTGCTGCCACCGCCGTGCTTTAATAGAGCTGAAATTCTCAGCCTGGACATTCTCAAAGTGGATTAAAAAGTATTTGTTTTACATTCAGGAGCTGTCTGTGTAAGGATAAAGTTAATATATTATAATATTTAAAGTACTAATATTTATATTAATACATTTAAGTGATATCACATTAATTTCAGTCATTTACACAGTTTTACCTGGATAGTTTTAAGTAAATTGGCTGAAGCTCATTTACGTGAGTGTACACAAGCCCCAGTGCCAACAGATTTAGTTTTAAATCATCAAATCATCCCTCTGAGCATCCCCTGTGCTCCCTTCCTGCACAGGCACCTGGAGGAGCTCGTCCAGCTCCAGGGGGTTCTGCCCACCCACAAATCCCCCTCTGGCTGCTGGGCTTCCTGCACTCCCTGCACAGCAGCTCCTGCAGCCCTGGGGCTGGGCTGGGCTGTGGGTTTGGCTCTGCCTGGCCCAGCCTGCAAATCCAAACCCAGCCTGCAAAACCAAAACCAAACCCAAACCCAGCCTGCAAATCCAAACACAGCCTGCAAAGCCAAATCCAGCCTGCAAAACCAAAACCAAACCCAAACCCAGCCTGCAAATCCAAACCCAGCCTGTAAATCCAAACCCAGCCTATGGCACAAGGACTCTCCCAGAGCCACAGGAATTCAGGAATAAATGGATTTCCACCCACACTGCGTGTCTGGATTGCTGAGGAATCCAGGTGGGAATTTTTTCTCAGTGATTTTACCACTGGTTTTGGGTGCTTGGAGAGGAATCCCAGCTGGGATTGCACCTCCCTGCCCAGGATCATGGATCTGATCCAAACAGCAGCCTGGACAGCCCTGGACACCAGGATGGAGCCAGGAGCTGAGCACAGCCTGGATTTACCTCCCCAGCTCTGAAACCTCCCAGCAAAACCTTCCTGGAGGTCACAGAGGATGCTCCAGCCCCTGTGCTGTGCTCTGAGAGCTCATCTCCTAATTAGCTTTAGGGTCTCCACACATTGCTTCCTTAATGGTGTGAAACATAATAGCCTGGCTGTAATAAAGATGAATTACTTTATAATAAAATAATAAAACTCTGGTAAACACTCAAGGTTTATCACTTAATTTGTCCCCAGTGCTCAGACAGAAAAAAAAAAAACAACAAACTTTTGTGCTACTTGGTTTTTAATATTGTCAGTGATGAGGTTTCAATAACCCCGGGCCAGCAGCCTGTGCCTCATTTCCCTGGCCAGGCAGGACAGGCCACAGCTCCCTCTCCATCAGAGCTCTAATGCTGTAATTTAGAACTTCTGTCAAAATGAAAGATCTTCCCAGGGACCTGCAGCAGGCCCACGGCAACACTTTGGCAGAGGGCTGGATAATGAAGTTTTCATTATTAAATAAAGATATTTCAGGAGTGTCATAACCTATAAATCCATTCTTCTACAGCACATGAGCACAATATTTTGTTTATTCCTCATCCACTGACCCCACCCTGCCTGCAGCTCCCCATTCCCTGATTTTTGGCTTGGTTTTTGCCAAGGGTTCCCTTGGATTTTGCCAGCACTTGGAGTTGCCATAGAGATAAATTCCAGTTTCTCCCTGGGGTGGGATGGGGAGGGCAGGGCTCACGTCCCCTTTGCTGGCTGAGCCCTGCAATTGGTGCTACCCAAGGAAATGCTGATGTGGCTCATCAGGAATTCTGCAAAGAGGGGAATTGCCAGGAGAAAATGGAATTCAGCTGATTGGGGCCACGCTGGCTCTTAAGCAAAGGCACCAAGGGAAAGCCAAGGCAGATCTGCAATGGAAAACTTCCCTGTGCCTAAAGCTCACCGAGACAAACCAATAAACACCAGCAGGGAGCTTGGTGCCTCCTGAAAACACCAGGAAGGGAATTGTGACTCGAGCAAAGACAGGCCTGCTCACCTGTCACAAAATTCTGTTTATTCTCAGGCTTTGAAAGCAAACTGCAAACCCTATCAGCACTGGAATTGATGGAAAATAATTTTCCCCTTGCAGTGTTAAGCAAACAGGAAAGTTCCGTGTGGCAGCATGAATGGTGTCTGTAATGGCTTGCTAAGATCCAGCTAATTAAAAAAAATAATCTCATTTGAAGATAGTTAATGGACTCAGCATTTCTACAAAGTATTAGGAAGGCAACATTATCTGAACTTGGGGCCTGGGTGATTATTGTGCAATTAGTTGTGATTTAATTCACTGAAGAAAAATGCAGCAAGGAATAACCACCGGCAACAAAACAAATGTCCTGGAATTGTGCTACCAACTGCTTTGATTCCGTCTTAAGTTCAGAATTTTGATGGCACCACGATGCTTTAATTGCAGCCCTGATTTCACATCACTGGGCTTGATTTATCCTATTAATGCTTTTCTCCCTTTCCTTGAGACAAGCTCAGTGAACCCCTCCGGATCCCAGAGCCCTCCCTGTTCAAACCTGATGCCAGCTCAGAAAACACCAACAGCCAAGGGGTGAAAGTGTCTGTGGCTCTGTGTGACGGGGATGGAGCACCCTCTGCCACATCCACTTGCTGCCTTCAGCACCATCAGCAAAGAAGGATTCTGGATCCCGGGCTCTGGGGGCGAACTGTGCCGTGCCAAGGACAGCCAGGGTGGGTTGGGGTGGCAGAGGTGGCACAGATTCATCTGGCAGCTTGGCAGAAGCCAGGGATGCTCTGCTGGCTGCCCAAAATCCCAGCCTCACGCTGGGGCTTCAGAGCTGCTGGTGTGAAAATGGGATTTTTCCACTCGGAGAACTCTTGGTGTCCGTTTCTGGGGACAGACAGGACAGAAGCAGGGGCAGGCAGACTGAACAAGAAGCTTCCCCTGCTGCCTTTTGCTGGACAATTCCTGCTGAGCACTCCCTCTGGAATTAGCTCATTGTCTCCCAGCTGATCCCATTTCTCTCTGGTTTAAGCCATTTTTAACCTCCCTTGCTCAGCACAGATGAAGTTGTGAGTTTGCACAACTGGATTTCGGTGGCAAAGCTGAGTTCCATCAGGTTTCCAGAACGGGAATCTGTATTCCTATGGAAATATCCCCCAGTTTCAGCGCAGGGTTCCCACGATAAAGCTCCAGAACAGCTCGGGGCGAGTCAGGACCAAAGGAAAGCAGCAGGCAGATAAGGATCAGCACTCAGATCCTGCTTTCCCTTCCTCCAAATAAACAAATAAAGGAATGTGGATGGGAAGGAGCGAGGCTCGGGCAGCTCCTGGCACTCCACTAGGGGTCTGTCTGTGCTCAGCATCCCCAGAGCCGGCCTGGGGAGAGGAATGCCCAATTTGTCTTTACAAACGAGCCGTGGGTCTGCTGGTACATGAGACGAGCACCGAGACATAAAAGAAACAATGGGAAGGATTCCACGGATTGATGGGTGGAAAAAGTTATTTGCCTTTACAAACAAACTGTAGGGCTGCTGATAAATGAAATTGGATATTGAAAGATGAAAGAAGCAACGGGGAAAAAACTATGAATTCTATAAGAATTAAAAATTAAAAGGGAGAGTTATACATTAGAGGGGAATCTCAGCTATCAGGGGTTTGGGGAAATCTGTGCCTCTCAAGTACCTCAGCCCATGGGGAAAGAGAGAGGGAAATTGGGATAAAAAGGAGGCTGTGCCCTCCAAAAGTTTGAGAGATCCCAGGGGAATGTCCCATGGCCTCTCCCTTTATCTGAATAAAACAAAAAGGACTCCTCTGTCTCCTTTTTGGACAGAAACCTCTGGTGTTTGTGGATTAATTTTCCTGACATGAGGAATCTTCCTGTCCCTGGCATTGGGAGATCAGAGCTGCCATCCCAAATCCTGTCCCTGGCATTGGGAGATCAGAGCTGCCATCCCAAATCCTGTCCCTGGCATTGGGAGATCAGAGCTGCCATCCCTGCTGTCCCAGGCTCCTTTTTTTCCTTGCATTTCCCTATCTGCAGCATCTCCAGGATAAAGTTCAAGCCCCGCTGGGCTCCCAGATGTGCCGGGTGGGTTCTCGGGGCACCTCGGGGTGGGTGGCCAGGCTGGGCCCGGGGCTGCTCTTGGAAGTTCTTCTATTTATGGAAATCATCACCTTTCATTTTGCTTAATTAAAGCGCCCCGAGCGCCCGGGCTCCGGGTTCCAGGAGATGAAAGGGATTTTGGGAGGCACGCAGGGGCCAAAGCCGGAAGCCTGAATCTGAACCCGGTGCTTAGTGGGAAGAGATGGCAGGAGATTCAAATCCAGGCAGAGACTCTGCACCATCCCAGCTAAATCCTGACTCTGGTTCCCACTGATGAGTGTAGCCTGCACATCCCTGAATTTATTTCTGTTTCCACTACTGGCCAAAACCATAATGATTCATTTAAAGAACCCAAATATAAATGACAATGCTCCACTTTCCTGATTTATCCAGTTCTAAACTAATTCAAATATTCACCTGAAATGCACGTTTTTCATTTCATGGAAAAATGGTGAGATAAAATTCTGCTGGCGTCACAGAAGTGCTCCTCAGAGCAGTAAAAACACACAAAGATTGAGCAGATCAATCCTTGCTGCTAACTGGGCTTACAGGACAGCCACTTGTGGAAGGGATATTTGGGGTTTTGTGGGTGAGCCCATCCATCAGGACCTGAACAGTCAGACTCCATTCCATGCCATTATCTGTTCTGGCATCAGGAATATTCTGACCTCATCCCCAGCCTGGCAAAGCCAGACCCAGCAGCGGCAGGCACTGGATTTGTGCCAGGTTTGAGCTGCGGTGAGCTCAGCTCCCAGCCCTGGCCATTCTGCCTCCCCAGTGGCCACCTCAGGCAAAGCCACTGAAAAACGGCAAAGAGCAGCTCTGGAGATGATTCCTGGTTTGTGTTTTCCAGGTGGCACCAGAATCCCCAACTCTGATCTCTGGACCGTGCAGGGGAAGAGCTCACTGCTGTTAAATTCCCTTTATGGCCCCACAGCATGACCCCTTCACTTCAGGAGCTGCTCTTTATCCCACCAAGCTGTACAAACCCTCCCAGTTGTCACTGGGACGTTCCCAGTGCCTCTCTGCTCACACTGATGTCACTCCAGGTCTGTTACACACCAGCAATGCATTCGATGTAAAATAAAATCCATATAAACCTGCAGGAGTTGACTCAGCGCTGTAAATTCCAACTGCATCTCACAAGGAGCCAACTGCTCTTGGCAGAAGCACCAAAACTCACCCTCTGTGAGGGGCTCAGCAGCACAGACAGCACCAGGAGATTTTTACACTCTCTGTTTCTTATCAGCCGGTGTCTGACTTTCCCCAGGGTCCCCTGAAAACACCACATGAAAATATCCCGTGGTTCCAGCTGGCCAGAGAGGTACTGGAGCAGGGAAATGAATCTGCTGAGCTAATGAAGCTTAGGTCAGGACTGGGTAAACACTGCAGCAAAGGATCTGCAAACATTTGTTCAAGGGAAGGCTTGGAATGGGTTCCAGCGTCTCCCAAAGCTCTCCTGCAGCCCTTGCACAAATGGAGTCGTGTTGAAAAGAGGATCCAGACAAAGCACCACAAAAACACAGGCAAATACATGCTCAGATCTGAGCAGTTGCACAAATATTTCCTCTGATGAGTAATGGCACCCGTGGCTCTCGTGCTGTTTGTGAACTGGGAGTCACCTGCCTGCAAGCCCAGAATGCAGCAAAGAGCACGGGATGGGGGAAAGCACTGGGCTGTGGCAGAGGTGTTCTGGCAGGATTTGTTCATATTTCCACTAAGATTCATCCCAACATCTTTCACCTGGTTAGAAGTGCACTGAAATATCTTTGGGAGCTATTCCTGCTCTCGTCCCCTTTATCCAAAAGCCTCTGCAGCTCTCTCTGCAGGAATCTGTGCATCCCAGGGCCCCTGCAAACTCCTGTCAGGAATTTCCTGATTATCCCAGCTCCAACAACGCCAGTATTCCTCCAGCAGCTGACCCTGAGCACAGGATGGACCAAACTCTGTGACACCAAGGTGGGGCAGCTGCTCCTGCCTGAGCAGGGCTCTCAGGTGAGAGCTGCAGGTGAGGATGGCACCAGGCACTCCTGGGGAGGCAGCAGGGCAGGAGCTGTGGGAGGGGAGCCTGGAGGCCCCACCATGTAAAATAAAATCCATATAAAGGTGGGAAGGAGATGCACTCCTCGCTGGGGAAGGGTTCCTGCAGGGCTCTGGCAATTTCCCCCCAAATCAAGCTCCTGCTGGCTCAGCCCAGCTCAGGAAAGCTGACACTGAGCCAGGAGCCTCTGACAAGCTGGATCTTGAAGGCTCAGAAAACAACGCCCTGACAACTTTTGTATTTGCATAAACATTATTTAATCGGTTCTGTGCCATCTCATTTCTTCGGGAGGCTGTGCCCAGACAATTTCCAAAAATGAGTTTAAATGCGTGGAATTCTGGTGGGAATAGCTTTCCCTGTGACACTTCCTGGAGGCCAAGTGTGCTGGAGGAGAGGCCAGGCAGGGACAAGGGGCACAGATGTCCCTGTGCTGGCTCACACTGACCCTGCACTGGGCCAGTCCAGCCCACACAGCCCAGCGAGTTCAGCAAAGGCTCTGCTGGGGCTGGATGCTCTTCCAGCAGCTCCCACTCCAGGATCTTGAGGCCAATAACTCCTTTCTAAGGCATTAAAATGATGTGTTGGGAGCTGTCCTGATCACAGCTCTGAGAAAGGAGATAAGCCCTGTGCTTTCTCCAGGGCTCCTGCTGAATGTGTTTCCAGAACATTCCTGCACATTCAACCCGTGGCACGTCTTTCCTTGAAAGAACAGACCTTCCTGGATTCCTTTGACTTGGTCTTTGGAATGGGAAAGCTCGCTCAGAGGAACTCCGAGCCTTTGAAGATAATTCATACATTGGTCAACAACTGTAATAATGCAGCTAAAATTACAGTGTGCTCCAAGCACTGAACATTAAAGACTCTGCATTTTATAAAAGCAATAAATCAAGCCTGGTGAGTGCTCAGCTCCTGGCTGGATGCAGACAATGGGAGCAGCTCCACATGCTGATGGCAGCGGGGTTGTGCCCGTGGAGTCACTCTGCTCCCCAAGGCACGGGCTCAGCTGCGGGTTTCGCAGCTCCTGCTCGGGCTCTTCTGTGTCCAGAGACTCACACGGAGCTGTTTGTCACCACAGGCCAACCCAGAGTAGTCTCTTCTCCCTTTCTGCCCCTCTCCCTCTTGTCTCTGTCTCTGAACTGTTTTGTTGGCAGGAGTGATTCCTTCTGAAGCCACGCACTGCTGGTGATTCCTTCTGAAAAACAAACCCTGTCCTGAAAAACAAACCCTGTCTTGAAAAACAAAACACACCTTTCTGTGCCGTCAAACACAAAATCAGAGGGGTTTCTCTGACTTAGCTGAGTTAGGAAATAGTTCTGCAAAGACTCTCAGCACCTGAGGGGTAGCAGCCAGGCTTCCAAGGACAGGAGGTGGACGCTCACATTTTCATGGTGTGTCTGCTCTGTTCTCATGAGAATCCAAGAGCTGCCTCTTCCCACCAGCCTGAACAGTCCTGGAAAAGCAGCACCAGCTAGAGCCAGTTTTTAGCTTTTCCTTTTGCAGTACTCAGAATATTGTACCTATAAGATTTAGGGAGATTTTTTGGGGGGTTTTTCCCTGCACAGAGGATGATCCTTTGTCCCAGGTCAGTGCAGCTGATTTGGATCCCACAGAACAAGAGCTGCCCTGGTTTGTGTTTCTGGCAGGACTCAGCAGCACGTTTGTGACTTCCCCACTCTTCTAACATGGAGAAAGGAGTAAAAAGGAAAATTACACCACTTCTTCTGTTGTTCTCTTGGACAATTTTTCCACTTTCTTGAAGTGGAATCGCTCTCACATTCCACTTGGGCATCCAAAGTAATGGTTGGTCTGCGCAGTTGAGTTCAACTGGTTGGAGTAGCCCCAGGAAAGTGCCTGGGAAGGTGACAAACACAGCCCCAGGAGTGTCCCTGCAGCTCTGACCCGGCTGCATCCCCCATCCCGAGCATCCTCCCGGACAGCCGAGCTGCAAACAAAGGGAGTGGGGAATGGAAATTTACTTCCGTTTAGCTGCGACTGGGTTTTATGTGGAAAATGCACCCCACCCTCCGTATCTGAGGATCAGCAGCAGCAAAACTCCGGGCGCTGTTGCTCAAGGGGAGATCTCCACTGTCAGGTTGATTTGCGATGCGTTTGAGTTGACGGAGCGCCCGCGGCAAGGGAGGAGGTGGGTTTGCAAAGGAAGGAAGGAAGGAGATTAAAACTCCATCAAAATGTGTGGTTACCTGTGCTAGGGACGGGGAGAGGCAGTGGGGGAGGGTGGAAAGGCAGAAAAGCTGGGAAAACTGCATTGCCAAATAGGGAAATGGGGAAAAAGAGATTTTGGACAGGATCCCGGGCTCTCCGTGCGCTCCTCGAACAAAGCCCCGCTGCGGCACTTTCCTCCAAATCACTGCAGAACCTCGAGGGAAGCTTTCCCTTCCCAGGAACAGAGTCGGGAGGCACCGACTTTAATGAGACAGCAGGCAGGAAAAGGAGCGTGTCCCAGCGCTCAGGTACTCTAAAAATGGGCAGCTCCATCGGAAGTTCTGGAAACTTGGATTGTTCAATAAGATTCCAGGTGATTCCAATGCTGTCCTCACATTTGGAAATAGCTGACACTCTGCATGCTGGAGACACGCAGATATTCCCTGCTCTGGGCAGAACCAGGCAGTTACCACTGAGGGAACTCTGTGTGGCTCTCTCTGGTTGAAGGAGCATCTAAAAATAAAACCTTGAATGACACTGAAATAGCAATTAAAAAAAAATCAGTATTCTTTTTTAGTGCTGTGCCTGCAGAAAAGTGCAGGAGATGATCTCAGGGCAGAAAAATTACAGCTCCTCCTTCATGGCCACACACCTGAGTATCCCTGAACCCGGCTGATCAGACTGGATCTGTGACTGAACCAAATCAAAGCAGTTTCCATCAGGTGGTTGAAATGCAAACTCCACAGAGCTCTGTTTTCCCTCTTTTCATCCAAGCATTTTTTCCAGACCTGGAGTCCCTCACCCCCTTGGACAGTGGCACAGGACCCCAAAAAGGATTGGGAAGCTGCTGGTTGCTTTTCCTGCTGGTGCCATGTCCCTCCCTGTCAGTGGGAGCAGATCACGGCTGGATGCTCTGCGGGGTTTGATTTTCAATATTTCCAATTGAAACCATCACTCCTCTGAGCATATTTGTGCTCCCACCCCGCTGAAGCTCAGCTCTCTGCTTCACCCCTCGGGGTGGCACCTCCCCACAAAGGCAGGAGCAGATGCAGGGCACAGATTGTCAGGAATACGGGATGCAGGATTCCCAACCACGCAGCCAAACAACAAATACCTAGCACATGGCTGGGAAAAATCTGTGAACCTTATGGATCCACCTCACACCTCCTCCCAAAGCAGCTGCCAGGGAACTCACACCAAGGACAAGAAACACCCAGAAAGGAACAGGCCTCCCTTAAGCAATGAAGGCAATAAACTTGAGTCCCAATTTCAAAATACGAGCATTCCAAAAACTGCCTTCCTCCTCCCAGCTTCACAAACTGGAAGAGAGGATTAAGATCTCGGGTTTCCATTCCACTCCATCCTGAGGATGTGTCCAAATGTGAAAATGATTCCTTCTGGGAGCCTGGACTGCAGGCACCACATCCATGTTGTTGCACACCTCCAGGGAAAAGGGCGAGGGCTGGCACTGATGGAAGCACAGGGATGCTGTGCTTGGAAAATCCTTGTTCAGGAACTCAGGACCTGTTGTCTCCACCTTCCTGCCCAGCCCGATGGCAGCGGTGGCTCAGCAGAGCTGTCATTAAGGGCTGGTAACGATCCCTGGCTGAGGAACTGCCTCCTAAAACCACCGGGATCAATAGGAAAATCTTCCTGCTGAAATTCCCATTGACGCCTCAGGACCCCAAGCTCACCACGGCATTGTTCTCTGTCTCAACACTCGACATTCTTCTTTTTAATTGCCCACTGAATTAAAACTTTTGAAACTCCTTAATGACTGGATTTATACTTCATGAAAGGATCGTTTGTAATTACAGGCGGTTTGGGGAAGGGGGTTTCTCTTTTCATTCTAATTGCAAATAATTGACTGCAGAATATTTCTGAGCATTGCATTTCGAACAAAGATGTCTCCTTTGAAGTCCAGATTCAGTTTATGCCTCTCTGCAAAGGGGATGCATAAGAAAATACGTTTTTTTCTTCTGGTAATGGGAATTTATTGTTATGGCAGCCAGTGCAGCACTCGATCAGAGCTGGACTTTCCGTGCAAAATACTCCACTAAAAAAAATGGATGGTCCGTGCTTGGAGAGATCAGGAGGGTGATTCAGTTACAGGGAGCAAGCAAAGAAATAACCAAGGAGGAAATGGGAAGGGCTGCATCAATCCTGACTGTTCCCAAACCCGCATTTCCATACTCCCATTTTCTACCCTCCTTTGCCCGTTCTCAAAAGACTCCACCACAAATAAATCTAAGAAGGGGTGTGGGAGGGGGCATCCAGCACTGCGGATTTTAATTCCCAGGGGATAACACTGAGCTGCTGGGAGAATGAACCTTTCCCTGCCATGGGGTCACCTCCATCATTTCACCCCAGAGAGAGCAGAGTTCTCTGGGTCAGAATCTCCCTCCTGAGCATTTCAAAGGACAGGAGAATCTCAAGGAGCCGTTGAGGGCTTGGGAAACATCACCACCCTTGGAAACGCTGAATGAAGCACAGATGGTTTAAAAGTGCCTCTGATCTGGTAATCTCTGACATTCCTGCTCTGAGGAAGGCTGGAGGAGCTCCTGAGGCTGCACACAGAGGTGGATTCTGTGGTTATTTCAGAAAAAGAGAACATCTAAGGAAGGGACATACTGAAAGGAACACCACTGCCTGTGCTGTATCAGGAAAAAATGAAGTGAGGGTTTGTTCTGGGAGAGAATTTATTTGTCTTCATTTTCTACCAGTAAAGCATGAAGCAATTTAAAGACATTGGATCATTCCATTCAGTAAAATAATAGAATTATTCAAGATGACTCGAGAGATTTGGGCCCAGGCTTGCAGATTTTCATTATTTTCTCCATGGCCTTGAGGGTGTGATTCATCTGTGTAAATGTCTGGATCTGAACTAGGCACCTTAGGCTCCTCTGAGAGATAAGAGAGAGAAATCAGCACTTGCACGGTGTGATTCATCTCCTCCTGGGGCAGACACCCGAGCTGGGTGCACGGAGCCCTTTGGAGCAGCCCTGGCTCAGTGAGGAGGAGCAGAGCTGCCCCTGCTGAAGGTTTGGAACCCCAGGAGTCACCTTTCCTTTAGGAGAGAAAATGTGTATGTGCCTCTGAAAAATACAGAGACAGCCTAAAAACCACCCCCAGACCTGTCCATTCACTCTGGGAAAAGAAAATCCATCTTCCTTCATCTCCCATGTTTGTGCTCCTTGAAGTCTCTGGGACATGAAATTTTATCCCAACTACTGAATAAAATATCTTTCCTGTTCTTGGTTGCTTAAATTTCAGTAGCCTGTCATCATCCTTCTGCTTTATGAGCTCCCCAATAAAAAAGGAAGTTGTGGTTTTCTGGGCCTGGTTCCCTGCTCTATTCCAGATGAATGTATCCTAGATTAAGTTTGACAGAAGCAGTATGAGTTCGATTGTTCCTGGAATATCTCATCTGTAAAAGAAGAGGAGAAATCAATTCCACACAATACTTGGGGGAAGAGAACAGGAGGAAACAACTCCCTTGGAAAAGGAGGTTTTGCCACGATGAGGGAGAAAGGAAAATACAATTCTGGGTTTGTTTTGACAATGTGCTCTTGCCCGTAGGAGTGCCTGGTCTCTGGCAGAGACCATGGCTCTAGGAAAGCAGCAGGGGGAAAAAAACATTAAAAAAAAAATTAAAAAAAAAAAGCAGGGAGAAAAGAAGGCCAGCAAGAAATAACAATAATGAGAAAAATGTCACACTAAACTGTGGCAGCTGTGGATGCTCAGGCAAGGAGCAGCAGGGCAGGGTTGTGGCAGGACGAGTGGGGACAGAGCCCTGGGGACAGGACGAGTGGGGACAGTGCCCTGCCTCCTCCAGGGACCTCAGCTCCATCCCTGCTCACACAGATTTGGGATCTTTGTCTGCAGAAGGAGGAACCCTGGCCGTGCTTTGCCCGGTGCCAGTCCCAGCTCTGCCCACAGCTGAGGAGTCAGGGACAAGGCAGCTCCTGGAAAGGATCAGGGAACTCAACCCCAAAGGGTGAACTTGAGCTTTTATCTCCCCACAGCTCCACAGCCCCTGTGCTGCAGGAACTGCTCCTTTGCCATCAGCCACTGCCTCAGCTCTGGGCTTCCCCAAGACACGGCTGTGCTGCCCTGTGCCACTCCTGGCAGTACAGGACTCTCCTCCCCAGGACACTGCTATTGCTATTGATGTGTCCAAGCCCACACCAGCAAATCTGATCAGTCTCAGGTTCCCCAGCTCCATCTCCCTGGGCCCAGAGCTCCAAGCAGCAGCGCTGCCTCCTGGGGCTGTTGCATCTGGAAACCTCTGGAGTGCAGCGTCCCAGGCTGACCTGGAGCAGAGTTAACTGGGTGAATTTGTCTCCACGTGCTCTGTACCACCCCCAGCCTGCTCTAAAAAAAAAAAAAACCAAAAAAGCTGGAAGGAGTGGATGGATGGAAACAGAAAGCACATAAAGGCTCAGTTCAGCAGATCTGTCTTTGTGCTGCCTCCTTCCAGTTCTCATCTGCTGCCTGCTGAGCTGACAAGAGGTGCACTCCAGCTCGATTTTTTTTTTTCCTTTTGCCTCCTGTTGTCTTCACAGAATTTTTGAATATGCTGCCAGATGCTCATTCATGCCAGAGCAGGATGAGTAATAGTTTCTACATTCCGAAATGAGCCCCTCTGATTCATGGCATGTGCAAGTCATTTTCTGCAAACACCAAGGGAATCAAAGTTCCTCCTGGGCCCCCTGTAGAAAGATGAACGTGCCAGCAAAACCCTGATTGGGAATGTGGGCAAATAATGCTGGTTTGTGTGTTTGCTCTTTGCCTGCAGTTCTTCCTCTCTGAGCAAAGCCCATCAGCATTTCCATGGATATTACATCCATTATCATAATGAGGAGGAGGTAAATCTTGCTCACCATCTCCTCACTAATTCTGCCCTGACTGTGCTGCTGCAATCTCCTCCAGATTGCATCTTCTGCAGAGCTGCAAGAGCTGGAGCTATGAGATCATGGCCAGAGAAGCCCCAGGTTTGTATCCATGGCTTTATACAGGTTTTTTTCCTGAGGAAAACACACAGAGGAAACTCCTAAAATGTCTGCTCTTTCTTGTGTTGCTTCAGAACTAAGAGACTTGTAAATCACTGCTGAATGGGATGCTATATGCTTTTCTGCCTCTATTATGTATTATGGGGAAATTAATAAGTAATGGGATTTGCAAGATGAAAAGCAAGGAAACCCACAGGGTAGGTGATGGAGAGGCATAATTTAAAAAGTCAATGAAAGGTTCCGTTAAATCACAGTTAAATTACGCTGATATTCACCAAAGTCCTGTGGTAAAACGCTTTTTTCATAAAATATTGAGACTCCTTTCTGCAGTGACAAATGAAGGCTCCCACAGTCCTGGAGGACAGCAGGAGCTGGAGATGAGCCCTGCTTGCCAAGGTGTGAGGTGCTGCAGCTTCAGAGCTCAGCCTCACCTTCCCCAGAGCTCTCCTGGCAGCTCTGCCCCTCAGGACAGGCTCAGGGAACAGCCCTGCAGGGCTCAACTTCCCAGGAAATGTCCTTTGCCTTCCCAGGAAATGTCCTTTTTTCATTCCCAGGAAATATCCTTTTTTCCTTCCCAGGAAATGTCCTTTTCCTTCCCAGGAAATGTCCTTTTTAACTTCCCAGGAAATGTCCTTTTCCTTCCCAGGAAATGTCCTTTTTTCATTCCCAGGAAACGTCCTTTTCATTCCCAGGAAACATCCTTTTCATTCCCAGGAAATGTCCTTTTTTCCTTCCCAGGAAATGTCCTTTCTTCCTTCCCAGCTCCTCCTGCTGCTGGGAACTGTGCTCACAACGTTCATTCAGATATCCACACAGCTTTAGGCTCTCCCAAAGCCAGGCCTGTTTCCTTCCCTCTGGCCCCATTTCCAGGGCAAAGGAAGCTCTGGGAGGGGAGCAGGAGCTGAGCTCAGCCTTGCAGAACCTGCAGCTCTGGGGTTTGAGCAGAGCTTTTCCTCTGCCCTTTACCCACAGTGGTGAGAGCTCCCCGTGCCCAGCACTGCCCTGGGCTGCAGGAACCTGTCAGCACAGGGAAATGTAAATAACCCTGCAGGCAAATCCCCTCCAGCCCTTCCCATTCCTGCTCCTGCAGGTGCTCCAGCCTGGCTCAGCTCTGCAGCTTTTCCATGAGCCCGGGGCTGTGGGGAATGGGGACAGTGGGGTTTCACCTCCCACCTTCTTCACCTGCCGCCTTCCTGCTGCTCCTCGGGGTGTGAGAGGAGCCCCTGGAGCCCAGGAGCCGTGAAATCAGTCCCTGTGCCATGAAATCAGCACAGGCTGGGGCGTCAGCTCTCCCTCCCCCCCTCCCTCCCCCGGCATTTCCCTGCAGCTTTTCCCTTTTATCCATCTGGGGATGAAGCAATGGGATGGAGGGACCTGCGGAGGGTCAGAGATGAATATCAGATTTCTGTGGGTGAGGGTGGCTGCAGTTCCTGGCCCCAGGGACAAAAGGATCCAGGTGAGCACGTGGATAAAACCAACACCTCTTCCTGACACCTCCGGATTGAGAACCTGGCCTTGGGCTGCTCCCCATCTGCAGGAGGAGCTTCTTTTAGAACAGTCACTTTGCCTGGGTTATGCTGAATTCAGGGAAAAAATGTCCATTTTCATCCTCCATGCCTTGCCCTGTTGGTGCCAAAGGTGTTTTGGTTTTGGCAGGAGCAAGGACAGGCTCCAAGCCTCTCCCAGGGCAATCCTGTGATACCTGAACACGCTCTGCTAAATGGATTTCTGTAGGAAACAGTTCAGTGCTGAAACTCTACCTCAGATAACATCATTTTAATGCTTTTTTTATTTTCCCCCCCCGCCTGCTAAAGCTTGTAAGAAGCAATCTCTGTCTTGTGAAGAATTGTTTTGCATTTTGAGACCTTGGGGAATTCGATGGGGCTGAGTAATTATCAGGAAACTTCCCCGAGTTGAATACGAATGGACTGAATGGGCAGAAAGCTCCACAGTGCATTAAGATAAGGAAACTAAAATTTGGAAAGTGACTAAAAAAGGTGCTTTAACCTTTCTGTTGGCTTCAGCCCACTTGGAATTGATTTGAATTTATATTTCAAAGGCTCTTTAAAACTCTCTGCTCCAAAGTGCCAAAGTCCCTTTGTACACCAACACTGCCTTTGACCCAAAGGGAAGGAACCTCTCTCAGCCCAGGTCTCCTCAAATATTTATAGACATATTTTCCATTTTTGGCATTAATTTAAATTTCACATCCATTTCTAATAAAATTCCAACATCTGCTGAAATATGGAACGGGAGAGAGGGAATGAGGGGAGAGACAAAAGACAATTTAGGAGGGAATTTTTGCTTCATGTGGAGGGATGAGCAAAGTACTTCAGGAATAGGTACTACTTGCCTGTTTTTAATAGAAAAAAAAAGGGTTTTTCTCCTCATTTGAAGACAAGCAGGAGCTGGGCCCTTCAGACAGGAGCATCCATCTCTTACTTTCTAAAAATAGCTGCCTTTCCGAAAGAAACCACCCCCCTAAAAAATCCCAGATTCAGATAAAGCTTCCATCTTGCAGAGTTATGTTCCCATTTGCATCCAAACTCGGTGTCTGACACTTTATTTTCACAGTGCAGCAGAGAGAAGATTTGCTTAGAATTAGCCTGACAGGAGAGGCTGGAGTTGAGGAGTGTTTTTGCTGAGTGATTCCATTTTTATCACCCCGGAGTTTTCCTGAGATGTCCCTACAATCACCCATTGTTCCCCCTTGGGTTTTCACTGGGGCAAATCCCAGTGACCTCACAACTTTCCCTCCCCACTCTGCACAGCCCTCAGAGGGACACTTCAGTGCCAAAAAACCCTCAAAAAATGACACAAAGGCCTCGTTCTTGATTCCCCTGGGGCTCTGAACCCTTGAGGATAAAGGCAGTGGGGGAAGAAGATTCCCAGTGAGGTGAGCACGTGGAGACCCCTCCTGTGCTCCAAACTCCACAATCCCAGCTGGACACTGGGAATCTCCCAGCACAGAGCAGCAGTGACTGGGATCCCTGATCCCACTGCTGCTCCCTGATCCCTCCTGCAGGGAATCTCTCCTTTTCCAGGGATCCCTGATCCCATTGCTGATCCCTGATCCCTCCTGCAGGGAACTTCTCCTTTTCCAGGGATCCCTGATCCCATTGCTGCTCCCTGATCCCTCCTGCAGGGAATCTCTCCTTTTCCAGGGATCCCTGATCCCATTGATGCTCCGTGGGTGAAGAATTAAAACCTGACCCTGCCCGGATTCCCTGATTCCTCCTGCAGGGAATCTCTCCTGCAGGGAATCTCTCCTTTTCCTGATCCCATTGCTGCTCCATGGGTGCAGCATTAAAACCTGACCCTGCCCTGATTCCCTGATCCCTCCTGCAGGGAATCTCTCCTTCTCCAGGCAGACATTGTTCACAATTTCCCTTTCTAAGGAAGACAAGGATCACTGAAGGGAATGGGGCGTTTTCCAGCAGTTTCTCCAGCGCTGCTGTGTTTGGATTGGCGCTGGATTTAACCCCAGTGACAGGCACAGACTTGACCCAAGGGGCTGGAGGTGCCCGTGTGCTCAAAGGGGCTTTGGGTGGGAGCTGTAAGAAAACAGGAGAGAGGTTTCCTTGGGGCCGGCTGCTGCTGTAGCTGTGTGCACACCTGATGGGGGGAGGAGGAGCTGCCTGTTGTTTTAAGGCTCCTTTTTCTTCTGTGCTGTGTCTGGGCAGGACCCACACGTCTGGAATGCACCTTAAAACAGCCTTATCTCCAGAACCCATCATTACATGGCAGCTGCTGGAGCCTACTTGATTTTCTCAATTTCTTTTCTGTTTCTTCTCCTCCTTCTTCCCTCCCCCTCCACCCCAGGGTAGGAATTTCTGAACCCCAACCAGGGAACCTCACACACCTGGACTCCACTCACGGCTCCAGTGCAGGGAAGCAGTGGGAGGAAGAGCATGGAAAGCCACAGCAGAGAGGCCATGGGAATCCAGAAGACAAATGTCCATAATATCCTAAACTTGCACAGAAATGTAACATTAACTTCTCCTCCTGTTTACTTGCTCTGGTCCATGATAAAGACAATTTGTTTCCCCAGCAGGGGACTCTCCAGAGGTGGTGGCACTCGGCTGGAAGGACGACCTGGCAAAATTCAATGTCCAAAAGTGCTAAAATGAGCATTTAGTGCCCAGCTCTGCCATCGCTGCAGGGAGAGCTGCTGAACTCGGCAGCACCTTCTGCTCCAGCCCAGCCAGCCCAGCCCCTGAGCCCTGGACAGGACAGCAGAGCTTGTCCCTGCACCAGAGGAGACGTGGAGTGACCCTGCAGGGCTCGGGGTGCCCTGCAAGGCTGGCACTCATCCTCTGGAATTACCGACACGGTTTTGTTCAGAGCTTTGTACCTGCAAGGGTTGGTTCACAGTAATTTCCACACGCAGCAAATGGTGAGTTTGAGCCATCAGGAGCCTTTCCCACCTTTCTGTGCTGCAGTTTGGTCCCATCAGAGCCTGGTGCTCAGCTCCTGCCTCTATTAAAGCTCCAATTTGTGTGCCTGCAGCAAAAGGGGGTGAGTGCTGCAAAGCTGGGGCTGCTCTGACCGGGAAAAACTTTCCAGATCTAAGATTTGGGTGCAGGACGGGAATTTGGAGGCAAAATCCTTCAAAGTGTCATAGATTAACATTGACTGCACCAGAATTTTTTGAGTTAACTGCAAAAATTGTTGCCAGGATCGGTCTCACAGAACTTGCAGACTCGCCACAGGAGGCTGATCAGCAAAAGAAAATCTGTTGAAGTCACTGATGGTTATTTTTGGTTATTTTCTGCTTTGAACTTGCCGTGCTGCACACCTGGAGTCTGGGATCTCTGTGAGGACATTCCAGAGCAGCAGGAAGGCAGAAGCTGCAGAGCCCCAGAGTCCCCAGAGCCCCAGCCCATCCCAGCAGCTCCGGGGTGGATTTGGGAGAGCAGAGCCTGGCGCTGTCCTGACTTGTGCAGCAACCACCCGGCCCAGGAAAGCCTCAGGACCAGGAATATGCAAAAATCCTGCAACTGTATTGCCTTTGCTCTGAAAACACAGCCCCCAGTTATGCTTTCCGTGCTGGAAAACCCCAAAACCGCAGCGCACGAGGAGCTGCTGGAACGAAAGGAGCTTTAACCCCTCCCTGCCTGGGGCTGGGGGAGCAGGGGGGCACAGGGCTCCGTTTGGGAAGGGTTCAAGCACCCCACAACGTTTGCTGAGCAGCCCACACCAGCCCAGCCCAGTCCACACCACGGGGCTCTGGGAATGTCCCCTCCAGGCGGGGGATGCTGACCACCTGGGAGTGTCATCCCCCAGAAATCCAAATTACACCCATGTGGGGCAGGAGAGAAAGCTGCTGCTTCCAAATTCCTCAGGTTTAGTTATCTTGCTTGTTCTGGGGGGAAACAAAAAAAAAAAAAAATCTGGCTAATAAAGTTACTTCAGGTCTGTGTTTGAAACAATCCCAGGAACAAATGAATCAATATAAGAAACTAAACATAGAGAGGCATTTTGGGTTTGTTTGATTCCTCAAGCTTGGAACAATTCAGGAAATCTGCATAAATTATTTTAATAAAATTACCACTCAGCAAATTCCTGGAGTTTCACCTTTGCCTTTTTAACTCTGCCTCTCTTCTTTCCTATACTGGACATTCAGGAATGAAATCTGTTCTTACACCAAAGTGTGCAATGGCCACACATCCACTGCCACTGGCTATCACCCCAGGGGTGGGAGGCAGCGAAACTCTGCTTGTGCTGCATGTGCAGAGCTTTGGGGACTGGGATTTAGCTTTATTTTTCCAGCTGAAATCCAGAAAGAGAAATTCAAATCAGGGAAACGCAATAACCTCCGAGCCTGCTGCTCATCAGCGCATCACCCCTTAAAGAGCAGAGCCCTTTATTAAAAAGGACACGTCTGATTAAAAAGATATGAAACAAAAGTGATTTTTAATTTTATTGGGGAGACAGAGTCATTGCCAGAGACAGCCCATGGCTACGTGTGGTGATGGAGACGAGGGAGGGCAGCAAGGCACCAACACAAATATGGAGTTAATAACTTTTTTACTCTTAGGGAAAGTGCTGTTCAATTCCTGCTGCTCCAGGCGGGTGCAGCTTGAGTGGAAATTTAGAGAAATTACATCCACCTGCTTCCATCTCTTCCATCCAGGGCCAGATCTTCAGCCAGTGTAAATCAGTTTATCTGCATGCAGCCAGGCAGATTTATGCCAGCTGAAGACATAGCCCCTGGTCTTGCACTTCACAGTGAGAAGCTTTAAAATACAAATGAGCGTGAACCCCTTAAAATATTCCCCACTCCTGGAGCTCGGGAGGAAAACCAGACTTCCCAGACTGCCTCCAATCATCCCCCAGCTCGTGCTGCCTTCGGGTAATCAATGGCAGCATCCAAAGGTTCAGCCACGAGAAGCCCCAGGCAGAGGCTGGGTGTGAAAATCCTGCAGAGTTCCAGCCTGATTTTCTGTTTCCTTGTTCTGGAGGAGATCTGGGATAATTCTCCCAGAATGGACTCAGGTAAAGGAGCTCAGGCAGGGCAGAGTTCCAGGCTGATTTTCTGTTTCCTCGTTCTGGAGGAGGTCTGGGATGATTCTCCCAGAATGGACTCAGGTAAAGGAGCTCAGGCAGGGCAGAGTTCCAGGCTGATTTTCTGTTTCCTTGTTCTGGAGGAGATCTGGGATAATTCTCCCAGAATGGACTCAGGTAAAGGAGCTCAGGCAGGGCAGGGCAGAGTTCCAGGCTGATTTTCTGTTTCCTCGTTCTGCAGGAGGTCTGGGATGATTCTCCCAGAATGGACTCAGGTAAAGGAGCTCGGGCAGGGCAGGCAGGTGTGAGTGAAGCTCTGCAGTGCCCTGGCACACTCACACCAGGAGGGGACCTGTGCCCATCCTGTCACCAGAGCATGAAGTGACAGAATTGGGCTGGAAGGAGCCCAGGGCACCCTCCCAGCCACAGGGATTGTGTCTGAGCTGCGTTTCCAGAAGTGCCTTGAGGACAGACACCATAAAGGCAGGACAGGGCTCACTCAGCCCTGCTGCTCTGCTTTGGTTTGCAGCAGCACAGGAGGAGCTCTCTGTTTCTCTCAGCTCGGACAGGAGTGAGTTTTGGTCGTTTTTTTTCTGGGCACATCAATGATGTCTGCAAAATCACTTTCTGCCCATCCAAGGCAAGATAAATCACTTGTCTCTAGAGCAGTTAGTGCAGACTTTTCCACTGTTGAAGAACTGAAGTCAACAAAAAAAAATAATTATTTTCTAACTGTGAAACAGCTTTCAGTCTGGGCTGAGTGAGACAGATTCCCTAAAGTAGCATCTTTGTTTATATTTAACACTGGTTTCTTACCCATCCAAAAATGCCCTCTCAGAACAGGAAAACACAAGAAAACATCAGGGAAGGCAAACAAACACCTCACTCAATCATTAACAGAACAATGCCAGACTGGGATTCTGCACCAAGCCCCTCGATATCAGGTCTGCAAAAAGCCAGAATGTAAAACGAGGTCTCCTGTGGCAGGGATTTTGCTGAGAGTTAGAAATCTTCAATTTTTAAAAAGGCAGAGGCATCCAAATCAAAATCGAGCTGCCTCTCCTCCTCCGTCACATTATAATTGTGATCATCAAAAATCTGAGCCGAGATGGTACCTCAGCCAGGAGAGCCTGGAATGCACATTTATACTGCATTTATTGCAGTAAATAATGCAGGAGAACATCGGGGCACTGCAGCTGCTCCATGGCTTTGGCTGCTGCTGGAAGGAACAGGGAAAGGAGAGAGGAGAGGAGAGGAGAGGAGAGGAGAGGAGAGGAGA
>VWZS01010491.1:84146-103926 GCA_013397075.1 Rhabdornis inornatus | reverse complement strand
GTGTTCCAGGTGGAGTGTTCCAGGTGGGGTGTTCCAGGTGGGGTGTTCCTGGTGGGGTGTTCCTGGTGGGGTGTTCCTGGTGGGGTGTTCCTGGTGGGGTGTTCCTGGTGGGATGCAGCACTGGGGCCTCTCTGGGGCTGCAGCTCCAAAGGCCCCCAGAGAATGGGATTTTGCCTTTGGAGGTGTCACTGTCACTTGCAGACACAGAAACAGAAATTCTGGGTTGTTCCCTCCAAAGTTTCAGATTCCAGGCTGTGACAAGCAGCTGCCCTGTGCAGGTCCCTGAACTCAGCCAGAGGAGCGAAGCCTCAAATTAAAAATGATTTCTCTAAACCCCAATTGAAAGGAGGTCCGTGCACACAAACATTTGATATCCAGGGCAGGGTCTGGATGGGCTCAGCTTTGCAGGAACCTGAGCTTGGCTCCAGCCGGCCCGAGCGAGGCTCCACTCAGAGCTGAAGTTGTTTTCCTTGGATTTGAGCGGGCAGCGGCGGGCAGGAGAGCTCCCAGAGGCTGTGCCGGCCTCCAGAGCATCCCCAACAAGTCTGGGCAGCCCCGAGTGCAGCAGCCGAGCAGGGAGCGCTCCCAAAGGCGTGTCCCAGCCCCGCTGGAATTGCTGCTCAGATAAGGCAGCGTGTCGCTGCTTGCAGGGCAGGGCAGGGCAGGGCTGGGGCTGCTCCCAGCCCGAGCTGAGCCCTGCACAAAGGGCAGGAATGAGGGGACAGAGCCTCGCAGGAGCCTGGGGCGTGCTGGAACAGCTCCGGAGCTGCAGGAAGGGCTCTGACCCACCGGGAGCATCCCTAGGGCTGGGCAGGATCTTGGGATGGGCACCATGGGCACAGGAAGGGTCAGGAGAGGCTGGGCTGGACCCTGGGATGGCACCATGGGCACAGGAAGGGTCAGGAGGGGCTGGGCTGGATCCGGGGATGGCACCATGGGGAAGGGAAGGGTCAGGAGAGGCTGGGCAGGATTTGGGATGGCACCATGGGCATGGGAAGGGTCAGGAGGGGCTGGGCAGGATCCTGGGATGGCACCATGGGCATGGGAAGGGTCAGGAGAGGCTGGGCAGGATTTGGGATGGGCACCATGGGGAAGGGAAGGGTCAGGAGGGGCTGGGCAGGATTTGGGATGGCACCATGGGCATGGGAAGGGTCAGGAGGGGCTGGGCTGGACCCTGGGATGGCACCATGGGCACAGGAAGGGTCAGGAGAGGCTGGGCTGGACCAGGACCTGTGTTACAGAACCACAGAGTGGTTTGGGTTGGAAAGACTTTAAATCTCATCTCACCCCAGCCCCCTGCCCTGGGCAGGGACACCTTTCACCATCCCAGGTCTCTGGGCAGTAAAAACCCAAAAAGAACCCCAAGACAGAAAACAAACTTTTCAGTATTTTCAGTTTCACTCATCACAAAATAAATCTCATCACACAAAACCAAATCCCCACTTCTTAGATTATCAGGAAGTGGATCCAAGAAAGGCCAGAACCGTCTGAAAAAGCCCCCAGAAGCCAAGGACATTTATGCAAATTAGGCCCAAATTTTGCAGTACCACATTTTGAAACTTAGCTTTGTCAGCACTTGCAGTGTCATGAGGAGGCAGCCAGAAGCTCTGCTGGTGTTTTTGGGATCTCACACACACTCAGGAGCAGCGATTGCACAACCCCAGGGCAGCCACACTCAGCATTTCACACAAAACCCAAAATTTCCCCAAAACGCTCAGGCTGGCAGGAGCAGGGCTGACCCTGCTTTATCTGCTGCTGCTTTCCTGAAAGGGAGGAACATTTTCCTCCGGGGCAGGGAATCTGGCACTAAAGGCTGGCAGAGCTCAGCACGGGGTGGGGGGCAGAGCAAAGCTTGGACTCTGCCACGTCAAGAAAGCAAATCCAAGTCTGGGGTGCACAGATTCCTTGGGAAACGAGTTCTCCTCTGTCCCCCACCTGCAGGAGTTATCAGCTTCTTTAAAATGCCTGTGATTGCAGAATGCAGCTTTTTTTTAAAGCATTGTTTTAAACCCCAGAGCAGGGGGAGGAATATTACCCCACATTTTCCAGGGAACAGTTTCTATGTAATTTAATTTCCCTGTACATTTTTGCAGCATAAATAACAGATCTCCGCAGACATTTATCTGTGCCTGTGACTCAGTTACATCAGCTGCCTTATGCATTCCCTCCTCACCCTGAATTTCTGCCATCAGTTTTTTTTCCCTTTGCTTGGGAGCACAGGAAGCAAAATTCCAGCCCAGGATGAGGCAAACAGGGCTCCTAAAACCCAGCTGTGCACAGAGGCAGACACCTCCAGCAACCTGCAAGCTAAAGCAATGCTAAATGTTTCTTTCAGGGCATTAAAATTCACAGAGGAATCAGAAATTTCGTCTCTTCTGCTTCAAAGTTCATTCCCTGTGAGGGCAGATGCTGAGACTTTTGTCTTGCCTTTTTTTTTTTTCTTTTGCGAACATAAAACTGAAAAATACACTCCTTAGCAATGCTCTGCTGGCTTTAGACCACATACATCAGCTTAAAAGGTTTATTTTTAAATGACTGTAGCATTAGTTTTGTCAGCAGGGTGATTCACTGTGCCTCCTCACCACCAAAGCCAGCTCCCAGAGCCCAGGGTGGGCGCAGGGAGGGTTTAATCCTGCACTCACTGGGGCCTGCAGGAGGAGGGTCTGGAAGATGCATCTCTGCACAAATATCTTTGTTAATAAGGTTTAGACAGACTTTGCAGGGAAAACTCACTGGCAGCAAGGAGCTGCCCCAGCCAAACCCTCTGTTAGGATTATTGGTCTGCTCAATGACCGTGTGGCTGGGGGAAATTGTCCCCTAAAGTTCTATTCCAGAGCAGAAATCCAGGAATTACTATAAATCTCAGTTCTTGACCTCTTGCAGACACAGAAGGCACAGGTAACCCTCCAGTAATTAAACCACAGCCACTCAGTCTGATCTTCAAAGGCAGAGCAGGCCTGGCTCCCTCCAGAGCCTTGGGACAGTGCTGTACAATTAAGGCATAAATCAATCTCTAATAATTTCCTTTGAAGGCTGTTTAAGCCCTTCCCCTGTGCCAGCCCCTTCGAGCAGGGATGGGGCAGCAGCTGCTGAGTCTCCTCCTCTCCAGAGCAGCCCTGCAGACCCACGGGGCAGGGGACAGGAATCCTCAGCCACCACCACGCACTGAGGGAGGAGGAGTTGGCACAGAGGCTCCTCATTGTCTTCTCCAGCAGCTTCAGCTCCAGATCTGCTCACTCGAGCAGCACAACTGCATCCTGCCACCTGCACCAGCCCCGGGCTTGGCACTGCCTGAACGCTCCCATTTATTCACTTTTTCAGTTGTTCAAAAAAAAAAAAAAAAGCAAAGAAAACAGATTGTTTTATCTCCACCACCAACCTGCATCACAGCAGCGCTGCTTGGGGGCTGTTGTTTTTGCAGTGGCTGAAATGAAGAGCCCATTTCAGCTGCACTTCAAGGCTGTGCTGCCTCCTCTTCCCTGGGTTATCACCTCAGGACTTGGCTGGTGAATCACTGAGTGAATCATGGAATCCCTAAGGTTGAAAAAGACCATTAAGAGCAACAAGTCCAACATCAGCCCAGCACCACCACTAAACCCCGTGCTGGTGAGCCACATCCAGAGCTTTGGAGCAATTCCAGAGATGGGGACTGCACCTAAAAGATTCCAAAGCCTCCAAGTCTTAATTAAGCAGCAGGAAAAGCCTCGGTCAGAGCAGGGGGAGGGACTGGCTGGGAAAGCTCTGCTGCCACAGACCCTGCACAGCCTCACCCCAGCCCTGCTGGGAGCAGAAGGAGCATCCCCAGCATCAAACAGGGAGTTCTGGCTGCACTTCACAAAGGTCCCGGGCTGGTTTGCCTTCCATGCGTGTGGGAGAGGGAGCAGTGCCCAGGGATGGGGCAGGAAGGGCTGGATGTGCTGAGCACAGCAGGGAAATCAAACCGGGAGCAGCAGGGCCCCGTGGTTCCCCTCTCTGGGATGGGGACAGCAGGAATGCACAGCCTGAGGCTCTGCTCAGACCTCACTCCTATGGAAGCAGCTGCTTTATAAATACATTTCTCACTATCAGAAACTTTTTTGGCAAACAAAGGTGAAAAAAAAAAACCCAAGTAATTATTCACCAGCTGCTTGTGACTGAATTTACAGTGGGCAGTTGCAGGAGATGTGGCCCTGAGCTTCCCTGGGCTGTGTTTGATGTCTCAGACCTCCAGAGCCAGTAAATTGATCCCATTTATGGGACAAATGTAGAGGTCAGAGCTGACAAAGCTTCAAGACCACACAGGTTTGCTGCTGGGGAGCCGAGGGCTGGAATGTGCCTGCAGAGCCTGCAGGGCAGAGCCTCCATCCCCTGACACGTTTCCATCAGCAGGGCTGGGCTTTGCAGCAGCACTTTCATGATGTGCTGGCAGCTTTTCCCACCTAACGGGGACGTGTTGAAAGTTTAAAGGAAGGGGTAGTTGACATAATTGGGTATTACAGAACACCAGGACATTCCTGCAGCTGCCGGTGCCCCAGCCAGTGCCTCCCTGTCTGTCCTTGACAGTAGCAGCTGTAAACTTTAAAGGTATTTGCTATTTTCCAGTAGGAGATAAAACAAATAAAAGGACAGATTGTATCTGAAAGAACAACAGCCCTGGCTTCAAACTGTGCAGAGCGAAAATTGTGGCGAGTTTGGCTCCTGGTTTCACAGAGCCCTGAGAAAATAAAAGCAGGCAATGAACAGTGATAACCCTCAGTTCTTATTTCTCACATGAAAAACACTGACTTCCTTTGCTCTCAAGGTACTGCAGGAGCTACATTTATAGACTGATGTGTTCACCTCCGTGCTTGAACTGCGTGGGCAAAAATCAGAGATTTTAATTCCTAACTGTGGGAAGTTTTGCTGGAAACTGCTGCTCAGGGCAACTCAGTGCAGCCCAAATTAAAGCAGCAAACCTTGTGACCCGTGTCACTGCTAGAGCAGCCTGGGTTTGGAAACTCTAATTTACCCAACAAACAAAAGGAAAATCAGGACTTGAGTGCAGTCCTTACACGGAAAACAGGGTGGAAGAAGGTTGGCACTATAAAAAGAAAACAAAAAGAGCAGCGAGGTTTCATTTTTTTTGTTATTTAGTTATTTACACCCTGCTCCACTGGAAAGGCAAACCAACTGGAATATTTCCATTTGTGCAGATGAGCAGACCTAGGAGATCCAGAAGAACTCTGCCTCCCAGGATATTTGTGCTAAATGCAAAGCACAGGCACCTCGATCCCACTGAGCTCTGGCACAGGGAAGGGTTGGGAGGCTGGAAGGAAACCCTGCAGTGCCCACCCTGCAGTGCCCACCCTGCAGTGCCAGCCGGGGTGGGCACCCCCTGCCAAAGGAGGGCAGGGATGAAGGACCAGGAAAGGAAAAGGCTCCAGAGATCCACAGAATGCACAGAGCCAGTTCTGCTATAAATGGGATTCCTTTAGAACTGGAATTAAAGCCAGGGTGTGGAGGCCCCTGGACAGAGCATCCCTGCACTTCCCAGGGCTCTCCTCCCCAAATTCTTTACAAGTTTGTACCCCCTTGGCAGGTTCTTGCCTCCGGAATTCCGAGTTTAGAGGGGTTACATCACAGTCCCCATCTCACCGCTCATGGGGCACTCAAGAGCCAACACAATTCCCATTTCTTTAGCAGCCTTGGAAAAGTACAATGAGCTATTTATTGCACGCAAAGGCAAGTTAAAAAAACACAACTGATGGGGCAGAAATCGGACTCTTTGGGGATGTTCTCCCATGCCTTGGGCGAACGCTGGGCTGGGCAGCCCGGGGAGCGCAGGCTGAGGAGCAGGGTGAGTGTTGGGGTGGTTTGGGAGCGGGGGGTGGGCAGGGAGGAGCCGCGAGCTCCATTGGCTGCGGCCGCAGGTGAGCGCGGGGATAAAACCGCACCTGCGGCCGCCGGGAGGGGCTGGGATGGAGCCGAGCTGTGCCGGGTCCCCATCCCGGGAATCTGCTCCAAACACTGAAACAAAGAAAGAGTCCCCCCAGTCACCCACTGCTCCGGCCGAGTCTCTGTGTCCTCAGCCGGGTTTTGTTGTTTTGTTGGAGCTCTCGGAGCGGCTGCGGGATGGGATTGGGAGCTGCTCAGCACAGCCAGGTGAGTGAGTGACCCTTCCCCCAGTGTCCGGAGGGGCTGGGGACAGGCTCGGGACTGGAAGCACAGGATGCTCTAATGAGCTGTCCTAATTAATCCTGCTCCCATGGCAGCAGCGCTGCTCATTCCCTACAAACACCATCCCAGCTGCCCTTGGCTGTGTGCGAGCAGAGGCCAGGGGTGGCTTCTAAAAGGAGAAATGAGACCTTCTTAAACAGCTCCTGGGGATATTTGGAGTCATAGTAAAGACACTGAAAGCAGCAGTTGGTGCTTGGGGAGGCAACTCCCAAAGCAGCAAGGATGTGGAGGGTGGTGCTGTTCAGGAACAGTCAGATTCCATCACAGCCTGTGCATCTCTGGGCTTGCACTGGTGCAACAAATCCCAGATGTGAGCTGCTGTCCAGGCCCCCATTTGTAAGGATTTAGCTTCGTTTCAATCAGTTCATTCTTCTCTCGATTTTCTCGCTTAAAATTGTTCCCTATCCAGTGGTATCCTAAGAAGTGAAACACTTAAGGAAATTTGCCTTGGAGAGACAGTTTTAACTTGCTTTAGTTCGAGTTTGCCAAGGTCTTTGAGGTCCCCAAGTCACTGTGATGTGGTGTTATGGGATGCTGAAGCTTTCTCTGGGTGAGCTCCCTGCTGATCTCTGGGATCAGAGGGACCAGGGGCTCAGGCTGCATTTCCCCCTTTCTGTGGATTCTTGTTTGTGTTGTGCTGCTGTTGTGTTCCAGCAGAAGTGTCCAAAGGCCTTCTCTCACTTTTCCAAGAGAGAATCAGGAGCTTTGGCTTCAGCTGCTGCTGAACAATCAGGTTCTTCTCCACGTGCAATGCATGGGGGTAAAGCCAATTTCAAATGTAACTGATTCTTGTGGGGTAAAACTTCCCTAAAACAAAGAGAAATTTCCCTTTTAGAAGTGTGAGGGTAACGCCTGAGAAAGGCAGGAAAAAATGGAAAAATGGAAGTCCCTGAATGAGCAGGAGCAGCCCAAAGGTTCTTGTTGGACACAACACCTGGATCAGGCTGGGGCTGTGGAGGTGCTGCCTCTGGAATTCAGTGTTGGAGCTGAGCCCACATTACAGGGACAGAAATTATTTTGTGTTTTCTCTCCAGGTGCTTCCCAGAGCACGCAGGGCAAGGCACTGAATTCCCAGAGTTTGGCATCCCTGGGGTCAGTGCAGTGCTCAGAGCATCTGCCTTGAGCACTTGGTCCCCCACAGACAAAGGAACAGAGAAATGTTGGCTCATTTTAAAGTTCAGGGAAGTCCAGCACAATTTTACCTGACCTTTAGGTGAAGGTTTGCCCGTTCTGAGGATGCAGCAGAGCTTTGCTGCTGTTCAGGTGAAGCTGCAGCCTGACCCTCAGCACTTCTCCCCAGCAAAAATCAAGGAATATCTCATTAAAATTTGAAAAACCCAACTCCCCGCACTTTAAATTGGCTGTTCGGGGCTGAGGGGAGCTGGTGGAGGCGGAGCTCGTATTTCAGGTTTTTATTACCATTGATTTAATGTGAGATTTGGCTGATAAGAACCTTGATTTAATGATGTGAGCTGCTCCCAAGGGAGCTGCAGCTGCTCCCTGCGCTGGGCTCGGTGCATTCCGGGCTCCGAGGGGTTAATGCCCCGGGGCTCAGATGAGGCATTTGCGGGGTGAGCCCGTCCTAACTTGCCTGATAAAAGCGTTTCAAACGAGGCAGGATTGCACAGAGGAATTTCAGTTGATGGGTTCCTGCCCAGGCCACCCTTTCTCAGGGCTTACCCAAAAGCTTCTGGCAAGTCCCGACACGGGAGAGGGAGAGAAACACCCTGAAATATTTGTGCTGTTAAATCGTCCATCAGCACCTCCGCACCGGGCTTTGTGGGTTGGCTTCTTGGTTGGTTTTTTTGGTTTTTTTTTTTTTTTTTCGGTTTTTTGTTTTTTTTTTCAATTTAACTGCAGGCAAACATTTCAGTTCACCTTCAAGGCAAGTTTTGCACCTTAACCTCTCTTTTCCCAAGCTGTGAAGTGCAGGCAAATTAAAATTCGAAATCTGAAGTTATCCAAGTGCGTGGGAGATTTGCCAAAAGTCAGAACTGGACCCTTCTGAGAGCCCCGGGTTTCCCAGGCACTGAGGAGGAAGGAGCTGGAACCTTAATTTGGCAAAGCCACCCAAACTGGAAACACCATTTGCAATTCCTTGCTGGGATGTGGAGAATTTCCATTTCATTCATGGCATTTGTGTGTTCTGATGTAGATTTCTTTTAATGTTTGCAGCATGCAATGCTAAGGATATGCATTATATTCCAATTTATTAATTTTATAGATAAAACCAATGCATAGCTATAAAGTAAAATATTTAAACCTGCAGTCAGATTCCTTTGCAGGAGTCTCAGAAATATCTTTACTTCACAGATGCAGGGATGGGTTGGATTTTGACGGGGGAATATTCCTAACAATCTTAATTTTCATTATTTTTGTCTCTTTCACAGATGGGAAGCTCTCAGGAGGAGGCTGCACACCTTTTAGAGGGGTTTTGACTATTTAAAACTTCCTGGTGCCCCGGGGCAATGCAGTGATATCCATGAAATCCATCATCCATCTCCCAGAAGGGAGGAGCAGGGCCAGGATGGGATGAGTGCCCTGCCCTGCCTGGGCTTCTCCAGGGGAGCAAACCCCAATTCCCACATCCCGTGGGGCCGGGGTTAACGCGATTATCCCTCCCCTATCTCGGCTAAAGGCAAGCAGTACCTTAACACACTCACAGGATGGCCAGAGGTCTCTGAAAATTCCAGCACTTTGAGGAAAATCAGCTCCAGGCATTCCTGGGGTTTTGTAAATTCAGGGTTTGAGGCCAGAAGGGACCCTGGCCATTATCTGGTCACACGTCCCTTGCAGAAGCCATGAAAGTAAAAAAAAAAAAAGCCTTGAGCATTTAATTTGCAGCAGCTCCTGGTGGCTGCAAGGCCTTGAGCAGACACAGAGCTGCCACATCCTCGGGCCAGCTGTTCCCACGGGACAAAGTGCCCAAAGCAGCTGCTTTGCTCCAGGCTGACACTGCAGAGGTGAGAACCAGGGATGTGGGGAAGGAAAAGGACGATTTCAGGGCAGAGACCCCCTCCAGGCACCGAGCTCACACCTCCACACACACCTGAGCACCGCAGGTGACCCAGCCTGGGCTCCCCAAAGGCTCCTGAGCACCCCAAAACCTCCCCCACGTGTTCCTGAGGGCAGTGAGGACCATCCATGGGTTCTGTTGTCCTTCATTCCACCGGAGTCTGTCTCGTAGCCATCCAGATTTCAGTGGAGTGAAGCACAAGAGACATGGGCTGAGCCAGCACACGGGAGCTGCTGCCACTGCGGAATTTGGGGACACCAGGCACAGACCTCGCTGCTGGGAGTGGAGAGGGGAGCACAAGGAGCTCTTTAATAACCTGGGTATTTCCTGAAAATCCCCAGTAAGAACCCTCTGTGAGCATGTACTTCCTTTCTGCATAATGTGTAAAGATTAAAAGTCTACAAAGACCACAAGCTGCTTTCTGGAAGGTTTAAATACCTTATTAGCAGGAAATTAAACCCTAAAGTGGATAAATGAGCTGTGTAACCTCATCCCTTTCAGCCATCTTCCCTCCAGGATGGGACAGCCAGGGAAGAATCCAGAAAATAACCTCGTCTCAGTGCGCTTGCACCGCTGCATTCCCTCAAAAATCTCTCCCTGCAGAATCCCCAGTCGTGCCTGCTTCCCTCCAACTCCCCTTCAGAACCTGTGAAAACTCCATTAATATTTTTAGACTCATTTATTTTGTAATAAAATTAATGTAAATAAGATGGAAGTTGAGGGAGAACTCCGATTTTTCAGGCTGAGCACAGGATAGATCTTTCAAGGTGTCAGTGTAAATTCCTTGAAGGTTAATGCAGTTAAACATATTTGATGCATAAATGTGTCACATCTAATGCTAATCATTCACCAGTTGTAATTGCCTTTTCAAAGTCCTCACCTCCCTGAGACAAATGCAAAAAAAAATGAGATCTGGCAAATTTAAAACAAAAGAAAAAACAAATCATGTCTTCCTCCCATCAGGATGTATTATTTGCCTTGATAGATTTAGTAGCAGATTTCAAGAATTTATTGTCCTGTATTATTTCTCACTGCCTGCCCCTTCTCTCTGACTGATTGGCAGAGCTCTCAGGAGCCACTTGCTGATGGTTTTTCCTACAAGCACAGAAAGTTCTGCTCCCTCAAAGCCACAGCCACCAGCTCCCACCCACCCTGGTGCTGAGCTCTGCCCAAGTGTCCAAGCTCCTGGTGTTTGTTTATTGATCCAGGCCCATTCCCAGCCATCCCTGTGCTGAGTATCTCTCAAAACCAGGTTTCCCTGCTCAGGGTTGAAGTTATAAATTGTCCCAACAGACCAGAGCACAGCAGATCTGCAATGGGAGTCTGGCCAGCCCTGCACTGGTTCCCTTTGCTGTACTTTCTTATCCATCTAATACTTCATATCTTGAGATTAATCACCACCAAAACCAGTCCTGGGAGCTTTTCATGGAATGGTTTGGTTTGGAAGGGACCTTCAAGGCTGTCCCATCCCAGCACCTTGCACCACCCCAGGGCTGTCCAGCCTGGCCCTTACAGCAGCTCCTTTCCCTGAAGGATTTCCCCTCAGGACATCCCAGAGCTCAGCAAACCATCCTTTGGAGTCCTGGTGGTGGGTGACAAGGACACTACAAAGAATTTGGAGGGGTTTTTTTTCCTTTGTTATCCTTTTAGCAAAACCAGGAGTCCAAGTGCACCAGGGTAAGTCTCACGTGTCGAGCACAAGTGGATGAAAACCGCAGAGTTTTGTGTATTTACCAACTCAAAGCAATAAAACAAGGGGTCCTGCCTTGCCCCACGTCTGGAGGGCAGAATGCTGTGCTGCTGCTGAAGATCCATGGGAGCACATTTTGCCTTCCCACCCTTCCTTCCTCCCCTGCCTGCCTGCCCTCAGCTCCCCAGGCTGCTGAGCAGGGCAGCAGAGGCCGGAGGATGAAGGCAGGAATAAATCCAGGTATCAATGACACGCTGGGGAATGTTTACAGCACTACAAGTCACACATTACCAACCCATTTGTTCTGCTCTCCCCGTATGAAGGACATTCTGGGTAACAGCTTTCCATACATTAAAGCAAGGCACATAATGAGACAGCAGCAGAGTGGCAGAGCTGTGCAGAGCCTGGACCGGGCTCTGTCAGCTCGGGCTGGCTTAGCAGAGCTCCCTTCAGAGCTGACAGCTGCTGTGTAAATGCAAGCTCGTTATCAAAGCAAGCACGGCTTGCTGCTCACTCTGATGGAGCAGCAGGGACAGGAAAACCCCTGCAGCTCCTCTCTGGAGCAGAATCTGCAGTCTGACTGCTCCCAGACCCTGGTGACACAGATGTGGCAGCTCAGGCAAGGACAGGCTCCTCTCAGGGCACAGGGATGAGATCAGTGCCAGCCTGCGGGGTCTGCCCCAGCTCCTGGCAGCTCCTGGGCACTCCACACCCTCTGCCCTCCCCTGCTGCCTTTTGTGGCACCAGACCCTGGGTGGTTCCTGTCACTGCAGCTTGGAACAGGAGAATCCCAGTGGAAGGGGTGGATTCAGGGCACGTTTCTTTGGAAGGTTGTGTGTGCAAGTCCTTTGCATTATACTGAGGTGCATTAAAGCCTTCAGGCTCAGGTACCCCTGGTATTTTGGGGGAAAATAATCACAAATAAGGAAAATAATCACAAATAAGCCCCTAGCAGGGCAGGGCTCCCACTCAAGGTTCACAAATGGTCAGCATAAAAGCAGCGAGTGCTCACCCACTGCAACCTGGCAAAAACTGAGCTGTCAGGAGCTGAAAGGTGCCCGAACCAGCACAAAACCAGGCTGGATTATTCCAGCTGGAGATCTGTCCTTTCTGAATATTCCCCAAAGGAAACAAGGGGAGGAATTACCCTGCTAAGCCCAGGGAGACACACCGCTGGAAAAGCCAGGGGTTTTCAGCTTTTTTTAATGGTTACATTTCAGTGTTGTGCCGAAATGCCTCACTTAAAGCCAGTTTCCATTCAGGAGACAGCCTGGCCTCAAACAGCATTTCAATAGAAACCTTCCAGCCCCTTGAGCTGCTTCACATGAATGCTGCCTTGTCTGGTGTTAACTTTGTGGAGCTCAGAAGCAGAGGGGAGGTTTGGATGAGAGGCCCTTTAGAAACCCTTTCCAAATGTAGATTTGATTGACTGACTGATTGAACTTAATTGCAGACATTCTCTTAATTGTACACTTAATTACTGACACTGTGTCAAAAGATTTCTGATGCAGCACCTGGAGGACAACCTTGCAAGTGCCAGTCGGAGCCAGCTGCACGAGACACGGGGACGTGCCACAGCTTGGAAGGGGGGGAAAAATCATAATATTTTAATAATCTACAATTAGGGTCCCTCCCACCCTCAAACACGCGTGTGCACATGCACACAATCCCAGATCTCCTCGTGGGGTGGAGAAGAGGAACAAAGGGGGATAATTATGGGCCCATGTGACAGTGCCACCGCTGTGTCCCTGGCAGGGAGGGAGGGCACGATGCCATCGAGCGGGGTGGCAGCACCAGCAACAAACCCAGTGTTTGATTCGGGGTTCTCACCTGGAGAACTCACCTGGAAAACCCTGGAGTTTCTCAGGAGCACCTCAGGGGCGCTGCAGGTGAGAGGAGAGGTGACAGAGATCCCTGTTTGTGTGTGCAGGAGCTTTGTGAGTGCTCTTCTACTTTCCAACAGCAAAACGAGTGTTTGAGTGAATACAAAACCCCAAAATCAGAGCACACCAAAACTCCACAGACAAGCAGCAGAGAAGAATGGAATTGTTTTGCAGCCACAGAACTGTGATTTGCTCAAAACACCTGGAGCCTCGTTAATTTACCTGTGACATGTTGCTATACTTAATTGCCTTTGACAATTAGTAACATTTCAACACCTCCTTTAATGGCCCAATTATGAGAACACTTGTCTTCCGTGCAGCAGATAGAGGAAAATAGATGGGTGAATCTCCAATGCAAAACTCCTCTGCAGGTATTTGAAAGAAGAACTCAGAAAACAAAGGCCAAGAGGTGGCTGGGACTGGTTTGGTGCCACAGGAGCTGCGTGTGCCCAGCCCTGGCACTCCTGGCTGGCACAGCCACCTCTCCATCAGCAGCACTGCCGAGTTAGACACAGAGAGCCGTGCTCAGCACTCCCCTCCCCCAGGTGCTGCGCTGGGGCCGTGATCCATCCCTGCTCTCTGCTGACAAAGAGCATCCTCTGGACACCAAATCCTGCTCCAGGTATTAAATCCTGCTCACAGATATCAAACCCTGCTCCAGGTATCAAACCCTGCTCCAGGTATTAAACCCTGCTCCAGCTATCAAACCCTGCTCCAGGTATCAAATCCTGCTCCAGGTATCAAATCCTGCTCCAGGTATCAAACCCTGCTCCAGGTATCAAATCCTGCTCCAGCTATCAAACCCTGCTCCAGATATCAAATCCTTCTCCCAGATATCAAACCCTGCTCCAGGTATCAAACCCTGCTCCAGGTATCAAACTCTGCTCCAGGTATCAAACTCTGCTCCAGATATCAAATCCTTCTCCCAGATATCAAATCCTGCTCCAGGTATCAAACCCTGCTCCAGGTATCAAATCCTGCTCCAGGTATCAAACCCTGCTCCCAGATATCAAATTCTGCTCCAGGTATCAAATCTTGCTCCAGGTATCAAATCCTGCTCCCAGGCTGGGACAGGCACTGCAGGAGCACAGAACCTCTCCCGGCCTCACAAGGGCCTGGTGGAATCTGTTAAAACAAAACTTTGCAGAGCTGCTTGGTGGAATCCCTGCAGCCCGTGGCTGTTCCTGTCAGAAACAAGCAGGGAGCTCCTCAGGGCACTCCAGGCTGGGCACAGGGGCTGATTTTACAGATCCTCTGAGCAGGAGCGACTGGGGGAACCTTGCTGCTGCTGCTGCTGGTAATTGGAACAATCCCTGCTGATGTTCACCAGCACAACAATTCCTCTTCTGTCTTCTCTTGTAACAGCAGCTCTTAAATTATTTGGATCAGGACATGATCTTTTGCTGACCACTTTGTTTTCTCCCTGGAGCTGTGTAAACCAGGAGCAGCTCTGAGGAAAACTCCCCAGCCTCAAAGCTGCCCCAAAGTGGCTCCTCCAGAAGAGCAGGTGGAGTCTCCCCACTGGATGGAGTTTATGAATAAAACAATGTTTTATTAAACTACTATTACATTTTGATTGAACAGCGTTTGGACTACAGGAGCAGACATATTCCTGAAAGTAATTGGTTTTCCACATCTGCTTTCCTTTCTAATTGGACTAATTACTTCAGTGTAGGATCATGTTCACTACTCTCCAGAAAGCAAGAAACCCTGATTTACAGTGAGAAGAGCAGCAATTAGAGAGAATTAATTCATACGGCAACATCTAAATAAATCATATTATGAGAAGACAGCGATGTAATTATTGTGACTGGTGACTCCCTTGTGGAGAAACATCATCCTTAAGCTGAAATCGAGCAGCTCAGTCCTCCGAGGAATCCACCACACTCCTCCAGCTTCACAGAGCTGTAGTACTGATTTTAAGACCTAATTGAGGTGCATTGTCAAAACCAATAGGTTCTAACAGTCCTCAGGCAGCTGAGGAAAAGCAATCAAATCCTTGACAGCCCCATGTTTGTCCTCAGCACGAGATGTGTGCTCAACAGCCATGGATAACAGATGTCAGCAGCAGCTCCCCAGCAGAGCTGCAGGCATTTCCTGGGAGTGGGATCCTCCCTCTGGGATGAGCCAGGCTTTTCTCCCTCTGCCCCAAGCCTAACCCCATCCCGGGCTGGTTGAAGGGTTTGGTGAGGAGATCCAGCCCGGCATGGGGTTTCAGGAGAGGATCCTGCTGCACACGTGGATAAATCTCCTCCCTGTTGAGCCCTGAGCAGTCTGGTGCCGCCCTCGGGATGGGGACGAGATTTTCTCTGCTCCTTTGGGAAGTGCTGAAGGCATCTGAGGGAGCTCCCTTCACCTGCTGTCCTTAATGCCACTCTCCAGTTATTAATGATGCCAATGACTCATTAATGCCATTAATAACATGAATTTCTCTGTCCTCAATGGCATTCTCAAGAACATCCCTGCTCCTCTCATTGCTACGGAAAACTCTGCTTTCTCCTCCCCTTGTACTTCCAGAAGAAAACCCACCAAGCCTTTGTTAGGAGGAGGAGAAGGATAATTCCCACACTTAAACCAGACAGTGCCGAATATCCTGGGCCATAATTCCGTGGTTTTCATGGAGCAACTCCAGGTTTCTTTACACACCGGGATTCTTTTCCTCCTCGGGCACTGAATTCTCTTAGCCTGGTTGTTCTGCTCTCAGGGGTCTCAGTGACTCTGTCGGGGCTGGGCACTCGCTGGTGCCAGGCTCAGGACGCTGCCAGGGTCGCAGGCTGTCACACAGGACATGCACAAACACGCGGGAATCAGCAGAGTGAGGTGTGGGACCTGCTAAACCCCTCCCAGCACAAAGCCACCCTCACATCCCAGCGCTCCCCCACGCGGAGCCAGCGCTGATCCATCAGGAATTAAGGAGATAAATTGTCACTGTGGACAGGGGCAGGCAGATCCAGCCCGATCTGTGGCACGGCAGATAAACACAAGAATCACTTCAGGGAGCCGCCAGGGAGAGTGTTTAACACCGAGCCTGAGGGAAAGCAAAGCCCAAGGCTCGGCGGGTTTAAGCAGATTTAGGAGCCTCAGCTCTCTCTGTTATTATTGACTGCAATTCAAATCTCTCCTTTTCCTTCTGAGAGGTTTTCACAGCTGCCTTTAAATCCCGAAACGCTTCAAAAAAAAAAACCAAAATCAAATAAAAATGAAGAATTCCCTCCGCATTGAGAATTTATCCAGACTCTCAGACATTTGCATACATAAGGTGAGAATCCCTGGAGATGGATCCCCTGTCACCCCATAGCTGGGGCCATTGCTGTGCAGAAAACACATCAAGGGGGTGAAATTCTGCACAGAGGGGGTAAAATATTGCCCCCCAGTCCAGCTGCCCTCTGTGCTCACAGCTGGCAGAAATTTGGATTTCAGTGCCACGAGGAATTCCTCAGCTCAGGGTCGAGCTGTGTGCACACACCTCCAGCAGAGCAACACAAAACTCTCCTAATTCCACTGCCTTGCTCCATTTTTATATCTATAGTTCTTACCTTAACCAGGCAGGCCTGGAAACAGAATAATGGGAAAATGGATCTAATTACTCCGGAAGCATGGAGGAGATTTTTAATTGGTTTTGGGCCTGTACATCCCTAACAAAAATACAGATGCAGAATGAGCAGAGGTCCAAAAAGAGAATTAAGGCCACAGGAAGCACAAGATCGTTACAAAAGGAAAAAGAAAGAAGTACAATAATAAATACACCCAAGTATCACAACAGTGTAAGAACTATTTTGAAGGGAAGTGGAACAGCTAATAATTCACAGCTATTATTCTTTTATCATTGTTCAGTTGAAGGTTGAGAAGATTTTAAAACTGCAATTATGAACAATAGATTTGCATTGAAATCAGCTCCTCTGCTGCCTTTATCCCTCCTCTCCCCTCCTCCTCCTCCTAAATAAAGAAGTGGAAGCAACAAAGAAAGCAACGTCTTGAGTACAAGAGAGAAAAGGGGTTTTTAAGGAATATCCACATGATCAGATGCTCCAAAAAAAGGGAGAAAAGTAGAGCCTGGCTCCTTGGGCAGCTCTTACAAAGCAAAGCAGTTCAGTTGGGCACCAGAGCCAAACCCCAGAGCCAAACCCCGAGGCTGCAGCTCCAGCCCAGAAGCAGGCAGGGGAGATTTTCCTCTGGAAATCCCTTTGGAGAGAGGCAGCAGCGTCCCTGTGCATCCCCAGCCTCAGCTCTCCCGAGGATTTACCCCCTCCAGCAACTTCAGAGATTTACAATCCCTTTTCTGGTAGAACACTGCCTGCTTTGGATTTGTTTTTCATTTCTGGTGCCTCCTTCCCCGAGTCTCCTAATGACCGTGGATTAATGAACAATTACAAGGCTTCATTCTCACTGCCATGTAATTCCAAGAAAGGAAGAGCATCTTTCTGGAACATTATGCTTGAAAACAAAGGAGAGCTTTGACTGTCAAGTCACTGATGTTCTCTCTTCACTTAAAAGCTTTCCAATTTACTTACAAATTATAGTGTTTTTAATGCAAATTAAGCACTAGAGAACATTCTTTCCTTCCCCCAGATTAGCAAGAACCAAATTGACCAAGAAAGCCAAACACAGGAATCTGGACTCAATGAATATTTAAAATAATGAGGCTGTTTAATTATTCTGATTGGTGCAGGAGGATGTTAAACCCTCTGAGCTGATGACAGGGTTGGAGCACATGGCTTCGCTTTGTGAACGCTGGGAAAGTGTTTTGTGGTAGCCCGTGTTCTGTTTTCTGTGGAGTGAACTCTGGGGGTGAAATGCAGCTGCTCGTGCTCCAAACCTCTGGGGAATCTCCTGCTCCAGGAGCAAATGCCAGGATGGGAAAGGAGAGGAGCTGCAGGAAAGGTGGGAGGGAGCACATCCCATCCCATCCCATCCCATCCCATCCCATCCCATCCCATCCCATTATCCCATCCCATTATCCCATTATCCCATCCCATCCCATTATCCCATCCCATCCCATCCCATTANAGTGACATAGACCAGAAACCCCCAAGTGTGCCAGAGTTGGGCATCAGGGCTGCTGCCCGCAGCCATCTTGGCCCCATCCCATCCCATCCCATCCCATCCCATCCCATCCCATCCCATCCCATCCCATCCCATCCCATCCCATCCCATCCCATCCTTTGCCTTTTCCAGCCCGAGGGAGCAGGAGGGGATTTATCCCAATCCAAAAGAACATTTTGACCCCAAGCCCAGCACTCTGAGATGGGCCAGGGGAACACAACAAGGACAGGGACCAGGCTCGGGAGGGAGAATGGAAACAGCTGCGATTGTTGGCAGAATCATGGAGAAATCTGCTCCAAGTGGGGCTCTTCTGTTTGTTTTCTAAATATTTACCATTAATTTCTGTCTCGAAATGCTCTGAAGAACGCCAGTGCCCAAGGGTGGGATCCAGGTCTCTCCAGAGATCCGGGCTCTGTAGCAGATCCAGGATCTGCTGCTGTGCTGTAACACCCCAAACTTCCCCAAAATGGCAAAACCTGCTGCTCTCAGTGGCCACAGCCCCCAGAGCAGCTGTGCTGCAGCCCACACAGCTCTGCACCAGCCAGGAACCTCCTCCTGCAGCTCCCACTGAGCCTTCCCACTGCTGCCAGGGGCTGGCAAATTCCCCCTCAGGAGAAAAAAAAAATAATTCAAGCTTCTACCTACATGAGCTACTGAAGGAAAAGACACAAAACCCACAAAAGCCAACTAAGCAAACAAAAAGGAGATAAAAGCAGTTTGCTTTAAGGCAGCAGCTTTTCTGAAAGCCCGCAGTAAATCTTTAAGATTATCAATAATGAACACATTCAATGTCTTTTTTCGTCTTCTTTTAAATCACTTCTTGCAGTGGAAAGAAATCAGTCCGGGGGGTAGTTCCGATGTGAGCTGCATTTATTATCAAGGGATTGAGAGTGCTGGAGATGGAAAGAGGGAAAATGAACCTCGACAGGGCTTTGGGAAAAAAAAGCACAGCGCCACTTCCCAGTCCTTCCTCCACCTCTTTGTCACAGCACCCCGTAATGAGCCCTGGAATTCATCTCAGCTCTAATGACACTCACAGTGGTGGATGTTTCTCCCAAATTTAGTCAAGTGACAACACAGAGTCTTTAATATGCAAAGGAGGCCTTTGTGTAACTCCCCAGAACTTTGGTGTCTTGTCAATTCTTACAGGAATTCCGGGGGAAACAAATTGCGCTGATGGCAGGAGGGGCTGTCACAGCAGCGCTTGATGTTCCACGCTCAGCCCGGCTCTCCTGGAACATCCCGGGATTCCTCGGGAATCGCTCCAGCCTTGGGAACCCCTGCGTGCCACAGAGCCAGCAGTGCCAGGGGGCACTGGGTCACTGCCCCAAAAACCAGCCCTGTCCCAAAAACCAGCCCCAAATCCCAGCCCTGTCCCNCTGCTCAAATCCCAGCCCTGCCCCAAAAACCAGCCCCAAATCCCAGCCCCAAACCAGCCCTGCCTCAAACCAGCCCTGTCCCAAAAAACAGCCCTGGTCAGCTCTCACTGCTCCAAAAACCAGCCCTGCCCCAAACCCCAGTCCCAAACCCCAGCCCTGGCCCAAAAAGCAGCCCCAAACCAGCCCCAAACCAGCCCTGCCTCAAACCAGCCCTGTCCCAAAAACCAGCCCTGCCCCAAACCCCAGCCCTGGCCCAAAAAGCAGCCCCAGCCCAGCCTAGCCCAGCCCAGCCCAGCTCTCCCCGCTCCTGCTGCCATTTCCCAGGCAGGATGGACCCAGAGCTCCTGGGGGAGCTCAGCCCCCCCAGGGCACCAGGAGAGCTCCTGGGCAGTGCCCAAACCCCAGCAGAGGCGATGCTGCCAATGCCCAGGGTCCTGAGAGCTGGGCTGGGGCCTCAGAGCGATGGGATGGGCTTTGCAGCCACAGAATTAAAAAAAAAAAAAAATCTATTTAGACATTTTCTTGGGGTTGTCTTGGGGGTTTGGTGGTGGTTGCTTTGGTTTTGTTTGTTTTT
>VWZS01010491.1:0-69116 GCA_013397075.1 Rhabdornis inornatus | reverse complement strand
TGCCTGTCCCAGGACAGCCCCACACAGCTGCCAGCACCACGGAACCATCCCAAGGGGCGGTTTCCAAGCCCTGAGCGCTCGGGGTTCGTTTGAGGAAGGCAAATTCTCTTTTCGGGGATGGATCAGCACCAAGCGGAGCAGCGGCGAGGGGCGGCTGCTGCACGCCCAGCTCCATCCTGAGCCTGTGGCATCTGGGACTGGCAGCCCTGCTGCATTATCCCCGTGCCCCTGCTGACTCCCTGGTTACCATCTCGGCTCCATCTCCTCCTCCTCCTCCTCCTCCTCCTCCTCCTCACCGAGCTCTAATCCCCGCAGACTCGGAGCTGAGCGCCGCCAGCCAACAGGAGTTGCTTTGTCTGTGCTGACTTGGGTAAGCAAAAATATTCTTTCCTTCCGAGCCATTTGCTGTTCCTGCTCTTGCAGTGGAGCAGGTGGGAGCCCTGCTCACCTGCTCTGCTTTAAAATGGGTTTTATCTTGTAACAGGGAAATACCAGAGGACTTCTCCTCTGTAGTATCCTCCAGCACTCGTGTTGCATTCAGCAGTTTCATAGAAAGCTGCCTCTGACATTTTACATCCAAAGTATTTTAGGGAATCTGGGATGTTTACAATGAAAATGGAGATTTTGCAAGTGCTCCCCAAGTTGCCTTGGAATGGATGGTGTGGTGGGGGGATACGGGAGATTTGACATGGGTTTGTTTTTAATGGCGAGCTCGTGGTTTCAATTTCTGGTTCTTTTGTCCCTGACCACGGAGGGTGCCCTGGCACTTCATTCATTCATTCATTCACATGCAGATTTGCTTGCTTTGCTGTGTTGGGTTTTTTTTTTTGTTTTTTTTTTTAGATCAAAGCTCTTTGAATTTGTATTCTCCTTTTTTTCCCTATAAACTTTCAATTCCAAAGTCAAACCCCTGAAAGCTGCATGTCTGCTCCCCCTGCCCATGGAAGTTTGTCACGAGATCATTAATCATGACTTACAATCATTCTGCTAATGCAGAGCATCCATTCAGGAGCAGGGGCTGCCTGCAGACGGATTTGTTGCTGTGGGATGTGGAAGCAGAACAAATTTCCTCAGGAAAGATTTAAGCAAGGTCATAATAACATCCCCTGCACTCTGAGCAGTGCTGGATCAGACAGAGCAGAGCAGTTTGTTGGCTTGGGCTGGGGAAGAGCCCAGAGGTCAGACATTCATATCAGACTTGTTTATTATCTTCTATCTCTGATCTAAACTCAGCTGAAGCCCTGGGTGTTGCTGTGTTTGTTATGGTGGGGAAAGGGGAAGCTCCACAGATTAAAGCCGTGTTGTGCACTTCATCCTCAGCTCCAGAGCTTCTCACCTGCATTAGTTCATGAGCTTTTCAATCTCATTACACAACCACAGCACAAGGTGTGCCTGCACTGCCAAAGGTGAACGGGCTAAAGGGCACCACAGCCCCGTGTTGGGATCAGGGGCTAAAATAATGGGAATTCCCAGTGCCCATGGGTGCCCTGGTGTGCATCCCCCTGCTGGGCTGGGTCTGTCCCCAGGCACACCTGGATGGGGCCACGATGGAGCTGCCAGGGCAAGGAGGGCACGGCAGGGGTGGCAGGGTGAGATGGACACAGGGCAGGGCAGGAAAAGCTGCCAGCCCCAGCACGAGGTGTTTGCCCAGCCCTGCCATGTTCTCACCCCTGTGGGAAGTGTGTCCAGCTCAGGGAGCCCATCCAGAAACCCAGGTTTGGGCACCAGCAGGGGGAAAGGTGAGGGCATGAAGGGCACAGGGTGCCCAGAGCAGCCCTGGATTCCTGGCAGTGCCCAAGGCCAGGCTGGAGCACCCTGGGACAGTGGGAGGTGTCCCTGGCCAGGACAGGGGTGGCACTGGGTGGACTTTGAGGTCCCTTCCCACTCAAACCATTCTGGGTTTTGGGATTTATTGCGCCAGAGCTTGAATGAATAGCAAAAGACAAACAACAAACGCATCAAACACTGCACTGTGACCAACTGCTGTGAAGTGCAACAGGTGATTTAAGCAGAGTGAGAGACAAGGATGAGCTCCCAGAGACTCAGGGAATTCACGTTCTCCTGATCCCATAATCATGGCTGGACCCAGAGGCTGCTGTGCCCTGCACCAACCCCTTGGCAAACTCTTCCCCAAAAGAGACAAAAGCGTGGGAAGGATGTGATCCAGCAGGAGCAAAGTGGGACAGGTGCATCACCTGAGCACACACAGCATCACAGGATTGGGGTTGGAAGGGACCTCAGAGATCGTCCCACCCCCCTGCCATATGCAGCTTTACATCTCAGGAACTCAAACATTGCATTGTTTTGCTCTCAGAATAGCAGCATTTACTCCCCTTCCTCGCACAGAGGCGAGGGCAGGCAGGAAATGACTTGCTGATGATGGCACAGAAGAACTGAGAAAGCAGGAAATCAAATCCACGTGCAGGGAGGGAGGGCTGCTCATGCAGCCTGTCCCCAGCACCAACTGCCACACAGAGTGACAGCAGGAGCAGCTCTGAGACGAGCAGATGATTCACAGAGTGAAGAAAACATGATACTACCTTCCCTTGGGAGCAAAATCCGCTTTAAAATAAGGAACTGGTTGAATTCACCAGGAGTTAAACATCACAATACTCTGGGAATGCAGCTGAAATGAGCCAGGACTGGGAAAATTTAACATCCTTGGGCTGAATAGGCCAAATTCTCAGAACTGAGTGTACATCACCCAATGTCCCCCAGGGGTGGGGACAGCCACCTCTGCTCAGTCCGGGAGGGTTTCTCTGCCCTGTTCCCTCTGTCCCACAGAGCTGGTCCCAACCAGGACAGGAGCCCAAAATGCCACTTGTCCCCAGGGCCAGGCTGACCTACTTGGGTTTTTTTTCCCTCTTTTTTAATCTCATATTCTCTGGTTGGCAGCAGCCTGGGAGGGGAATGGAGAGTTCCTCTCAGTGTTCCTGTCACTCAGCACCAGCCCAGCTGATCTTTATTTGGAGTGGATAAAACTCACCTGCCATCACCAGCTGAATGTCTCTGCCAGCAAATTCCCTTCTTGTGATACTCCACGTCTCTAGATTTGGGATGGGCAGGCGACTGCAAAGAAAACATTATTTAGGGACTTAAAATAATTGGCAGAAAGGTTTCTGCTGATTGATCAGTATTTTTGTGAAGGACTTTTCACCTTCCCTGCTTTCAAACAGCAGGATAAGGCTGGGTTCTAGAAGGAATTTCTGTATTTCTGTGAGTTACACAGGCATCAGAAACCAGGAGGTAAAGAAAAGTCAAGTTCAGAAGATCTTTGGTGATTTTATGGACTGCAGCCTTCAACTGTTTACAATCGAGTCAATTTTGGTTTCAATAATGTTAAATTAACCTTTAAAAATTGTGTCAAGGAGCTGAAAACCCTGCAAACGTGCTAATTAAGGAGATAAAGTAGGTTCAGGAGGAATCCAATATCTAAGCTGTCTCATGAAAAAAGACCTTTCAGCTTTTTCTCTGCTTTAATACTTCTTCCTTTTCCAAAGGGATAAAAAACATCCACAAAAGCTTTTGCTTTGTCTTCTGAAGGCTCAGCTGTGTCCCACAGCCTTGGGCTCCCTTCCTGCTCTGGGAAGGGGATGCTCCACTTATCCAGGGACGTTCCACATAATCTAGGGATGCTCCTGGTGCTCCTGCTGCCCAGGGTCACTTTTAGATCTCCTTTTCCCTCATCTCCAGGTTCCTCTCTCACCTTCCAGTGTCCCTCCAGTCCTTAGAGCTGATCTCCTTACGGGTGCTAAGAGGTTTGTGGATCATTTCCCACCTCCCAGACCAGCTCTGATTCTAATGGAACTGGGGAGTCCTGGGCTGCCTGCAGGCACACAGCACGTCAGTGACCTCTCCTCCTGCTCCTCACAGCATCCCCTGGTTCCACTCTGGAGGAGATGGGGCGCAAGGAGGAGGATGGCAGCGGCTCCTGGAAGAAGCAGACCAGCAACATCCGCAAAACCTTCATTTTCATGGAGGCCCTGGGATCGTGAGTACCGTCCCCAGAGCGCTGTCCCTGGGCAGGAGCAGCCCCAGTCCTGGCTCCCCACACCCTCCTGGCCCTGGCCAATGTCCCAGGGACCCCCTGCCCTCCTTTGGGGCAGGCAGGAATAGGTGAGGGGTGCCCTCCATGGTCCTGCTGCCATTCCTGGCAGGATTCACCCTTCCCAAAGAGCCCCAGATCCCCCAGGCACAGCTCCAGGTGCCCCTGCCTCACTCTGGGGCAGGTCAGGAATGGGTGAGGGGTGCCCAGGGTGGTCCTGCTGCCATTCCTGGCAGGATTCACCCTGCCCAAAGACCCCCAGATGCCCCAGCCCCAGCTCCAGGTGCCCCTGCCCTCCCCTCCAGCCCCTCTGACCCCGAGGGTTCCTTGCACCAGGAGCTTTTTGCCCCTCTCCTGCCTGTTCCTGCTGCTGCAAGGTCAGAGGAATTGCAATAACAAGTCGTATATTTAGCTCAGGAGCCCTGACTCAGTTGGGGAATGAAACAAAAACAAGGATGTTGGAGTTGTACAATCCTTCCCTGTGTGTTAACAGCTTAATTTGCCTATTCATGGGGATGAGACAACAAAACATTTCCAAGGTGGTGGGGGAGGAATTGAATTACCTCCACCAGCAAGTTCGGTCATGGACAAATTTTCTGTGACTTCCGAGCCCATGACAAAGCTCCCAAAGAAGCAGCTACTCCAAATTCTGCGCCTTCTCAGCCTCAGAGATTAACTGAATTATCCAGCAGCTTTCACTAAAGGAATGAGGTTAGAAAAAGCTTTATTCTCTCCTAGCCCACTTGTTGATTCATCATTTTTAATAAGGGGCATAATTATTATAAACTGTTTGGGACAGAGATGTAGAACAGATGCCCCAGCAGCTGATTTGTAGGTTGTTCATTTCCTACTATTGCTTTAATAGGAAAATTTACCATTAGAAATTGGGATTTCTTTTTTTTCCCACATGCATCGCTTCAGCTCTCTGAAAAATTGCAAGGAAAATCTGGGACTTTAAAGCACCTCAAAGCTGTGATCAGGTTCCCCCAGGGTCCCCAGCACTGCCCTTCCTTGCCCTGCCCTCTGCTCCCTGCAGGGCTTTGCAGGCTCAGAGCCAGCCCCGATTCATGGCCCCCAGTTAAGGAGCTGCTGGATTGATGGGGTTTAGTGAGGACTGGCCTGGCCCAGTGTCACTGTCACTGCCCCAGCCTTGTGCCCAGCTCCCCAGGACAGAGCTGTAACAGGATTGGGGTTTTAGGCAGGTTATAAATACCTGCTGCTGCTCTCAGGGCTCACTGTCACTTTGTCACCGAGGGGACACAGGGAGCAGCAGCCTCTGCTGACAGAGCAACCAGAGGCTGAATTGAAAGATTAACTGAGGTTCTCCTGCTGTTTTGCGTTTTAGACATGCAGAATGTTGGGTGACACCAGTCCACACTGCAGCTCCCTGGTGGACTGTGCAGAATTAACATTTTCTCTACAGAAAAAAAAGTGGAGTTTTATTTACATTGCATAACCTTGCCCTGAACATCCTAATTTTGGGGCTGCTCCAGTACAGTTCCAGCTTCAGAATCAGCATCCACCTGAAGCTCCCACCACAGAGTTTCCCTGTGCTATTTCCCCTCTCTGTCAGTCCCTCCCCACCCCAAAGCAGCAGCCTCTGAAATGCAGCCTCTCCCCCTCTCTGCAGAGGAGCCTTCTCAGAAGTTTTCCTGGTGAAGCAGAAAAGCACTGGCAAGCTCTTTGCTCTGAAATGCATCAAGAAGTCTCCTCTCAACAGGGACAGCAGCTTGGAGAATGAGATAGCAGTGCTGAAAAAGTGAGTGTGACAGTCCAAGTACCCCTGGGTACTTTAAATAAAGGGTTTTGTCCCCCACTGACGGTGCCTGGTGCTCCAAAGGGAATTGGATGGGCATCAGTGATCCTCTGCCTGCAGGGGGGGACAGCAGCCCCAGAACACCCCAGTGAACTTTCCCTGCAGGTTAAAGCAGGATCACTGCTGGCTTTTCCACCCCAGAAGCCCCTTCTGTCCTTGGCAGGATTTGATTCTGACCCACACTTCCCTTTGCAGAATAAAGCACGAAAACATCGTGACTTTAGAGGATATTTATGAGAGCACAACCCACTTCTACCTGGTGATGCAGCTGTGAGTACCAGCAGAGCCATTCCAGGGCCACAGAGGGGACAGGGCAGGAGCTGGGGGATGTGTGGGATTCCAGCAGAGCCCAGAGCCCCTCCAGGGTCCCTCCAAACACCCTCGGTGCCGAGGCTGGAACCATCCCTGACATTCCTGGGGGCACCTGGGCCCATCCCGTTCTAACAGTGACTTTCTGAACCATGGTTTGGATCGATTTATGCAAATTAACTCCTCACAGTTTAGCAGGGCAGAGACAGAAGTATTTCTAATTAAAGCTGTGCCACGCAGGGTTTCTAGAAATGGAATGGGCGCCGTGTCAGCAGCAGGGGAAGAGCTCTGAGCACCCGGCTGCTGCTTAACTGCAAATTCAGCAGAGAACAAAACCCTTGTAAAGAACAGAACTACCTGTGGAGTGGAGCCTGAGGCAGGGCTGGGTACCTGCAGCTCAGCCCTACTAGGATTTGCTTCAGAAAAATTGCTCAAATTCTCCCAAATTGCTCAGGTTTGCCAGCAATCCTCACTGGGATTGCACCCAGGAGCATCCACCGGCCTCAGCCTCCCAAAAACCGCTGTGAAAGGAGCAGGATGCAGCTGACCTAAACAAACAAAAACCAAAAAAAGCGTTGTTCACGTTTTTCCCAGTCCTGTTCTTTCTGAGCTGCCCTCTCCACAGGGTGTCTGGGGGAGAGCTGTTTGACAGGATCTTGGAGCGGGGCGTTTACACGGAGAAGGACGCGAGCCTGGTGATCCACCAGGTGCTGACAGCTGTGAAATACCTGCACGAGAACGGCATCGTGCACCGGGACCTGAAGGTGAGCCCTGCCCTGGCCCCACCACCTCCTGCTCCTCTTTGCCATTTCCAACCCCAAATTTCACCCTCTCACCACCCACTCCCTGTGTTCCCAGCCTGAGAACCTCCTGTACCTCACCCCCGAGGAGAACTCCAAAATCATGATCACGGATTTCGGCTTGTCGAAAATGGAGCAGAACGGGATCATGTCCACGGCCTGTGGGACTCCAGGATATGTGGGTGAGCCAAGGGGCAGCAGTGGGCTTGGCTGGTGGATTTCCTGGAAAAAAAGGCTGTGCACATCCAGGGCATTGCCTGGGAGAAGGGAAAGAAATACCTCAATATATTCATAACAACATGGGACTCACAGATGCACTGCACAGACCCCATAAATGAGTGTAGGGAGTGAAAAATCTCAATATTTTTAAAATGCAAAGAAAAGGGTAATTTTGACGGCAACATATATTTATTGAAAAAATCATTAAAATTATTTGAATGCAGGGGGATTTTGTTTAATTCCCACCAGACTGCATTGGCTGGACGCAGCTGCCTGGTTAAACCTCAGCACGCAGGCAGAGATTGTCTGTGGTTCTTTCTATACAGTGGCATAAAAAAGACACAAAAACCGCAGAGCAGTTCAGCTGGGAGAGGGGGCTGCTCCTGGCTGAAACTCCTGCTTTTCCCCGTGCTGGATAACTCATTATTGCTCAGAATTCCCCTTTGGTTTTGGTGTCCTGCAGCCCCCGAGGTGCTGGCCCAGAAGCCCTACAGCAAAGCCGTGGACTGCTGGTCCATCGGGGTCATCACCTACATCCTGTGAGTACCAGCAGCCGCAAATCCCCGAATTCTCCCTGAATTCCCCAACTCCCGCGGGCTCTGCGGCGCGGGGGCGATGCCAGACCTCCCCTTTTCCTGCAGAGCCCTGAATTCCTCCCAAACACAGCAATTAAAGGGATGTGGGAATGCAGTGCAGGAGCGGAGATGAGAGGAATCACATTTGCTCTGCTCCGTGCCTCATCCTATGCTTTGTTTTTTACCAGTTCCCTACAAATACCATCCCATCTTCCCGGGTACTTTTTGTTTCGTCTCCTCCCACACTGCTCAGCTCGGTACCAGCTGTGGCTTTGTCCTCTCGCTGCTGCAGTGAAGTTTTTAACTCTTTTGAGGGACAGCAGGGTGGGCAGAGCAGCTCCTCGGTCACTCCTGTCACTCTTCACTCGTGTGCCCAGAGGAGCCTGTGACACTTTGTGGTGGCACTGAAGGGCCCCTGGCTCTGTGCTCTGCTCCAGGCTCTGTGGGTACCCCCCTTTCTATGAAGAGACTGAATCCAAACTCTTTGAAAAGATTAAGGAAGGCTACTACGAGTTCGAGTCTCCGTTCTGGGACGACATCTCCGAGTCAGGTAAAGCTCCGGGGCTGGGGAGCTCCACATCCCCTCCCACAGGCTCTGATCCCAAATCCCCAAACCAGGCAAACCCCTGAACCCCCTGTGCTGATCCCAAATCCCCAAACCACCCAAACCCCTGAATGCCCTGTGCCCATCCAAAACCCCAAATCCCCAAACCAGCCAAACCCCTGAACCCCCTGTGCTGATCCCAAATCCCCAAACCAGCAGAGCCCCTGAACCCCCTGTGCTGATCCCAAATCCCCAAACCACCCAAACCCCTGAATGCCCTGTGCCCATCCAAAACCCCAAATCCCCAAACCAGCCAAACCCCTGAACCCCCTGTGCTGATCCCAAATCCCCAAACCACCCAAACCCTTCAATGCCCTGTGCCCATCCCAAACCCCAAATCCCCAAACCAGGCAAACCCCTGTGCTGCCCCAGCAGGGACAGGGAGGGCTGGAGCTCTGAGCTGAGTCACTCCCTCAGCAGCAAAGCCTCAGCCCTGGGAATGGTGGGGATGATCAGGGGCTCCATCTCCTCAGTGCTGGGGGATGATGCCAAAGCCAAGCTGCCCTGGCAGGGACGGGGTGCTTGGAGCCCACCTGAGCAGCATCCTCAGCTGAGGCCGTGGTTAATGTAAATTTGATTTTCACAAATGACTACTGAGCTCTGAGTGGGCTCAGATTTCCCTTGGAAGTGTCCAAGGCCAGGCTGGACAGGGCTTGTGGCCACCTGGGACAGTGGGAGGTGTCCCTGCCGTGACAGGGATGGCCCTGGATCAGCTTTAAGGCTCCTTCCAACCCAAACCACTCTGTGATTCTCTAAGAAGGGAATCTCTGGGGTTTTCTCCCCTTTTTTTTCCTCTGTCCTTCACCAGCCCGAGCTGCTGGTGGAGCTCCCCCGTGCACAGCTCACTGCAGGCAGCATCCTCACGCTTATTTCAACATCAATCTTTTATACAAACAAACAGACCTAGCAGGGGGTGTGCTGGGGTTTAATAACAAACATCACGATCCTTCCTGCAAGAAAAACAAGGAAAAAAAGGGGAGAGATGTAAGAGCCCTTCAGGGCAACTTCTAAATCTGCTCACTTTGCACTTCATGGTTTTTAGGTGAATAATTCAACTCCAATTCACACAAGCTAAGAGTGAAGTTTGCCACATCCAGAGTTGATATTTTTCCACCTGGAGCCTGTCACTATGAGAATCTTCCTTTACTGGAGTAATCACAGAATTATTGAGCTTGGAAAAGATCTCCAAGATCAAGTCCAGCCTTTGTAAATTCCCGCCACACCCACCAAACCTCATCACTAAATACCATCCACTCATTTCTGAGCACTTCCAGGGATGGGGACTCCACCACTGCCCTGCCAGCCCCTTCCAATGCCTGACCACTGTTTCAGTGAAGGAATTTCTCCCAATATCCAACCTGAACCTGCCCCCGTGCAGTGACACAAACCCCTCCTCCTCCTCAGGGCTCACCTCCGTGTTCATCCAGCAGCATTTCCCCTGTTCTGTGAGGATCAGCTCTGGGAAGAAGGAGAAGTTAACCTTGTCTCTGCTTTCCCCCCTTTCCCAAACAGCCAAGGACTTCATCCGACATTTACTGGAGAAGAACCCAAGCGCGAGGTTCACGTGTGAGGAGGCTCTGAGGCACCCGTGGTGAGGGTCGGGGTGGCCACGGGGATTCTGCAGCCCCAGATTCTGCTCTGTGTGCTCCCTGTGCTCCGTGGGAGCAGGGCAGGATTGTTCCCAGGGGACAGGATTGTCCCCAGGACGAGGATTGTTCCCAGGATCAGGAGTGTCCCCAGAGCAGGACTATCCCCAGGATCAGGATTGTCCCCAGGATCAGGATTGTCCCCAGAGCAGGATTGTCCCCAGAGCAGGATTGTCCCCAGGATCAGGAGTGTCCCCAGGATCAGGAGTGTCCCCCACCCCATCACTAACGTCACCGCCTCCCCCGCGCTCCAGGGCTGCCTCCTTCTTGTGTGCAAAGAAAGCAAACCATGAATAATTAAAGATGCAATTTGTGCATATTTGCCTCCACAAACAGAGGCAGAGGAGAAATCCCACCCTGAGCTTTCCCAGGCTTTGAAGTGTGTGTTTGTGTTACATTTTGTTGCTGTTTTTCCTTTGGGTTTAATTATTGCTGATTGAACGTACAAAGCAGTTCAGTGCTTCCAGAATGTGGAATGCCTTACAAATGCCATCTGCCTACGAGCCCATTTTCTTCTCTTCCATCTGCAGGATTAATGGAAATACAGCCCTTCACCGTGACATCTACCCATCTGTCAGTGCTCAGATCCAGAAAAACTTTGCAAAGAGCAAATGGAGGGTAAGTGGCTGCTGCCGGGAGCCCACAGCCATTTCACCAACAAATACCAGCTGGTGTCAGCCAGCGCTGAGCAGGGCTTCAGCTGCTGGGTAAGCACCCAAAAACTGGGATGCTCCAAAGCTGGATCCTCCAAAGCTGGAATTGCCTGGCCTGCAGTTGATGTTCACATGGGGTTTGGAGCAGTATTCCTGCAGCAAAGTGGTGTTTCCAATGTGCCCATCCCAAACAGTCAGTGCAGGCAGAGCTGTGCCTGGTGTCACCTGGGGGCAGGGGACAGTGTCCTGGCATCAGCACCTCACCAATGGCTTTGTCTCCTTCCCCAGCAAGCCTTCAACGCCGCGGCCGTCGTGCACCACATGAAGAAGCTGCACATGAGTGGCCATGGGGCAGCCCAGGGCTCTGTCCCTGTCCCTGAGAGCTCAGAGCCCCCCAGGGCCAGCAGCCCCACGGGGACCCCCCTGCCAGCAGCGCCAAGCGATGACAAGGACACGGCAGAGGGGAACCCAAACCCACCCAGACCCGCTCAGGACATGGAAACAGGGGAGGAAAAGCTGCCAAGCCCCCCAGAGGAGGGACCCCTGCCCAGGGACAGCAGCCTGGCCCTGTCAGACACCCACAGCCCCCCCGAGGAGGGACCCCTGCCCAGGGACAGCAGCCTGGCCCTGTCAGACACCCACAGTCCCCCCAAGGAGGGACCCCTGCCCAGGGACAGCAGCCTGGCCCTGTCAGACACCCACAGCCCCCCCGAGGAGGGACCCCTGCCCAGGGACAGCAGCCTGGCCCTGTCAGACACCCACAGCCCCCCCGAGGAGGGACCCCTGCCCAGGGACAGCAGCCTGGCCCTGCCAGACACCCACAGTCCCCCCAAGGAGGGACCCCTGCCCAGGGACAGCAGCCTGGCCCTGCCAGACACCCACAGCCCCCCCGAGGAGGGACCCCTGCCCAGGGACAGCAGCCTGGCCCTGTCAGACACCCACAGTCCCCCCGAGGAGGGACCCCTGCCCAGGGACAGCAGCCTGGCCCTGTCAGACACCCACAGCCCCCCAGAGGAGGGACCCCTGCCCAGGGACAGCAGCCTGGCCCTGTCAGACACCCACAACCCCCCGGGCAGGAGCTCCTGTGGCTGCAGCCCCTCCTGCGTGGGCCATGAGAAGACAAAGGCGTCCTCCTGCTCCGAGACAGTGCTGCTCAAAAAGTCTTCAAAATCCCAGTAGGTATCCAGGTCATTCCCATTAACTTCCAGTGAATTGTGTGGGAATGGCCATCCCTGGAAGGGGATGCCTGGCGCTGGGGAAGGGGAAGGGGAGGGATGAGCCAATGCTTTGTTTGGCTGGAAGCTGTGCCCAGCCCAGGCTCTCCTGGGTGTCCCAGCACGGGGTGAGCAGGGTGCCCAGGCTGGGGGGCACAGCTCCCCGGGGACTGGAGCACTCTGGTTTTCCAGAACAGTGACCAGTGGCTCACTGCTGGTGCTGAGTGCCCAGACCCTGTCTTGGCTGCAGGGACTGCAGCCAGCCCTGCTCTGCTCTCACAGCTGATGTGCACTGACACCACAGTTCCCCTACAGAACAATCCTAAATAATTACTGTTTCTCTTCTTTCTGTTCCCTCTCACCCATTCCCAACCAGTCACTTCAAGTCAGAGGTTCTTGTTCCAGTGAAAAACAGCAAACACTCATCTCACTGTGGCACTGGGCAAACTGGAGTTTGTTTGATCATGTGATGGAGGCAGCCATGTGGTCAGAGGTGAGTGCCCTGCAATCCGATCATCAACTGCTCTTAATTAATCCAATTATGGCAGGCAAAAGGGAAAGGCACAAACAGCACAGTGACAGTACATGAAATAAATGAACCCAGGTTTTCTGCAAGAGAAAAACCCTTTCCCCAAACCACCTCTCCAGCAATGGCTCAGGTCTCAGCTTCCACAAGGGCCAGGACTCGGGATCCAGCTTCCACAGCACAATGAGGTTGCCCAGGAACCTCGTGAGAGAGGAAGCCAAGGCGTTGTCATACCAAACTCTACAATGAGTTTGAGCCATTCACTGGGAGAAACGCTGGTGCAAACGTGTCCCCCAGCTGGGATTGGGGCTGTTCAGCCAGGTCCCAGCTGTGGCCATGAGCAAAGGGTGGCAGAATTGCAGCTCCAGGCCTCAGCACATCTCTTTCCCAGATCTGGCCTGGGCAGGCTTGAATGTGAGCAGAGCCCAGAGCTGTTCCTTTTGTAAAGCAGAGTACAATGATGCGAGTTTGATCCTGTTATCATTTGCACCACTTTGTGTGTGAGCAGTGAGGAGCTTTGCTGTCAGATCTGCTCTAAGGAATGTCCCCACGCTGAGCTCCTGCTGGCAGAGCTCTCCTCCAAAGCACATCAAGTGAGCTCCCTGCTCTCATGTCCTGTGCCAGTCTCTGCTGATGAGGCTGTTTGAACAGGACTGCCACGCACAGAGGATTAACAGCAGAGACAAACGCGAGTGAGAGCCACTGCAGACTCCAAAGAGCCCATTCCATCAATCAGAGCCTTGTAAGAGCCCCCAGAGGGATCTGAGCTGTCCCCAGCCCCACTGCAGCTCATTAGCAGCACGATCTGCAGGCAGCAGGGCAGTGAAACAAAGCCCAGTCCTCACCTGGAATTCTCTCTCTTGCAGAACCAGAAGGGCTCTTTCACTCTTTTCTGCACTTCAGAGCCAGCCAGCCCCGTGTGAGCAGGACAGGAGGCTCTGCCCCAGCAGCAGCCCTGAGAGTAGTGCCCAGCTGGGGACAGGGGCACAGCAGGGCCAGGATCCATCTCTGCACCGAGCTCGGGGTGTCTCTGGATCATTTCTGGATCATTCCAGCTGGGAGGAGGCTCGGGAAGGTCTGAGGCTCCTGCTCCCACACCAGTGTACATTATCATAGGGCATCACCAGTGCTACCAGCTTCTGTTTGCTGTACCCTGTGTAGCTGTCAATGCACAAATGCACTGCACACCATCCACCCCCCAAACCAAAGCCAGGCAGAGCTTTACTCCCGTGGCAGCTCCGTTGTTTTTACAGCCCTCACCCCAGGCTTTGGCACTCTGGAGTTCAGCTGCACCAGGAGAGAACCTGCTAGAAACCTCCCTGTGTCTGACAGTAACACAGCAAGGTCTGGGCTCCCCTTCCAAGGCTGTAATTGCACAATGAACACTTGCTTAATAAAGCTGAGATTTGTTTTGTAAAGTGCCTCTTGGTTATTCATAGAAATCTGATGTGGAAATGGTCTGTTAAGTCCCTCCTAAAGCCTTCCCTGCACATCCCAGACCTGCTCCTGCTGGTGTTTTTCCGGCAAAATGTTCTGTGGTAAATAAGCAGATTGTGGCAGAAAATCAAACAAGACATCTGACTTCACCTTTGACTATGAGCCTGTGTTTCTCTAATTTGCATAAATATAGGTATGTTGTACAGAGGGAGATAAAATTCTCCATTTCTCTGATCTGCTTATTTGAAGGAAGATCTCAGAGGGAAGTACTGAAGCCACGGCATGTTTGAAGAATTAACTGCAGCACAGATAAAAAGCTTTAGAAGACCCCACAGGAGGGCTTTAATTTGAACAGTGAAATTCAGCTTAAAGAGCTTGAATTGGCTAAAAGAAGAAAAAAATAATGTCCTGGTTTATAAAGCCCTCTGGAAATAAGAACCTGTGGATGTGTTTATTTGCCATGGGAGCCTGATGCCTCTCCCCTCTTTTTCCTGCAGCCACTGGGCAGCTCTGGCCAGTCCAACCCACTCTGTGGGGTTCCTCCTTTGCCTCAGTGCAGCTATTTTCCAGAGGTATGGAAAATGAACTTGCTAAAACCAGGGATTTTGTGCACAGGAGAGCTGCAGTGGGAAATGGGGATGGGTGCAGCAGGCTGTGTGAGCAGAGGGGACAGTGATGCCCAGGAGCAGCCCCTGCTCAGGAGCAGCTCTCGTAGTAGGCGGCTTTGCTCTTGATGGTGTCCCGGATCCTCCCCACCTGCTCCTCCAGCCCCGACAGCCGCGACATCCTGGACACCAGAGCCTCGTTGCCTTCCTGAATTTCCGACTCTAAAGCTGAGGAGAGAGGGCAGGGCAGGGCAGGGTTACGTGGTGGGGTTGGGCTGAGCCTCCACCTCACTCTGATGGGGCAAGAAAACCAACATCCTGCACTCCCTCTGCTCCCCACCTCTAAACCAGCCCCAAAACACCACTCCCATTAGTTTTGAGTGCCAACAAAATGGAAATGAGGGAGAGGAGGAAAATGGGAGCACAGTGGCACTGCAGGCAGGGCTTCCCTTCATGGTGACACCCTTGAAAACTCAATTTCCTGGAACAGCACGACCAGCTACAGCCCAGATCCCACCCTCACTGCCCAAAGTGCATTGTCTGCCTCCTCAGCCCTTTCCCTCACACCCCAGCAGCCCAAGCTCTGCCCAGAGTGATGCCATTGAGTTTGTGAGAGCCTTACTTTGCATCCTGAGCACGATGCCCATGGTTTCCTGGAGCAGAGCCTTGGCCTCCTGGCTGATGCTCTGCACCCTCCTGCCCTGCTCCCCCAGCGCCGGGCCCTGCCCCATCCTGCTCTGCAGCTCCGAGTACAGCTCCTTCACCTGGGCAAAAGCCTGGCCAGAAGCAAACAAACACTGCAGGTGAGATCCAGGCTGTGGGGAAGGGGTGTTTCCAGTGCTGAATCCTGTTGGGATATTAAATGGAACCGCACCAGAGTTTTGTTAGCAATGGGTGACAATTCGTGATGCACTCAAGGACTGACAGACAGCTCCTCGAGCTGCTCTGCCTCGGGCAGGACAGCCCAGAAACGAGTTCCCAGCAAAGGGCATTAGGGCTGGGAACGACTCTGGAGGAATTCAGCAGCGGGATGATGCTGAGATGTGCCAGCACAGCAGCCAGGACCTGCACAGGAAGGTCTGGGCTCGCCCGGAGCAGGGCACAGCTGGCACAGCTGGCACAGCCCGAGCTGGTACCTGCTGGGCAGTGCTGGCCCGCTGTGCCGCTGTCCCCGCCGTGTCCCGCGTGTCCCCAGCCCGCAGGCGGTTCTGCTCCGTGTCCTGCTGCAGCTGTGAGAGCCGCCCGGCCAGCCCGGCCAGCCCGGCCCCCACGGCCACCACGTTCCTCTCAGCTGGCCCCAGGACAGCCTCGATCTGTGGGCACAGGGGTCCCCGTGAGCAGGGAGCCACGTCCAAACCCTCCCTGTGCAGGGACAGCTCTGCTGGCTGCAGCACAGGATGGGGACAAGGCTCAGGATCGTTTTTGGAGCTCCTGGACATCCCTCACCTCCTCCAGGCGCTCCTGGATGAAGCGCAGCGAGGAGCCCGAGCCCCTGAGGGCTCCCTGGGCCTCCAGCAGCCCGGTGTTGGCTCGCTGCAGGGTCCCCAGCACCTCCTCCACGCTGCCCTCCACGGCATTCGCCCAGTTCCTGGGGACAGCAGCCAGGAGTGAGCGTGGAGAAGGGCACAGAGTGGAAGTTGAGGTCACAGAGGTAAAAATCAGGGAGTTGGGAAGCAACAGAGGATTGCTACAGGGGAGGTTGCAATCTCCCACTCCCAAAACCCACAGGTCTGCACTCCAGCAGGTTTCCTTGTGAGAGGAACATCAGCTCCACGTCAGAGCCTCAGGCAGAGGAGACCAACTAAGAAGGGGAGAGAAACATCCTCCTTCAAACTAGTCAGAAACGTTGATTTCATGGTGAATGACAAGGTATCAAAGCAATTAGCACAGAGGCAGTTCCAATAGACAGTTTTCTGTTCAGGGAGGGTGACAGCTCTGGAGAAAGCCAGACTCCCCTGTCTCATCACTTCCAGCAGGTTAAGCAGGTGTCAGACGCTGCCAAGGAGTTTACAGATTTACCCTGCTGACCTTCTCACTGGGGTATTGCTGCAAGTCAACTTGTGACAAAGCAGATGCTCCAAATTGGCAAGGACACCCTGTAATTACATTTTAAGGGACCATGGAATAATTCTCCCAACTTTCACCCGGAAAACAAATAGCCCATTGACTCTCCACATGCTCTCTTGTGCAATTAGGATGTAGGTCACCAATACCAACTAATACCAGGGCAACGCTGTCACCTCCCAGACAGGCACTCGAGATAAGAGAAAAGCCTCCACTGCTTTTGATAAAGCCCTTCTTGTCCTGGTATCTATAACAGGATCTATTCTTGGGAGATTTATTCACCCTGGGTCCCCAGGGAGGTGTCTGGAGATTGCAGACTCATTCTTTTAGGCACTGGATGAACACAGAAGATCCTGGCCTAAAACTTCAGATTGTGCAAGTCAGGACAGCTCAGGCAGAGCAAGATTTGAACCCAGCTGAGAACCACCAGTTCCACGCCAGCCAAGGGACCCTCAGCTGCCAAAGGCCTTGAACCCCCACCGACCTGGCCTGCTCTGCCTCCTGCTGCAGCCTCTTGGCCCTGGCCACGTCCTCGGCCGTCTGGGCAAGGATGTCCTCCGGGCACTGCAGCGCCGTCGCCAGCCTTTGGATCTCGGCCATTCTCCTCCGGACGGCAGCAGCGTCCGTGGGGAGACGCAGGGACAGAACTGACTCACTGATTTCCTGGATAGAGGCAGGATCCGTGTCCTTGTCTGCAGAGCCAGCACACACACGGCATCAGGGCAGGTGGGAGTGCAAACGCACGGGGTGGGGAGCGCGGCCACCCGTGCACATCTCACACACATCTCCTCATCCCAGCTGCCAGCATCCCTTCTGAATTCACCTCCTCGGATTCCATGCACTTCTCATTCACACCAGCAACACTTCCAAGAAGCAGCTGAAGTGATACCTTGGATTTGGCAACACCATGGCTGAGCCCAGAGCAGCCAGCAGCCCTCACCGAGAAGATGAGGCTGTGTTTCAAGACAGGCCTTTTCTCATTTCACAAATACAAGTTAATAAATCAGAGGCAGGCAGAGCCCAAGGGACATTAGCCCAGCGATTAGCTCAGAAATATCTTCACTCATCATTAACACCAGGCAGCACCAAATGACCTGGTTTTCTTATTCAGCTAATGCTCAGGAGGCTCATTATGTTATTACAATCTCTCTGTGAACAATAAGTCATCCCATCACTTTGTAGGACAACAAGGAATTCTCATCTGATTAACAGCCTGCTCCAGAGAAGGGCCATCTGTCTGTCTGTCTGTCTGTGTCAGTGAGCGTGGCCAGAGAACCTCTCTGCAGCATCAGGTCCCTGCTGGCTGCCAATCCCCATCCCTGCAGTGCCCAGGGAACACCTGCACATGGCACTCAGTGCTCTGGGCTGGTGACAAGGCAGGGATCGGGCACAGCTCGGACTCGGTGACCTTGGGGGTGTTTCCCTGTGGACACACTGTTAGAAAGCTAGGAAAATTACAGCCTGGAAAGTTACTTCCAGGCCGGAGCTTCTCAGCTCCATTCCCAGGCTGATAAACTGGTTTAGCTTCAGTTGGGGAGAAATTCTGGATTGATGATAGATTGAGAAATTCTGGAGGATGATAATCTGGTCAAAACAGAATGCAATCTGGTCAAAACTGGTGTTTTTCTGTAGAACACATTCTAAAGTACAGTCTCACAAATGTTTTTCCCAATTATCCAGTGTGCTACTGTCCTGTCTCAGCTCTCTGTAACACACTTTGAATCCGGGCTGTCCATTCAACAGAGTTGCTCTTTTTTCCCTGAAGAGGCCCACGTGTGTTGCTGTTTTTATTGTCTGTTTCTCTCTCTCTAGCGCAGTAACCACGTTTCCCGAGCTCAGCGCGAACACCAGGCGTGCCCATGCCCTGCAGTGCCCCAGGTACCTGCCAGGAAGCCCCGCAGGCGCTGCAGGAGCTGCCGCAGGCGCCGCACGTCCCCCTGGATCTGTGTCCTGGTCACCCCCAGCTGCTCCGCCAGCCGCCGCGCGCTGCTCTGGATCTGAGTCGCTGACAGCTCCGTGCTCTGGATCTGCACACGGCAACGGGCTGGTGGTGCCTCTGCTGGATCCAGAGCCCACAGCCCTGCCCCAGCTCCGGCCTGGGCCAGGCACGATGCTGGTCCCTGCTCTCACCGTGCCAGAGCTTTAGAGGACTGTAAATGTTAAAGGCTGAGGGTTGGATCTGCAAAGGAAGCTCTCAAAGAGGGACAGCGCCATTTAGCTTTTAAAAACGCCTTTGAAATGGATTTCGAATCACTTTGGAAGCTCACTTTCTCTTTGCAAGGCACAGAAAGAGGCTGCAAGAGCTTCTTGAACTCTCTGATCGTATCAAATGCACCAAACCTGCAGAATCTGAGAGTTTTCCACATTCCCAGCCCTTCTGCCGCACTGACCCCACCCCAGGAGGGAGAGAGGTTTCCTTGTGCTGTGTCCAGTGCCCCTCAGGTGCCTTCAGCCGGGGAGGCAGGACCCACACACCGAGCAGGGAGCCTCCCATTCCAAAATCCCTGCATTTCTGAAGCTGCCCAAGGGATTGAGCCTCACACAGAGTGTGAGGTGGGTATCCCACCCTCTGTCTGTGGTGAGCAGGGGGACGGGCAGTGCCCACACTCACCAGCTGTGCCGTGTCCCGGAGCCGGGCGCTCAGGCTGCTGAACTCCTTGGCCGCTTGCCCAGCTGCAGCCAGGGCCCCGCTGGCCAGCGGGAAGAGGCCGTGGCAGGGCTGGCCAGCCCCACAGACAGAGCTGTTGTCCCGAGGGCACAGCAGCCCCTGGCAGCGGGCAGGGGTGCACGGCTCCATTCGGGTCCCTCCGCACACCTGGGCAGGAGAGAACAGCTGGAGTTGGGCAGCGCCCACCTGGGCACAGCTCGGGAGGCAAACACAGCCCTAAGGGATGGCAGACCCTGCCCAGGGAGCTGGGAACTGCTGAGCCCACACTGCAGGGGCTGTGTGGGCACGGGAGGGAGCCCAGCAGGCTGGCAGTGACACAGGTGGCACAGCCCAAAGCACTGAGGTGTGCCACCATCAGAGAAGGGCAGCCAGAGCTGGATGCCCTCACCTGAGCCAGTGACACCAGGTCAGCACGGCCTCACCTGCCCAAAACGGAGCAGAAACAGGAGCGAAGCAGAAGCCAAGCAGGAGCCAAGCCCCAAAGGCTCATGATGAGCAACAGCAATGTGTGGAGCAAACATCTCTGCAGAACAACCCGTGTGCCCTGCTTGCTTTGGGGGACAACTGGACCAGGAGCCCCTGGACAGCAGCAGCAGCTCTGACTGTGGCATCTGGCAGAGTCACCCCAAAGCCACAGTGCAGCAGTGCACAGCCAGGCCAGGCCAGGCTGCTGGCTCAGAACGTCCCCAGCAGCAGAGAGGGGAGGCTGGTGGTCTCCACAGCAACCAGAATGGATCTCCATGGCAATAACAAAGCAGCAAAGGAGAAATAAGAGAAACCTCATCCAGAAATAAAGTGGGTCTTGGAGATACAAGAAGTGACAGGAGAGAATCCCCAGAGCATGGCTGGGAGGGGTGGGGGCAGTGCTTTGGGATTTGGGGATGCTCAGCCAATCCTCCAGCCGAGTCTGTCTGGACAGAGATCTGTCCTGCCACACCTGAGGAAAGGTGCTGCAGGATGAGACTGCTCCTGCTGAGCTCTGCAGGGCCCCCTTGAAAACCAGCACACCCTGTGGAGCAGTGAAAAACTCCCTTTGCATCCTCACCTGGTTGATGACAGGGGTGAGGTTGGGGGCTGAGGCCAGCTGGCCCTGCAGGGCCACCAGCTTGGCCGTGTCCCCAGCCAGGTCCCGCTCCAGCCCCACGGCACTCCCACGGCTCTCCCTGGCCTGGGCCAGCAGCCCCGGGGCACCCTGGGCCAGGCTGCTGGCACTGCTGGAGCTCTGGTAGGCAGAGCGGATGGTCTGGAAGGCTCCTGTGGGAATAAAGGGAAAAATGGCACAAATGACTCAGAAATGAACTGCAGCCCCTGGGGAGGCTCTGCCTCTGCCCTGCCCGGCACAGGAGAGGGTGCAGCCAGGGATTCGTCACCAGGCATCACCAAAACCTCCTTTTAATTCCAAACACCTTTCGGCCATTCCCTCAGCGAGTCCAAGGTCTCCTGAAGGACTGGACTCAGGGCTGGGATAAAAGTCCCTTCCATGTGTGCACAGCCTCCGTGCTCTCGGTGCCTCATGGATTCAGTGACACTCTCCCAGCAGGGCTGGTCCCTTCCCACCCCTCCCTGGCAGCAGAGATTGTGCTGGTGGGGAACAGGAACACAGAATGAGCTGCCAGCCCCAAAACGCCAGAGCAAATACCCCAGAGTGTGAAAGCCAGGTCATGGAGCAGGGAGCATCCCTATCACTGGGACGGGAGATCTGTTTGCTGTTCTGAGGCTGTTCAGGGTTAAAATCTTAAAATCCCTCCTCATTCACCTGAGAAACCCCAGGCAGCCACGCTGAGATAAATTAATGACTGCAAATTAAGAGATGTTGCAGCTGCAGAGCTGTACCTGCCAGGTCCGTGCTGCGGCTGCTTTCAAACTGGGTTTTCTTGCTCTGGTACTGGGAGCTGGTGACCAACAAGCTGCTGTTGAGGGCTTGGAGCTCCCTCGATAGAGAGGCAGTGACATCCAGGAAATGCAGGTCGGGATTTATGCCTCGGACCTGCTCCCTGAGAGAAAAAAAGAACAAAATGTGAATTAGCTAGAGAGAAAAGCACCTGCAGAGAGCAGGGCCGAGAGGGCCACCTGTGCTGGGGCACTGCCAGCACCTGGCAAAGGGGCACTTCTGAGCCCAGAGACAGCCCAGGACACGCCAGAGCATCACAGGTTTGCAGAGAGAGCAGCTGGGCTGCAGCCCCCCAACACAAGGGCCGTGCCCACACAGGGACCAGGAATGCTGGATGTGCCCTGAAAGTGTCACCACACAGCCCTAAATGTGACATCAAACAGCCCTGAGTGCCACCACACAGCCCTGAGAGTGCCACCACACAGCCCTGAGTGCCACCATACACTGCCCACCCTCCCCCTGCCTCGGGGACATTGTTCACAGGACAGGCACACGTGGAATGTCTGCTCTGCTGCTTCCCTGCTGCCCTCGTGAGCAGAGCCAGGCTTGGCAGGGGCAGAACCGAAGCAGAACCGAAGCAGAACCGAAGCAGAACCGAAGCAGAACCAAAGCAGAACCAAAGCAGAACCCGTGCAAGGGGCTCACAGAAAAACCCCCGCAGCTCCCCGAGGATCAGGGACGCTCACCCACCCCTCACCTGATGGCAGCGAGCGCACTGCCCGCCTGGGCCAGGCGCTGCTGAGTGCCAGGGGGGTGCCCGAGGATGCCCTGCGCCTGCTGCAGGTTCTGCAGCGCCTGTGAGAGGCGGGGGCCGGGCTGGGAGCCCCCCGTGCCCGGGGACAGCCGCGCTGTGGCGTTGGCCAGGCTGGCCTGGCGCTGGTGCAGGCGCTGCACGTCCTCGCCGTAGGTGTGGAAGCAGGGGTGGCACAGCTGGCAGCCGGGGTAGGAGCCGCAGTGGCCAGGCTGGCACTGGTCACAGCGGGGCCCGCTGACCCCGGCCCGGCACAGGCACTGGCCCGTGGCCCGGTCACAGCCCGGCTCCTCCGTGCCCTGGAAGTCACAGTCGCACTCTGGGATGAGAGAGGTGCAGGGAGAGAGAAGGTGGTGGTGATTAATTTTGTATCTGTATAAAAGCAGCCCCTTAATTAGGGTTAATGAGGTCCCAACCCAAGATGACATCCACCCCCTCCTGCCAGCTCCTGCAGCAGCTGGGACAAAGGTGGCACAGGCAGAGGAATGGGAAGAGCCCCCAGACCCCAGAGCTGGCACAGCCCCTGACCCTACAGGGCCAGCCCAGAGTGGCCCAGGACTCGCCCAAGGCTGCTGGGAGGGCACTGGTGGATACTGGAGATGAACTGGGATTCTGTTCCAGAGTGGAAATCTCTTTCCAAGCAGCATGGGGACAGGGATGTTGGGATATGGGCCAGCTGCTCCTTTTCCCAGGTGATCCATGATCTCCCCCAGGAAACAGCAGAGCCGTACCTGTGCACCCTCCCCGTGCATCCCTGTAGTGCCTGGCTGGGCACTGCTGCTGCCCCACGGCCGAGCACGTCTGTCCTGTGAAGCCATCCCTGCACGGGCACTGTCCTGTGAACTGAGAGGGGACCACGTCAGGGACATCCACTGCTGGACACTTCCCTGGCAGAGCTCTCCCCCCGCTGCTCTTGACCACCACGACCACCCCATGGACCATTTCCTCCTGCCTGTCCGTGCCCAGGGCATGCCCGAGGTGCCCGTGCCAGGCTGCAGCTCAGGCACAGGATGCAGACAGGCTCCAGGCAGCCCCAGCACCACGAGGAGGGTGTTCAGCCTTGTTTCAAAAACAAAGCAATCGCCCACAAGCAGCTGCTTTGCCATCTCAGGTCTCCTCCCCACGCTGAGCTTGTTTGGAACCTATCTTAAGCTCTTAGAATTTGTCATGGTTTGGGGTTTTTACATTTAACTTTAATTTTCCCAGTTGCCTCTTAAGCCTGAAGTGGCACACATGCTTTTCATTGACAAATGAGCATAATTAACTTCCCTCGCCTGTATGAAGATGTCTTATTAGGACTTCCTTGATAAATATCAAGCTTGTTAAAGTGACTTAATCTTGCCTCAATAATTACCGCCTTCTTTCATTTTCCTGAATAATCTGTCGTGGTGTTTTCTAAGAATTAGGAGAAGGAAAGTAGGAGTGGGATGCACTGGGGAGCACACAGCTGTTTTGTGAAGGTTCCTATGGGTGGGACAGGACAAAGCAGCCACCCAGCAGGAGGATTTGAGGCTCTGACAGGTCCCCAGTGAGGGCACACGGAGCCATGGCTGTGCCACCCTGGCATAACCCCCGAGAGACCCTCACAGCAGAAATGTGGAGTGGGAAAGGGAAAGGGGAAAGGGGAAAGGGAAGGCTGCTGCAGGAACAGGGGGCTGCCCGGGCGGGATGGGGGTACCTGGTTGCAGTGGGGGCTGTGGGAGCCGCGGGGGTGGCAGGCACAGGGCTGGCAGCCCTGCCCGCTGGCCAGCCCCCAGTGCCCGGCCGCGCACTGCCCGCAGTCGCTGCCCACCACGTTGGGCAGGCAGAAACAGCTCCCGGTGTCACCGTCACAGGGCACCGCGTCCCGCCGCGTCCCCAGGGCATTGCAGGTGCATCCTGCGACAGGGAGGGGCTGGCTGTGGCAGGAGCAGCCTCTGGAGGAGCCACAGCCCCCCAGAGAGGGGCTCTGCCTCTGTCCCTTCCCACCCCAGCTCAGGAGATGTCCACCTCGCTCCCACAGCCCCCCAAATGCTGCAGCAGGAATCGGAGCCCCAGGGGCCTCAGCATCCCCCAGCCCAGGGGTCACAGCAGTGCCCTGACCTGTGCCCTGCTCTGCATGGCATCACCTCCTGAGCCCTGGGGGCACCCCCCAAACCCCACCTGCCCTGTGCTTCTTGCTAAACTTACACCTGAAACCACCCCCAGACTGAACAAGGAGCTTTTATAAACCTTTAAGAACCGGGCCCTTGGCTTGAAAACCCCAAAGCAAAGCTGGGCAGGACCCGGGTCCCTTTCAGAGGGGGCACCCCGGGGCGTCCTGGGGCTACTCACTGCGGCACCCAGCGGGGTTGGCAGCGGCCAGCTGGGCAAAGCCCGGCTTGCAGAGGTGGCAGCGCTCCCCCTGCACGTTGTCCTTGCAGACACAGCGCCCGGTCCCCGGGTCACAGGCAGAGCCGGGCACGGTGCCATCCGGGTCACACTCACAGGCTGCAAACGGGCAGGAGATGTCCCAGCTGAGGGGGCAGGTCCTGGGGAAGGTGCTGGGGGGTTTTGGGGTGTCACTCACGCAGACAGGCCTCGGGGTGGCTCAGCTCCCGCCGCGGGTTACGGAAATAGTTGGTTTTGCAGCGCTCGCAGTTGTTGCCCTCGGTGTTGTGCTGGCAGTGGTCACACACCCCCCCGCTGGCCCCGCCGCTGGCCTGGTACAGCTCGGGGTCAAAGTGGCACGAGGACGAGTGACTGTTGCAGTCACATCCTAAAAAACCCCAGAAAACGGCTCAGTGGGAGCTGGCACCGTGCAAACCCCTCCAGCAGCAGCAGCAGGGGCACTAGAGGGTGCCCAAGGCTCCCGTGTGACACAGTGACACGGTGACAGCCCCACGGTGGCACCGGGGGCTGGCACTGCTGCAGCCCACGAGAGGCAGAGGTGCCGAGGCACCGTGCCACCACCCAGCCCCACAGAGTCCCAGGGAAGGGGCTCGGAGCCGCGGGCCGGGCAGGATTTGGGGCGGGGGCAGCACTGGCCGTACGCTGGCACTCGTGGGGGTCGCTGTCCTCGGCGGGTGCCCAGGGCCGGGCGTTGAACAGGGCAGCGCAGCGCTCGCAGTGCGGCCCGGCCGTGTTGTGCTGGCACACACAGTGCCCGGGGACCTGCTGTGTGACACAGACACTGTGTCACCCACCCTGGGGACAGTGCCAGGGCACAGCCTCACCCTCCCGCTGCCTCTCCAGTTAGTGCTCGTCACAGAGCCTCCCACAGCCCCTTCCTGGTCACTGTGGCCAAGGTGTCCCACCAGGAGCACCCCAGGCAGGCAGTGGAGCCATCGCTGTGGTGCCCAGACCCCTGACAGCCCCTAGCAGAGCCATCCCAGCGGTGTCCAGACCCCTGGCAGCCCCCGGCAGAGCCATCCCAGCGGTGTCCAGACCCCTGGCAGCGCCATCCTCATGGTGTCCAGACCCCAGGCAGGCAGTGGAGCCATCGCTGTGGTGCCCAGACCCCTGGCAGCCCCCAGCAGAGCCATCCCCATGGTGTCCAGACCCCTGGCAGAGCCATCCCCATGGTGTCCAGACCCCAGGCAGGCAGCGGAGCCATCCCAGCAGTGCCCATGTCCCTGGCAGCCCCTGGCAGAGCCATCCCAGTGCTCCCCAGGTCCCTGGTCTCACCGTGCTGTGCTGGTTCCCTGCAGGGGTGCAGCGCTCGGCGTGCCCATGGCAGAAGCAGCTGCCCAGCACCTGCATCTCCGTCACGGCGTAGAAGGTGCTGGGCGAGTGGTAGCCCTGGCGGGGGATGTGGGGCAGCTCCGTGAAGTTGATGCGCAGGTTGGTGAAGGGCCCCAGCTCTGTTGGGGACAGGGGATGGGTGTGAGGGCAGCAGGTGCCCTGCAGAAGCTCCTTGCAGTTGGTGGGGAGGGTTTGGAGCAAGGGAAGGAGGAATTGGCACAAAGAGCAGCAGCTGAGCCAGCAGCAAAGAGCAAATGCTGCTCCTTGAGAGCCCAGATGTGCAGCTGAGGGTCCCCAGGGGTGACCCCAGCTCAGCACTTCCCATCCCTGCAGGGAGAACCACGAGGAGCCTCATTCCCCTCTCCCCTCTCAGCTCTGGACGAGGCCCATGGCTTACTCTCCATGGCTTGGCTGAAAGAGGAGCTGATTGTAGACCCCAGGTCTTGGACACTGAATTTCACCTTAGAGAGGAAAAAAACACAGGTTAAAAAGCAGGAAACTCGAGCTGCTCTCTGCTCCTGCTCCGGGCACCGTGTGCTCTGGACTTGGCTCTGTCACTAAACACAGGGACAGCCTTTAGAGCTGCAGAGGATTTTACAGGAAGTCCAACACAACAGCTCACCCATCACAGAGCAGCGAAGGCTTTCCTGCCAGAGGGGCAGGAACATTCCCAAGGACTGCCCTCAGCAGTGCTGGGTGCCACAGGCCCCATCCCTCAGCAGGTGTACCAGGATTCCATCCCCCCATCCCTCACCCGGGGTACCCGGGTTTCCTCCCCCCCCATCCCTCACCAGGTGTACCAGGCTTCCATCCCCCCCATCCCTCACCAGGTGTACAAAGCTTCCAACCCCCATCCCTCAGCAGGTGTACGAGGTTTCCACCCACCCCAACCCCAGGACCACAGTGGGGTCCCTGCCGCAGACCCCCAGTCCCTACCGTGCCCCCATGCACGGGGTGCCCCTGCAGCTCCTGGCACCGGGGGTCCTGCCAGCCCTCGGGGGGGCCGCGGGGCACACCGGGGAAGGCAGTGGCGCAGTCTGAGGCCAGGTACTGCAGCACCTGCCACGTCCTGCCGGCGTCCACGGAGCGCTCGATCAGCATCGCTGCGGGCGGTGACTGCGGGACAGACAGACACACAGACAGACACACGGGCTGGCACCACAGCTGGCACCACAGCTGGCACCTCATGGGCAGAGGAGCCGCCCACAGACACCAACCCTGAAGTGCAGCACGACGCTGTCCAGCTGGAACATCTGCTCCAGGTCCAGCTGCAGGGACACACGCTCCACACCTGCGGGCACAGACGGGCACCGTCACAGGGACACACTGGGGACGTGGGGACAGTAATAACCCGTCAGGCCAGCCACCTCCTCTTTCCTCCCCATTTACAGAACCCAGCACCATTCCCTCTTCCCCTCGGGCACGTCACTGGCAGCAGTTTGTGTCCCTCACCGTTCTGGGACTGCCACCAGCGCGCGCGGCCGGCCGAGGACAGCACGTTCTCCACCCGGTGCCCGTTGTAGCTGTGGGGCAGCCTCGAGTCACACCTGCAGCATTTCATGCTCCACTGCAAAAGAAAGGACAGAGGGAGTGACCATCCCAGCATCCCGGAGGAAAAGGGCTCAGGGATGAGCAGGAAGGGCAGGTGAGGACCGAGGTGAGGACCGAGGTGCATCAGCACAGCTCAGTTAGAGAGAGATGAAGGACCATGATCAGCCAACACACAGGCCTCAAGTGCTCCCCTCCACACCTTGGTAAAAACCACAACTCAAGGTTTTGTGGACTAAGAACTAAGCCAAAATGCTTTTGGCTAAGGCAGATTTTTGGCAAACCATCAAAATGTTGTTTTTTTCAGCAAACCCTCTGGTTTCCACAACACCAACACTTGATAGAAAGCCCTTTGCAGCTTTTCAGGATTGGTTTGTCCTTTCCACACAGCCCAGGGCTGTCTGGTGGACAGAAGAGCTTTTCTCTCCTATCCAAGGCTCTGGGCAATGCTCAGCCCCCAGGGCTCTTCCCGGGGAGCAGAGCAGGAGCAAGCAGTGGGTGAGAAGCCAGGGGGTGGAAGTCGAGTGGCTCAAAGTTCAGCCCTTCACTTGTGCAAGTAATCCAAGGAGTAAACAGAGATTTAGCACGGGGAACGTGGGGTTGGGAGAAAAGGGTCCCCGGGGAGCAAACAAATACCCAAAATGTCACTAACCAGGCAACGCTCCCTGCAGGCACCAGCAGCCACCACCGCGGGGCTCCTGAGCCGGCTCAGGAACGGGCAGAGAGCAGCAGGGAAGGGATTGAGCAAGAGCCGGGAGTGGGGAAGGGCTGGACAGCAGCCAAGGGGAGAGGCAGCACCGGGTGGGCGAGCAGGTTGGGCAAGGACCACCAGGAAACTGGGATGGAGACAGCCAGGTGGGGCCAAGGTGGGGAAGGGCAGGGCCCGGGAGGATGGGGAATTCGGAGATTATGGGGAATTAGGAGATGCTGGGGAATTTGGAGATGGTGCCAGAGCCCACAGCAGCATCACGGGGGGACACAGAGAGGCCCTGACCAGAGCACTTGGAGTGGGGCAAACGCCAGGGACTGCAGGGGCCACTGGGAGGGGGAAGATGCTGCTCAGGGCATGAATGAAAGGCTCAGCACCTCCAGCCTGTGGAAAACAGGTTATCCAGAGAAACTGTGCCTGCCCCATCCCTGGAAATGTCCAAGGCCAGGTTGGATGGGATAGTGGAAGGTGTCCCATCACAGGGCACTGGAACTGCATCCTCTCCTCCAACCCAAACCTTGTGGGAATCTGAGCTGTCAGTGGCCTGAGCAGCAGAGGAGCCTCCCAAATGGAGCAGTGGGACACGTCTGTCACACTGGCACATCCCAGAGCCTCAGGGATTCGGGAGGATGAGCAGAGTTTGCCAGAGATGGCAGGAGCCGGCCCTGGTGGCTCAGAAAGGTCACCCTGGGTACAGTGGGTCTGGGGGACAGGAGGGGATGGGGTCTGGCAGGGGCACAGCTGGCATGGAGAGGGCAATGAGATCCCCTGGCAGGGCTGGCAGGGGCTGCAGTGACACCAGAGGCACGGGCAGGTTGTGTCCCCGGTGGGGAATCAGCTTTCAGTGACATGGGGGGTGACAAGTGACAAGCAGCACTTCACAGCCACCCCCCAGCTAAAACCATCCACGGGCTGCTTGAAACAGAGGAGCCAAATCCATCCCAAATCCTGAACAGGGCTGGGGAAGGGACAGGTCTGTGCTCAGGGGGCAGCAGGAGGTGGCAGCCACTGGGCCTCGGTGACACCACAATTTCTGGTTTCCCCTTTAAAAATTTATTTGTGTTTTACAAAAATTAGTCTGTGCTTTCATTCCTAGCACAGCCCAGACCTGAGTCTGCTCTGTCCCAGGTCTGGGAACCCTTCCCCAGCTGGGTGCCAGTGAGATCCTCCCTTGTAACCCATCTGTTTCCATATTTTCCACAATCTTTATGTTCTCTGTCTATAAATACCCCAGCACAGGAGTTGGCAAACTGCAATATTTATAACAATATCACAAAGTAAGCAAATGTAGCACTGAAAATATGTAACCATGCAATTTCCCTGGCTCAACCAGTGAGAATCACAAATAATTTAATCAGGTCTAGGCAGAACTCATTTCAGATAATGGCCACGAGCAGCAAATTGTTAGGGAGCTGCAGGAATTATCCACAGAAATAATCTACTGAACAATTGCCAGCGGTGATTTAACTTCCCACCAGTTCTGACTGTGCTCAGCAAAGGAGAAAGGAAGGTTTTCTGCGAGGGGAAAGGTTAATCTCGGCTAAATTATTCATTAGCAGTGACTCGTGCATAGTTATGAGATCATTCACACAGCCAGGGACAGCGGCGCTCTCCAGCAGCCACGGTGCAGCTGCAGCCACGCTTCCAGCGTGCTGCTAAGGCAAAATGAAACTTCAGCTGTGGGAGACAAACCCTTCCCAGACAGCCCGGGGCTGGCTGGGTGCAAAAATCGCCTTTTTGCTTTTTCCCTTTTCTCAGTTTTTAAATTAAGACTAAAATTAACACCCAAAGCCAAATTCATTTCACGAGTAGATTGTGAAACCCCTGTATTGCACAACAGCAGGATTTGCTCTTACCAGCTGTGACTATGTGTCTCAAAGTTCCTTGGGACAGAGGGAATTACCAAAAATGACAGCCCAAAATGAGGAGAGATTTACCAGCACGTACCTTTTTCCAGCTTTTTTCCTTTTTTTTTTTTTTTTTTTTTTAACCAGGCTCAGTGGGTCCCTGGGAGCCGGGCCAGGAGCACACAGGGCTGCAGCACCACGTGATAAATGGCAATTATGTGATAAATGGTAATTATGTGATATATATGGCAATTAAATGATAAATGGCAAGGAAGATTTTGGGATCTACTCTGGGTCAGCCATCCCGGGGGCAGCGCTGGCTCCCTGCATGTCCTCCCCTCCCTGCCAGGCACAGAACTGTGCTTGGGAAGGGCTGGGGGCTGCCAGGGCCATTTCAGGAAGGTAAAAGAGCTTGTGGGGCTGCAAGGAAATCACTTCTCACCCTCTGTGCCTCCAAGCTACTCCAGAGTCACCCAAAAAATGGGTTATGGAGGTTCTAGGATTAAGGGAAATTCATTCCAGACTTTTGAAAGATAATTCACAACACAGTTGTGTGAGAGGGAAAGCTACTGTCCTCGGAATAAATAGAGTCATGTCTCAGAAATAAATGGAAGGGGGGAAAAGTCCACAAAGAATAACGTGAAAATGCCCGAGCGTGACAGCTCTGCAGGGCTGTGCTGCTCTCCTCCTGCCCTGGCCTTGTGACCCAGCTCCTGAGCAGCCTCCCAGCTCGTGCAGGGCAGCAGATCTCACACCATTTCCACCTGATGGCCCCTGACCAAAGTTATTTCAGGAGCTCCTGCTGCCATTTTAACATGAGCAGAGAGCCCTTGAAATAAAAACCTCCTGGCACAGGAGCTCAGCCCAAAATAAACTGCACTAATTCATCAGCAGAGAGGGAAGCTGAGCCGTGGAGCAGAGACCTCGGGGGTCCCACGTCTGGCCCAGCTCGTGGCAGGGACACAGCACTGTGGCTGTCAGGCTGCTGGCACTCAGCCTCCCACCAGGCAGCTCTTGCACAACCAATACTCCATAGGGACAGCAATCACCATTCCAATTTTGTCTGGGAACAATCCGAAATTTATACACACGCTGGGATTTATGGTTCTTAAACGATGGGTGGGCAGCAGCTGTAAGTTACCTGGGGGACAAAGGCAGCTGCAAAGGCAGGTTATGTAATTCCCTGTTCCTTTTTCCAGCTTTTTTCCTTTTTTTTTATTCCAGCACTGTTATCTGCAGGACGTGGCTGTGCCAGGCTCACAGAGCAGGGCTTGTCCTGCTGGGAAGAAATCCATACATTTGCCATGGGAAAAGGCAGCAGAATTTCCCATGGCTCTGTCATCATGGTTAAACTTCCCAGTGAGCAACTGGTGTTCACTAGATAGGACTGGGACTCAGCTTTGGAACACAGATCTACCACAGAATTGTGGGGTTGAAGAGGAGCCACGGGATCAGTGAGTCCAGCTCCTACACAGGACACCCCAAAATCCCAGCCTGGCCTGAGGTTCTCTTTGCCATGACACCAATGTCACTTCCTTGCCTGGCTGGTTGGAAATGACTGAAAATGAGCTCCAAGGTTGTGCTGAAAACACAGAGAGAGCTCTGCCCCCCAGCTTGGCTTTACCCCAGACTCAGAGGGGGCAGCAGAGATGGGGTAAAGACACGAGCTGGACAAACATCCCAGGGATGAGGCTCAAGGAAATGAAGTTCCTTTCCCCTGCTTGCAAGCAAGCACGTGGGTGCTGTTTTCCTCACCCCATCTGTTCTCACATCAGCAAAACTTCATCTAAAATCTGCCAGGATGATTTGACAGGCTGCAAACCCCAAACTGCACCAGCTTATCCCACACCCCACACGGGTCCTGCTGCCTCTGCAGCTCGGCTCCCAGGCAGTGACGAGATGTCTCCCAGCATGTGTCAGTCTGCAGCCATGAGGCCAAAAAAATGACATACAGGAAAGGGAGGAGGGAAAAAATAATGGGAAATAGGCTTTTTGTTTGGCAGGTAGGGGCACATCCCTGCAGCAAAGAGCAGGGCGTGCCTGATGAGATAAGCACTGAGCAGCAGCCTGTGGTTGCTGCATTACCTTCAGCCCATCAGGAACACAGATTATTCAGTGCAAACCCCTGACTTGATGAAGAAAAACCCCATCCAGAAGCCATGCTTCGGTCCCATCCAGCCCCAGCTGTTTCATGACCCTGTGCATGCACTGTCCCTGTAAACCTTGCAGTGGGTGTGGAACAAGGCGAGCAGGGCAGCACAGCTGCCCCTGCTCCAGCCTGTGGGGTGGGCTCCGAGCTCCCTGAGTGACTCAGCCAGGTGGCCCGGCAGATGTAAGCACTAGCCAGGCTCCAGACCTGTCTGGCACTTCCCTCCTGGCAGACACTGGCCGGTATTTTTGGAAGCAGCCGAAGAGGAGTCGGTGCTGAGGCTCCGGAGATGCTGCAGAGCAGCCCTGCCAGGCAGCTGCCAGCATCCATCAGCAGCAGGGACCCCTGTGCTGTGCCAGGGGCTCCAAAGGGCTCACATCTCCCTCCCCGGCTCCCACAGGCTCCCCTGGAAGCTCTCCTCTCAGTCCCCTGTGGATCTCATGTCACCCTGACACCAGAGCTGATAAACTGACCACCCACCCTTCACATCCACCGAGTGCCCACAAAGATCAGGTGGGAGAAGGCAGAAAATCCTGTGCAAACAACATTTTAACAACATTTTAAATATCAAAAGCGTCCCGGGGCTGGAGGGTGAGGAGTCCCAGTCACACCCCCCAGCCTGCTCCAGGACCACCAGCTCAGGGACACAGCTCTGCTCCTGTCCTGCCCCCACAGGATCTCCAGGGATGCTCGAGGTGTCTGTGAAAGCCACCCTTGGCTGGAGGCACCAGTGGGAACTGCTCCTGCTCCTCAGTGCTGTGCATGCATTTACATTTACATATGTAACATACATATTTACATATATAATATGCATATTTACATGGATTATGTTCTATGGTTAAAGGAGAGAAGTGTTGACTGGCTTGAATCACACCTCGGTCCATCACAGTCTTTCACACCGAGCCTTCCCTCAGCACGTCCCAGGCTCCAAATCCAGCCTCACTTATTTTCCTGTTTTATTTTCAGTTTCCCTCCCCAGCACTGAGTGGTTTCCAGCCTGGACCATTGGCCTGCCTGGTCCCACTCCCACCCCTGCCCTGCTCGCTGCCCTGCACTATAAATGGCAGTGCTGAGTGTCCTTTTTGGATTTCACCGGGCTGAGCCCCCGGGCAGGGATGGAGCAATCAGGAGTGCAGAGTATAAAGGTTAGAGGGATCTGCAGCTGTGGCAGACAATGGAGCAGAGGCTGAAGTTGATGAGTGACCACCAGAGTTGCAAAAGAGGGCCCTGGGGCCAGCAGGGCACTGCACAGTGACAGCAACCCCTCATCTCATGCCCTCTGCTGAGCTTGCAAAACCACCTCCAGATTTGTACCTATTTGGCAACTGAACAAGAGCAAGGCTTGTAACCAAAAAAGAATCCTAGGAGTCTATAAATTAAACTTGCTTGCTTTTTATAGGATGGGAATAGAGAAATCGAGTTCAGTTTTGCTTAAATTAGGGAAGTAGAGAAAGGGAGGGAAAATTAGGAAATGCTGAACCCATGGGGATTTCTCCCAAGTTGCAAGTTGCTATAATCAAACCTCCATCAGCAATTGCAGCTGCAGAACAGAAATCGGGGGATTTGATACCAGTAACTCTGAATCTCTCATTTCAATAAAGGAGCAAAATGTAAGGAAGCAAAGGCCCCATTCCCAGAGCTAGAACTGGAGAATCCAACTCAATGTAATGTTAATTATGTTAATGATCTGTGCCCCCTTTAACCCTGGTACTTGTAAGGCAAGGGATGAGGAATATGAAAACCGAGTAGTTTGGGGATTTGTAGCCTGGAAGGGAGCCCTGCAGCCCTGCTCCCTGCCTTCCTCCAGGATCCCTCACTCCCTAACCCTGTACCCAGCAGGTCATTCCTGCTCCAGGGGGAGCACAGCCAGGCTCCACTTCAAAGATTCCAAATGATGCAGAGGATCACAGTGATGCCCTTTGAAAGAGCTCCCAGGGTCAGCAAAAGGGGTCACCAGCCCATTCCAGCTGCTGTTGGGATGAGCAGCTTAATCAGGGTTTTGTCCACACTCACTTCCCAAGCACAAGCCCCCCATGCCTCCTTTTCAAATAAAAGCCACTGCCCAAAGTCTTTGTTATATGAAGATTTCAGAGGCACATTTATGAGCAATTTTTTCCTCATCTATAAGCAGAAATTTGGAAAGAAAAACTAATTAAGCAACAGGAAACAGTTTATTTGTGTGGTGAGCACAAATCCTGATCCCTGAGAGCAGCAGAAGAGCTCCAGAAAAAGGGAGTGGAGGAAATGCCTGACTGTGGCTGTCAGCCTAGAAAAAGACCTGAGGTGGGAGAGATGCTGCAGCCAGCCCAGCATCCGGGAGGATTCGGTGCTCACACCCCTCTGGGCTGGGAGCTGCCCCCTCCCTGAGCTCAGGGATGAGTGGAAATCTCTCCAGGCCAGCCAGAACACCACTGGCTCCACAACAAATCCACTCACAGCCACATCCTGGCCTTCAGTGTGCAGGGCAATTAAAAGCAGGAGAAGGCTGAGTCACTGCTTCAGAAAACACAGCCCCACTGGAGAGCTGCCACCTCCTTCCCTCTGGAGCATCTCTCGCTTCCTGCCTGTCCTGCACTGAACCCTCGGGCTCCTCCCAAGGCACTCTTGGGGTTAACAGCAGCCCCAGAAGGGCTGCAGGAGGGGCTCACACCAGGGACACACCACCCCTGCAGCTCTCAGCTCTGTGCCCAGACAGATTTACCCTCAATCTCTCCCTCTGCCTCCGTGGCAGCTCTGGGAATCTGCAGCTGGATGAAGCCTCGTCCCCCAGCAGGATCTCCTGCCCCCACACAACAGTGATTGAAAACAGTTGTTCATTCCAGCAGCTTTTCCAAGTCTTTGTGAAAGACCTGAAATGTTCCCATTTGTGACAAGTAAAATATGAGTTTAGTTTATAACTAAAATGTCCAGGGACAGGAGGGTTTGGGATGTTTCACACACAGTGCTCATGCCAGAACTTTGCTGCCTGTGCCCTGTCCCTGCCTTCACGCTCAGCTTCCGACCCACGAGGACAGAGAAGGGCTCCAGGGGACACTGCAGGGACAAATCCCAGCGTCACAGAATGATTTGGGTTGGAAAGGACCGTAAAGCTCATCCCATTCCACCCCTGCCACGAGCAGGGACAGCTCCCACAGCCCAGTTCAGAGCCCCCCAGCCTGGACACATCACAGGGGAGAGGATGGGATGGATGAAGGCATTCCCATCCCTCGGGGAGGTTTGGGGTGTGGGGTGAGCAGGGCTGTACCTGTCCATGAGGTGTGCAGTACGTCTCAGGCTTGCTGAGGCCACAGGTGGAGGAGGCTCTCAGGTGAGGGGCTCGTCCCAGCAGCAGGTCCCCGGGGACAGGGTAGCAGGCTCCCTGGGAACAGACTCTCTGTGCTCCCAGGAGCTGTGGGGCAGCTGGAACAGCAGGAAAAGGGATCAGGGTGCCAGACACCAAGCAGCCCCCCAGAACAGGGAGCTGTTTGCTGCACCAAACCAACCACAAGGCCATGCTTGGGACAACATTCCCAACGCCTGTGCCAGCAAAGAGAAGGGTGTTTCGTTTCACCCCTGAGGTACCTTTCTTTTTTAATAATAGTGCTTTGTACTAAGAATTACTTCCAAAACACTTCCTTGCCCTGGTCCCAGGTTTTGGGCTGCAGGGATGCTCTGTGCCTTGCCCATCAAGGTGACCAGCCCTGGTGGTGTCCCCTGTCCCCAGAGCCAGCCCAGGCTGGTGGCCCCTGTCCCCAGAGCCAGCCCTGGTGGTGGCCCCTGTCCCCAGAGCCAGCCCAGGCTGGTGTCCCCTGTCCCCAGAGCCAGCCCAGGCTGGTGGCCCCTGTCCCCAGAGCCAGCCCTGCTGCTCAGGACAGAGGGCAGCAGCCTCCTGCCAGCCCCAGCACTGTAATCAAAGCTCCCACCAGCAGCGTTGCTGTTTAGCCGTCTGTACCCTGTTCTTTTGGAGCACTGTGTGTGAGCCTTACCCAGCAGGACAAGCACTGCCCACGGCCACCGCTGGCACAGAGGCTCCATTCGCCCACGGACACAGCTGGGGAAGTTTGCAGAGAGACTGAAAAGAGCAGAAAATGTCGGTTCAAAAGCTCAGCCCAGGTCCTCCTTCCTTCTCACTTCACAGGGAGATACTTTTAATTAATCTACACAGAATAACATGGGAGGGAAATCAAGAATAACGAAGAGGAAAATCAGATACTCGAACTGAATTTGCCTGCAATGCAAGGAGCCCCTGCCCCAGCCCCGCGATCGCTGGTGCCAGGCAGGAATGCGGGGCTGGAAGGGAAGGGATGGAGCGAGCACACACAGCCCCTACAGCCCCCACCACCCCTTCCCTGTGCTCCAGCCCCAGCCTCGCCCTGCGCTCCCAGAGTCAATCCCACATCCGAACTCATCTCATCCCAGGAAAAGAAGAAATCCATAAAAACCTCCCGTGAGTGTCCCTGCAGGGAAAGGAGCCCCGCGGGACAGCCCAGAGGAGGAAACGCTGCCAGCACACACCCGCAGCATTCCCAAACCTCACCTGCCCTGTGCCCTGCGGGAGCACGGCCGCAGTCCTGGCGCTGTCCCCGTGTCCCCACGGCAGCCTCTGAGCTCGGCTGAGCCTCGCAGGCTTTAAACGAGCGGCTGCCTCACCTGCAGAGAGGTGCCCGTGGGTGCAGTGATGATAAAGGAGTGATTCAGGGATCCCCAGACATCCACACCCTGTGAGCGCATAACTCATGACAGCTCCAGACGGGCACAGCGACCGCCCGGGCACGGGGAGAGCCCGGCTGGGCTCCGCTTAACTCCCCCGGGCTCCGCTTAACCCCCCCCGGAGCCTGGGGCCGGCTCAGCAGCCCGGTGCTCGCCCACCCTGCGGGCAGGGTTGGCACGTCGGGCTCAGCACCAGCTGCCAGGGCAGTGCCACCATCAGCACCCCAGCTCCATCGTTTAAAGTGAAAACGGAAACTGCAGCATAACTTTATTGTTACTTTACTGCGGCAGCAAAGTGAGGAAACTTTAAAAAACTTGTTTGAAGTGAGGAATGTTGAGCGAAGGCAGCTGAGAGCGCAGCCACCACAGCCCCGGCACTGCTCACACGCTGAATTTCAGCTGAAACAGTTTTTCATCCTCAGAAAAGCTTTATTTACTGCAGTGAATTAAACCCCACCGTCACCTCCCCTCCCACCCAGGTGAGGGCTCAGCAGGACCCAGGTGTGTCCTCCTGTCGCGTTGCTGTTGGTGTCACCCCCTCCCATCGCCACCCTCGGTGACACAGGCACAAGCAGCTCCGAGCAGGGGGGCACACAGAGCTGGAAAAAAGGAAACAAATCTTGTCCCTGAGGCTACGGTGTGTGAGAGCTGGGCTGGGGCGTGGCACACCTGGGCGCGCCTGCAATGCGGTAACGCCGCATTCCTCCTGCAGCCCCCGCCCCGGCCCGGCCGCGGCAAAAGGGAGCGAGAAGAAACCCTGGAATGTCTGAAAGAGAGAGGGAGGGAGGGATGGGACGTGCCCCGAGCTGCCTCTGCACGCCGGGGGGCAGCGAACCCCTCGGGGGGAGCTCGTGTGTGCGAAGCGCTCCCACCGACCCCCGGCTTGCCAGAGCAAGGTGAAACGTCACCTGCAACTCCAGGCTCCACAAGTTCAAACAAGAATAAAACCGAGGAAAAGGCTCCTTTACAGAATATCCACTGCAAGCCAATGGCAATGGGAAAGGAAAAAATCAGCTGTGAGCTGGTGGGTGCTCAGGGGCAGGGCTGGGGATCCCTGATCCAGGGCCCTGGTGGGAGCCAGAGGCTGGAACAGCTCAGGCTGCCTTGCCCAGCGCTGTCCTGGGTAGCAGAGAGGGAATATGTTACAGATGGAGATTGTAACTGATGGTAAAATCGCAGCACAGTAAATAAAATGCACACTGCAGCAGTCTGGGATCAGTGGGACACACAGGGGGATGCTCACGGGGTTCCACTTCCTCTCCAGCTCAGCCTGAGCTAACCTGTGCCAGGCTGTGCCCTCAAAGGGCTGGGCAAGACATTCCCTGGAAAACAAACACCATTAACTCCTGCAGGAAATCGTGCTGTGAGTCACGGGATATCCCCTGCCCTGATACAGGGGATATTTCTGGGCAGAAATCCTCCAGGACATTTCTGGGCAGAAATCCTCTTCTCCAGGAGCAGATCAGCACTGCTGCTGCTCCCCATGCCCAGGGACACCCACACGAGCAGCCCAGCCTGAGCCCTGTGCTGCAGGACTGTGCTGTGCCAGGCAGGAAAACTCGGGAGGGTTTTGTCAGGGATAAGAAATTACGTCTCATGTTGTAACTTTTTGACAACTCTCTCAGCTGCAAGATTAACGATATCAGTAATAAAAGAGGTTTTCCGCCACCTAATCTTTTCATTTCCCATTTTAATTCAAACCTGACCAGCAAAATGCCTCCTTATTCCAGCAGAGATGATTTAAATCACTGGCTTTGCTAATTACCATGATCTCCTTTAAAAGCATTTCAGGAATTCCTGACGAAATTCCAATCCATGCTCTGAAAACCTGTTCTGAAAGCAAATAAAACTTTGAACTGAAACACCACTGACCTACTTCAGGTGTAAATTCCAGTAACTCTGGGAGCTGGCTCCAAAGTGCAGCAGCCCTGTGAGCCCAGGCTCCCCCTGCAGCCCCTGCCCAGGGAGTTCCTCGTGCCCTGACCCATGATGGGTCAGTACAGAGTCCCCCAGTATCCCCAGTATCCCCCTGGAGCAGGAGGGGCTGGGCTGCACAGCCCCCAGGCACGCAGGGACACGGGGCAGAGCTGGCAGGGCACAGGCTGGCACTGTGCCTGCTTCCCACCAGGACCTTGATAAAATTATCCTTGCAGGGGAACAACGTTATTTTTGTCACGTCCCCATTTTCTAAACAGGAAAATATTCCATTAGGAAAGTGTCCAGCTCCCCTCTGAAGGGTTTTGGCTTTTCCAGGTGGTGGAATGGAGGTGTCTCTGCACCCCTGGTGCCACCCAGCAAATCCCCCACAGCCTCCCCCTGCAGCATCCAGGGCAGAAGTTTAAATTAAAGGGGCATTAGGAGCACCTTTAAGGCACAGAAGATTGTCACTGTGTGTGACACAAGGACACACTGTTTGCTCCTGGCTGCCAGATCCCCCCAAACGCTGCACCTGCAGCAAGGCTGTGGCTGTGCACGGGGTTTGAGCTGCCCAGGTAAAGCAGAGCCTGGTCCCACCTTTGCTGCCCTCCCTGGCTGGGCTGAGGGGTGGGCACAGCCCCTGGGCTCACGCTGGTCACAGGCAGAGCCCAGCAGTGCCCACCCTTGTCCATGTCCCCACGAGGGGAGGAGGCAGCAGCTCTGTGCAGCTCTGGTGCTCCTGCCGAGCCCACTGAGGGCAGGGCTGTGCCACATGCAAGGACCTGGCACCCAGGGGCAGAGCGTGGCTCTGTGTTTTGTCCCTTCCACAAAGCAGGACAATGCTGGGGACCTATGGCTGTGCCTCTGTGCCCTGTCCAGGGCAGCACTCTCTGCTCACACCCTGCAGCAGAGCAGGTCAGCACAGTGACCAGGTCACCACGGCCCGGCCACGTGGCCAGAGCTCCTCACCCTGTGTCCACCACAGCCTGGGGAGGCTCCTCTGGGCACAGCCGGGCTAAAGGAACCAAACCTGCATTATTTCATTCGTTTTCAATAGCACAGACCTTTAACCTTGCTGGGCTTTAGGCTTTCCTTTCCTTTTTCTGTCCTTGCTCCCTCGAGTGTTTCAGGGTGACACCACCTACAGCAGTGGATCAGGTGTCCTGGAAATGTCCTGGTGCTTCCTATGGGGGAGTTCTGGCAGGAGGAGCAGCTCCCTTTCCCTGCCAGCCCCTTTCAGGGTGTTCTGGCAGGAGGAGCAGCTCCGTTTCTCTCCCAGCCTCTTTCAGGGAGTTCTGGCAGGAGGAGCAGCTCCCTTTCCCTGCCAGCCCCTTTCAGGGTGTTCTGGCAGGAGGAGCAGCTCCGTTTCTCTCCCAGCCCCTTTCAGGGTGTTCTGGCAGGAGGAGCAGCTCCCTTTCTCTCCCAGCCCCTTTCAGGGCACTTCTCCTCCCCAAGCCTCCAGCACGCACCCGCAGCGTGGCCAGCGCCTGCCGTGCCCCTGGCCGGGCCAGCAGGGAGTGTGCCAGCCCTGGGCCACTGAAACCGGAGCTGCGGCACCTGGAGCCCTCCCCAGGGCCGGCAGCACTCCTGGCTCAGCCAGGACGGTTTTCCCACTGCTCCCATTCCCGAGAGCATGGCCAAGGTCATCCCCGTGCGGGGCCAGGAGGGCTCAGCCCCGGGACAGGCAGGGATGCAGCTCAGCAGCACCTCAGCTCCTCCAGGGCAGCTCCAAGCAGATCTCCCCGGGCTGAGGAGCATCATCACCATCATCCTCATCATCCCCTGACTGCCACACACCCCAGCCTCCCCTCCCTGCAGGATTTAGGTTAAGCTGTGGCTGCTGACGTGGCTCTGGAAGTTCAGGCAGAGCTCTTCCCCCCGGTGACGTTAAACTCGTGCATTTCCCCCAGCCACAAAGCCTGGTTTAATCAAAGTTGTGATTAAACCTGACAACGTCCTTGTGCAGACTCTCCTAAATAAGATTTAGAACAGCTAAAATTAGTGTAATTTAGTGTTAATCATTAATCGTTTTATCCACACTTAATTAAATTTAAACGTCCACACAACAAGCCTGCTTAGACATTGTTGCTGAAATCTGAACCAAAATTGAATTAAATGTTGTTAAATTAGATCAACACAATCTGAGTGCTGCTATGAGAAGTGTTTGCCAGAGATGATTATCAGTTGATTGGTTAATGCTCAAAATTATCCTGAGCTGTGTTAGCCCAAAAGCTCCAGCTCTCAGTTCTTTGGGAATGCGTGGACATCTCCCATCAGTGTTTAATGAACAAAAATGCAAAATGCCCTTCCCAGCCCCCAGGAAAAGACTTTCGAACGTAAGGTCCAGCAGGCAACAAAAACCCTGCCTTGAAAAAAAAAACAAAAACAACGAAAAATCACTTTTTTAGGTGAAATGTCACAATTCCAACACTCCAGAGTGACCTTTGTGTCAGGGGCTGGGTGCAGCTCAGCCGCTGCTGCTGGGGCCGAGCAGGGCCAGGGCAGCCCCCGGCGCTCCCTGGGAGCTGGGAAGGGTCAGCACGATGGCCCCGGACAGGAACAGTGACCTTGAACTTGCCCTGTCTGCTCGCCGTCTCCTCCAGCTATCTTTTCTCCAATGGCCATTTTTTTGAGTGTTACAGAAGAGAAAAAACACAGCCCGAACTCAGGAATCAGCTGCAAGCTCGGCTGCCAAGTTGGCAGAGAAGATAAGGGCTCTTTATTTAAAGTCAAAAACCCCAGACGCTGAGGGGGGATGGACAAGTCTTTAGCAACTTTTACAGCCAGTCTTGCAATACAATTTCTTAAGCAGACTCAAAACTTGCAAAAAAACCCCAAGTTTTCACCAGAAGCGTTTCTTTGGAGCGCTGTGGGGGCAGGGGCAGCGTCCTGCACCCCGGGACGTGCGGGATGTGCGGGATGTGAGGGATGTGTGGGATATGAGGGATGTGTGGGATGTGCGGGATGTGCGGGATGTGAGGGATGTGTGGGACGTGCGGGATGTGCGGGATGTGCGGGATGTGTGGGATGTGCGGGATGTGTGGGATGTGCGGGATGTGTGGGATGTGCGGGATGTGCGGGATGTGTGGGATGTGTGGGATGTGCGGGATGTGCGGGATGTGCGGGATGTGCGGGATGTGTGGGATGTGCCTGCTACAACATCAGCTTGTATTTTAATTTCTATGCACTGCCTAGCAGAGCGATTCCCATCCTCTCAGCCACATGGATGAGCCAGGACATCTGTCCCAGAGTCCACCACCTGCTGGAAATCCCAACAACTCCTTGTGGCTTCAGCAGCTCCCTGGGCTCAGCAGCTGCTGAGATGTGCACGGAATCCACAGGATTCCTGCAGCCAGAGCAGTGTCTGTGCTCTGAGGGACCCTGCAGCGCTAGCAGATAATGGCGATGATGATGATGATGATGATGATGCAATCGTTCTTACATCATCAGTAGTGCCGGGGGTTATTGGTGCAACACTCCCCGGCTGCCGCCCAGGCAAGCAGAGCAGCTCGGCCTCCTGCTTTTGGCCAGGATGGAAACAGCACCGTCCTGCAGGTGGCACAAGGAGGGACACAAGGGGGTGACACAAAGGGGTGACCCAGAGGAGTGACACAAAGGGGTGACAGAGATTCAGCATCAAGTGCAGGGAAAGTGAAAAGTGGGTCTTAAGTTGACGTAACTTCCTCCAGCTTTGGAGTTTCCGAAAGTTCTGTCACTCCCAGGAAATCAGGGGCTGTCACACGCTGCAGAACCCCCTGCTGATGTTCCCTTTGCCATGATCACCTGCAGAACCTTTCCCAAACACCTCGGCCTGGGTGACACCGATCCGGTGCTGCCCTGGGGCAGTTTCTCACCCCCTTCCCCAGGAGAACGGGCAGCAAGGCAGCGACACTTTCCTGAATTGGGCTCTCAGCCCCAAGCCCTGGATCCAAACCCTGCCCTGTTTTGGGAGCTATGGATGAACACCCTGTCCCTCCTGCCCAGGCGATCAGGAAAGCTTCTATGAACATATTAAATATTGATTGCAGAAGCACGTACAGAGCTGCACAGCAAGTCAGGCATCAGATCTCTGATTCTGGTTAGACTTTGAGACAATTTTGGGGCTTTTTTTGGAGGGGGTAAAAACACAGGTTTTTTTTAAGAGAAAAAGGAGAAATGGAAGGAGGGATGGGAAAACACAAGGAGAACTGGAAGGAGGAAGAAACTGAATGAGGAATGGAAGGAGGAGATAACAAAAGGGGGAAATTTTTTTTTTACAAAGGAGGGGAGGAAAGGGTTGGGAAAAAAAAGAAATAAAAAAGCGGGTTTTTTTCCGTCTGGCCGGATTAGGGGCAGGAGCTGCCAAGCGGCGCGGGGGGGCCNTGGGATGGATGGGGATGAGGTGGAAGATGCGATGGGGGATGCGGTGCGATGGGACGCTGCACAAAACGCGTGGCACCACAGCGCACAGTGTGCCCCTCTCAGCGCAGCCTGGCGAGGGTGGCTCTGCCCTGGGAAGGCTCTGCTCTGTCCTAGGGCACCGCGGGGACAGGGTGGGCACGTTTTCCTGGAGCAAACCTTCAGCAAAAAGCCCCGATCCCCATTTAAAGCACAGCCGGGGGTCTGCGGGGAGCTCAGGGAGCCGGGACAGCTCTGCCACCACAGCAGCTGGATTTAACTCGCGTCCCTCTCTGTTCCTTTCCAGAACTGACATCTAAACTTGCTGCTGCAAAACGGAAATGGAAACCATGCAGGAGCTGATCCCCTTCGCCAAAGAAATGCTCAGCCAGAAGCCCAACAGGAAGATGGTCAAGCTGTACATGCTGGGCAGCGTGCTGGCCTTCTTTGGGGTGGTCATCGGGCTGGTGGAGACCGTGTGCAGCCCCTTCAGCTCCCAGGGCAGGCTAGAGGAGGAGGAGGAGGACAAGAACAAGCCCGCAGCATCCCGGGAGCAGCGGCAGGCGCAGACACAGCCGGGTTTGGTGCTGGACAAGGGCAAGGCTCCGCCGGCGCTGCACAGGGCTCTGGTGACCCGGCACCACGCGTCCTAGGCCGGCAGCGCTCACAGACTCCGCCCGCACCGCGGCCCCAGCGCCCGGAGAGGCTCGGCTGAAGGAGACTGCACGTGTGAGACTCGCCACAAGTGAAGGGTTATATTTGCTGCTGTGCAGCAGTGGGAAGAAATACCTTTTGTTGGTATAAACCTGTGCACGACGCACAGCATGGTTTCTTATTTTTCTTACGGACGCATTTTACACCGTTTTGCAAGATCAATAAATATTTTATATGGTACCAGTGCTCTCTCTTGCTGCATTTATTTTCAAAGGCTCCTCGTGCTGATTTGCGAAGTTTTGCTCACACCTCTGGCTCTTTTTGCGGGGCAGGGGGACCCAGGGGACAGTGGAGAAGGGGCTGTCCCCTCCCCATAAACCCCGGTGAGGCTGCTCTGGGTCTGTCCTGTCTGTTCTGTCTGTCCCTCTGGCAGGGGAGGAGGTGGCACTTGTGTCACACAGGTGCCACATGCCCCGAGCTGGTGGGGTTGTGCTTCAGGGGTTATCAGGGTTCAATGGCACAGATTTGTCTCTGCCACGGCCATGTGTGCACAGAACTGGTTTAAAATAAATCAAAACCCCATTCGTGCCCTGGCAATCCTCCCGCAGGCTCCAGCTGCTGCACAGCTAAAAATCTTAAGAACAAAACCAAAACCCTTCTACCTTTCCTGGGATCTTTCCCAAAGGCACCACAGACACCTGATTGTGCAGAGCAATATTGGCTGGCAGTGTCACAGGGTGTCACACATGGAAAAACCCGGAGATGGCACAGCCAGGCTGGAGGGTGTGGAAACTGTTCCAGGCTTCAGGCTCTACTCAGAGCGCTGCCAGGACCATTAGAGGACTTTCACCTATTTAAAAAATGTTCTGGGGCTTAGCAAGAGCCTGTTGCATTTGGGACTGTGTCATGTCAGCCAAATAAAATCTCCAGCCAGCCACAGCTGAGTGATCCTGACCACACTTCAGAGGGGAGGGCAGGCAAACAGGCCCTGCCAGTGCTGAGCAGGGCAGAAATTCCTCTTTGTCTGCCCAAAGGCATACCCACAGGGCAGGGGGAGCAGCAGGATACACACCTCGCCCAGAAACTGGGAGATGCAGCAGCAGTGTGCCACTCTCCAGCTAATAGCAAAACAATTGAGCCAAAGACTGGACCATGGAAAATGAAAACCCCTGCCAGACCTCAGAGTCACAGCCCTGGCCAGGTGACAGTTACAGCCCATCCAGGTGACAGTCACAGCCCCATCCAGGTGACAGTCACAGCCCCATCCAGGGCAGCTGGGAACTGCTCATCACCTCTTGCTCCTCTGCAAGCTCCAGGTGTCTCATCCTGTCCAGGAAAGGGGGGTTTGGAAAGGGAGGAGGGAGCTCCTGAGCGCCGAGGGAGGCTCCAGGTGAGCCCCCCAGGTGAACCCCCCAGCACCCGTGGGTGCAGAGCCCAGGTGTCCCTGCCCTGCTGCCCACACCTCCTCCTCCCAGTGTGCCAGCCCCGGGTTATGAGCTTAAAGCAAAGAGGGTTGTGAGCAGTCAAAATAGCTGCTGCTAAGGCAGCTCAGGGGATTAGACAGCTAAAGCCCAGCCCAGCAGCCACCCTGGGAACCTGCAGAGGACGAGCTCCTGCCCTGCAGGCTCTGCTGGGCACCAGACCTGGGGTCACTCACCCTGCCAGGCCAGGCTGGAGCTCAGCCCTGCCCTGCCCCTCCCCAGGGCCCTGCAGGGGCTGGAGGCAGCGCTGGCTCCCTGCAGAGGGGGGAATTACGCCGGGATTAATCACTGATTCTACCACAACGACCCCATAAAGTCTTGTTTAAACAACACAATAAATTCAGTGTGCACGAGGCTTGGTGACCCCTTTGACTCCACTGCCACAGTGACAGTGACAGGCTGGCCCAATGCAGTGAAAGGCTTCAGCAAAACCTTCTCATCTTTAAATCCCAGCACAGCCAGAGGCACAGCCAAGAGCATCCCCACAGCCCAGAGCACACAGCAGCATCCCCACAGCCCCGGGAGAATTGTAAAGACAAAGCTGAATTACAAACACTGGGGTGGAACAGAGAGAGATGGGATAAGGCACACAGACAGGACCTGAGCATTTCAGGCTGAGTTAAACCCAGCTCCTGAGGGACAAACTCCTGAGGAGAGCCACACGCTGCCCCAGGGCTGAGTCACATTGCTGGGTTTACATGAGGTCGATTTCTGCTGCCCCCAGACTTGTCTGAATCTGGTTGGTTCCAACCCGTAAACGTGGCACTCTCCTGGTACATTAAATCCTCAGGGAAAATGCAGCTGGCACAAAATCTGGTGAGTCTTTGTCTGTACCCATCTTTTCAAAGATCTGATTTCAGCCTGGAGATGAAATCCAGCCCCTCATCCCATGGAGCTGAAGGCCACTCAGAGCAGCAACCCTCTCCTCACAGCTCAAAGGCAGGAGCTGAATGTTTTCAGAGTCCTCTCTCTATTTGCAGTGTGGACACTGAATATTCCAGGGGCTGCCAGGCTAAATTTAGGGGTGCAGATAAGAATATCAGCCCCAGCCACCCAGCTCCAAGGGCACTGGGGACATGGACAGCAGCCAAGGCTCAGCAGCCACAGCTCCAACACTGAAGTTTCAAGGCAGCAATTCCCGATTTGGTCACACAGGAAAAAAAACATAAATTTAGGGCTTGGAAATGACTTAAACATCACAGTATTTTCCCTAAACCAGCAGTGTGTAGAAATGTGATGTCAAATGAAACCAAACCCATCCTACAATCCTCTCATCTCCCGTGGGACTGGGAGGGCATTTCCAGTGCTGTAGCAGTGACAGCAATGGGGTTCTGCTGCACAAGTAGAAAAACAGAATAGGGCAGCCCTTTATATTGTGATGGCCCTGTCTGTGAAGAAAGGAATTAGAGCTGTGTTCATGGCAAAGGGCACTGGGACAGCTGGGTAGGAAAAATAATATTTTAATGTCTGTGAGATAAAGGAAAGCAAGAGGGGAAAGAAGAAAAAAAAAAAAGGAAAATCCTCTGCGTCTGACCAAGATTTGATAATGGTTTGAAAAAAGCCAAATATCACTCCAAAAAGGGGAAAAAAAAAAAAAAGAAGTGGTATCCAAATTCCTGGCGAGTGTTTTTGAGTCTCGGAGCTGCCTGCAGGAACCTGCCCGAGCCTCAGCCTGCCCTGGAACGCTCTCCCAGCTCCCCTCTCCCCTCTGCTGCCAGGACGAGTTTCCTTCCCAGCTTTGGAGAAACCCCCGTGGGCAGAGCGGGCAGGGGCGCAGGAGCATCCCTTGGGAAGCACAAACACACAGGACAGGGGAGGGAGCTGGAGCAGGGAATCCATCCAGGGCCACTCCAGTGAACTCTCGGGGGCTCCAGGAGCTCCCTGGCACCCGCCAGGGCTGGGCACAGCTCTGGGCTCTGCCCCACCAAGGTTTGGAGCAGCCGGGATCAGAAAACCCTTCCCTGTCAGCCCTTCCTGCCCCCCTCGCCCTGCCCGCCCTCCCCGCCCCCAGGAAAAGTCAAAAACAAGTTCTGGAGTCGCACACAGGAAAACAAAGCCAGGAAAAGCCGTGAGTGGGAGTGAGGAGAGCGGCACCCTGGCAGGGATGGGAGGCTGGGAACAAACCCTGCACTGAAGCTGCTTATACAGGAAAACTGGGCTCAGTTCGGTCCAAAATATTCCATATTTCAGTCCTTTATTATCAGCTATTGCAAAACCCCATCCCAACCCCACAATTCTCACCACCACCAGCAAGGCAGGCCAGTGCTGGCTCTGGAATCCCCCAGTGCTTCCAGCCCCACATCCCTGGTGCCACCACGGAGCAGAGAACACAATTCCTTCCTGCCCCACGTGCAGATCATGCACAAAGGTTGGTGATTATTGCTTCACTAATGCCTGTCATAAACTAAAATATCTCGAAAAGAGCCTCTCTCCCTGGCGGCTGCAGACAAGATCCCAGCTGAGATTATGTTAATTACTTCATTTTCCTTCCTTTGCCATAGCCAAGGAATGAAATGGTTGCCCCATGATCACAACCCAAGTTCCAAGCAAGGCAGGAAAAGCAGAGTGACTGCCCTGGTGTTATCGGACCCGGTGTGGGCTGAGTGCTTCTTATCAGAGGGAAAGTTGAGCCTGGAGCAGAAAGGCAGAAAAGGAAAAAAACCTCATCCATAAAGCAGTAGCAAGGCCAGAGAGCAACTGCCCTACCAGGCACAACGCTCAGTTAAAGCACTTGTATTTTAGAGATATAATATGAAGGGAAAAATCCATTAAACAATTCTGTCTGGGTCTGTTAGACAGAGGCAGGCAGAGTGCCGTGCCCCCCAAAACCAGAGCACAGAGCACTGCTGCCCTGCAGGTGAGGCTCCTGTCCTGCAAACACAGCTTTTGTCCCAGCAGAGAGGGCTGAGGCTCTGGCAGGGCAGCTCCAGGAGCTCCCACAGCATTGCCCCATCGCTGGTACTGCAGGATGGAGATCCCAGATCCCATGTCCCAAAGCTGGGATAAGCTTTATCCCTATGGCACAGGATCCACGGCTTTGAATGTGCTGCTGCTCAGGCTCGGGGAGCTACAGGGTGTTCTGTGGGCTTTCCTCAAGATTATATTCATTTAAAACCCAGAACAAAGCTCTTGCAAAACCCAAAGGAGGAACCACGGCTGCAAGGCCACTGATTTCTCTGCAGAAAACACATCCAGTGTTTCCCTGCAAACCTCCCTGTGCCCCCTGGGGCTGAGGTGGCTGCACCCCACAGATGGGTCCAGCTCCCTCATCTGCTCACAGACAAAAAAAAGGAGATTAAAAACTCAGCCCTGCCTCAGCAGAGCACTCCTGGGGCTGTTTGGGGTGCAATGCTGAGTCCCTGCTGCCAGCACCCAGTGGCAGGAGCTGCTTTGGGGCACACCCTGGGAGCTCAGGACCAGCTGTGGGTGCCCCCCGTGCCACAGCTGGGTCACATCCATGCCCAGGGCCTGCAGGAATAAAGGACAATGTTTAACCACCTGCACTGGGCTCCCTCTGATGTTCTCCAAGTGAAACTTGATGCTGCTCAGCAAAGACACACCTCTTCCAGGGTGTTGTGCAAAATTCTGCATTTTAATGTAGCACAGGAAATATGAAAAGAGCCGGGCAGGACCCAAACAGCCCCGCTGGCCAGGCCGAGCAGCAGGGAGCAGACCAAGGGCTTTGCTTGGCTCATCCACCCACCCAGCCGTGATTTTCCAGGGCTTCGGAAGCTGCAGCTCCGCCGCTCACAGGTTTTTAAAAGGTCACTTTGCTGCTTCCCTCAGCTCTGCAGAGGGGTTTTTGTTCCTTCCTTCTCTCATGCTGTGTTTCCTGACTCCACAGTGGGATGGGTCGGTTGCAAAAGATTCTCATTCCCTTTCTGGGATTGGTTTTGGCCTTCTGGTTCTATTCTGCGAGGGACACTTTCAAACCGGGTAAGTATCCAAAGTGAATCTGACTTTAAGGAAAAAACTACAAAAAGCCACATTTGGGTGTTTTGCATAGAAACCAGCCAGAGCTCGGACCAAGCCACGGCCGAGCCTTTGTGTGGTGGCAGATACTGGAAAGTTGCTTTAACAAAGATTTAAAACCAAAGTGAACAAGGACTGTGCAGAGAAACCTCCTGAGGGGGCAGGTGAGGCAGGGGGCGAGAGGGAGAGGGCACTGAGCGCTCCATTTTCCTGTGTGCCAGAAAAGACTTTATAAACAGGGCTCGTAAGTGCTGGAGTTTAAGTCTGGAGCACTCAGTGGATTGTTTTTATTACAGAACAGTTGGGGCGTTATTAAATTGTGCCCTGGCTTGTGGAAAAAGCTGCTGGAAGAGTCCAGCGCTGTCCCTGTGTCACTGCATTCCTCGGGGAGCTGCAGCAGCTCCACTGCTTTTTCCACGGGATGGGAGAGCCCTGCTGCTGCAGGATGCTTTGCACTCACAGGCTCGTTTACCTGCCAATTAACGGCTGAATCTGAAGGGCACAAAGTGATTTTTTATTTTTTTATTTTTTTTTTTTTTAGTTTTGAGATTTGTTCTAAGAGCATTTGGGTAACTGAAATGCCTGTGTCGCAGAGATGCTGCGGGGGAAGCGGGTGATCGTGACGGGAGCCAGCAGCGGCATCGGGGAGCAGATGGCATATCACCTGGCACGGATGGGGTCCCACATCCTCGTCACAGCACGCACCGAGGCCAAGCTGCAGAACGTAAATGGCAACCTGGGCACCCTCACGTGGCCACGGCAGGGCTCACACAGACACGGGAGGGAACCTCCCATCACAGCCAGGGAGCATCCACAGCACAGGTCCCACATGGGCACACTGACAGTCATGGGTCCTATCTGGACATGCTGACAGTCACAGGTCCCACCAGGACACAGTGACAGCCCCCTCCATGCCCTGGGACCTCCTGCACACACAGAATGCCCTGTGCACACACAGCAATGCCCTGTGCACACACAGCAATGCCCTGGGCACACACAGAAACCCCTGTGCACACACAGCAATGCCCTGTGCACACACAGCAATGCCCTGTGCACACACAGAATGCCCTGTGCAGGGACAGCAATGCCCTGTGCAGGCACAGCAATGCCCTGTGCAGGCACAGCAATGCCCTGTGCAGGCACAGCAATGTCCTGTGCACACACAGAACCCCCTGTGCACACACAGCAATGCCCTGTGCACACACAGCAATGCCTTGTGCACACACAGCAATGCCTTGTGCACACACAGCAATGCCTTGTGCACACACAGCACCCTGCACCCCACGTCCCCGTGCCTGAGCTGAGCACACATCCCCCCACAGCCTCATTCCATGCAGTTCTCACAGGCTCCTGCTCCCCTGCAGCAGCTGCAGCTCAGCCTGCACACACACAGCGCCAGACTGCCTCGGGTGACACGCTCACACAAGCAACCATTTCCAGGCTCCCTTTGAAGCTCACGAGGCTCCAGACACACTCCCAAAACCCCAAAGCGCTGGTTTAAGGTGGGGACACGTCTCAGGGAGCTCAGACACCCACTCAGAAGTGCCAGGGCAGGGAGGGGAGGTGCTGACCCCGCTGTCGTGCAGGTGGTGCAGCGGTGCCTGGAGCTGGGAGCAGCCTCGGCGCGCTTCGTCAGCGGCACCATGGAGGACACAGCCTTCGCCCAGCACGTGGTGAGGGAGGCACAGACCTCGCTGGGTACGTCTGCAACCTGCCCTGCACAGTGCCAGCATCTCGGCCTGGCCACGTGCAAAAAAAATTGGGAGACGTAGGACGAGACGGGAAAAATTCTCCCCTAATTCTGCCCTTTGCAGCCCTGCTCCTCTGCCTGCATTGCTGCCTCTCAAACTGAACTGCGCTCTCGATTTCAGCTCTGAGCCTCCTGACATCCTCTGGCAGTAGCACAGCCCTGGATTTCATCAGTGGCGGGGTCTGAAGGATCCGGCAGCCGCGGCCACTGCGGCCAGGGGTCACGGCTCAGAAATGCACCAGCCCAGCTCCGTGAGGGGCACTGCCTCTCCCTCCCCAGCCCACAGACAATTCAGGGGTGATCTCCCTTGGGCTGTGGCATTTGAGTTTTGAACTAAAAAAATATATCACAGCAAAATATATACTGGCCACCATCCAGGCTGTATTCCTGCTCTGGAGATAACACGCCACAGCTCTGACCCAAAAACCTGATTTCCTTGCACTACACTTACTCTGCTCCCAGAAAATATTGTTTTGCTGGTTGCAGCCCTCTCCTGCCCAGCACTAATGCCCTTTTTTTTGCTTGCAGGAGGCCTTGACATGCTGATTCTTAACCACGTTGGTGCATCCTACTTTGGCTTTTTTGATGGGGACGTGGAGCACGTCCGAAAGCTCCTGGAAATCAACTTCCTCAGCTACGTGGCCATGACCACGTCAGCCCTGCCCATGCTGAAGGAGAGCGAGGGCAGCATTGTGGTGGTTTCATCCATGGCAGGTGAGGGGGCAGTGCCACCAGACTGGTGACGTGGGGCTCACTCAAAAGGCACCTGGGCTGACACAGAGACACCAGGCATCCTCCAGGAGCCACAAACACTAAAACACCACCAAAACCAGCCCCAACACCCAAATCCAGATGGGTTTAGGATTAAACCCCAGAGCTGCTATGTTGGTCGGTGTTCTGCTGATCACCTCAGTGCCCAGGGACAAGAGTTTGAATTTTGCTCCATCTCTCCCCTCTGAGGGTTTTGTGGTTCCTGTGGGTTGCCCATGACCAGAGCAGAGATGTCAGCCATGGTTTTGGCCTTAAGAAATATTCCAGGTACAAATATTCCAACAAGAGTATTTGTAAGGCTGCTGTTCAGGTGCCAGGATGACCCTTCACCGACTGTAAACTCCCTTTGGGTAAAATACTCTGGATATTTTTACCTTTGGGTGCATTTACATTTGGGTAAAATACTGTCTCTGACGAAGGGCAAAAGAGAGGCTCAGGCAGAGCAGCCTCGTGTGCTAACACAGAACTTCACTTCGTGTCCAGGTAAAGTCGGGTTTCCCTTTACCGTCCCCTACTCTGCGACTAAGTTTGCCCTGGATGGATTTTTCAGCTCCCTGAGGCAGGAATTCACCATTCAGAGCATTAATGTTTCCATCACGCTCTGCATCCTCGGCTTCATCGACACCGGTAAGAGCAGCGCTGTTCTATCCCTGCTGAGCATCCCCAGCCCGGCTCCTCCTCCTGCCCTCTGCCCCTCAGCCTTCCACCTCCGCTGCAGCGTCCCTGGGGGATCCCCCCTCTCGGCCACCAAAAAAACATCCTCTAAAGTTACTCATTTCCCCACGCCGCGTGAAACCGGGCACCGCTTACAGGCTGGCACAGCCCAACACTGCCTCGGGTGCCCGCTCTCCCCGCATCCCCCGGGGGTCCCAGCTCCCTCCGCATCCCCCGGGGGTGGGGTCCTCACTCTCCGCGCACATTCCGGGGTCCCAGCTCTCCCTGCATCCCCCCGGGGATGCTCCGTGGCCCCGCATCCCCCTGCGGTCCCCTGTCTCCCCGCACACCCCGGTGGTCCCGGCGCTGGTCCCGGCGCTGACGGGCGCTCAGAGCGCGCAGTGCGCGCTGCCGCGGAGGTGCTGCAGGAGCGGCCGGCGCCGCGGGACGAGTGCGCTCTGGAGATCCTCAAGGGCGCAGCGCTGCGCCGGAGGGAGCTCTACTATCGCTACAGCTCCACGCGGCTGCCGCTGCTGCTGCGGGACTGCGCCGCCGAGCTCCTGGATTACCTGGTGCGGAGCCGCTACCGCCTGCCCGCGCCCCCCGGCGCCCCCCGCCCGCCGCACTGAGCCGGGAGCGGCCCCGGGCACCGCCACCGCCCGCTCCGCGATGCTCTGGCGGCACCCACAGGGACACAGCGGGGCCAGCAGAGCCGGCTCCGTGCCCTGCTCGCCACCGCCCGGCCGAGGAACGCTGGTTATTGAGTTAATTGTTAAATAAAGTGTAGTAACCGGACAGCTCGGCGTGTGCTGGTGGGGTTTTACCGCGTTTCTCAGCTGTTTATGGGCACTGACAGGGAGCCAGGGTCTGCTCACCCTCACAGGGAACAATTCCTTCCTAATTTCCCTTCTCCTTACTCCAAGACCACCTACACAAACCAGCACACAGAGTGGCCTCTGGCCTTTAAACTTTCAGAAAATCACTCTCAAACCCCTTCACATCTGCCCAGCAGACACTGAGCAGCATCACAACCCTGGGAAAGCTGAAGATCTCTCCTATTCCTCCACTTTGCTCTTTTACTGCCTTTTGCAACCCATGGATGCCTAAACGGTGATATTTTTTAGGGGTGAGAGCCCCCCAACAACCTGCCAGTATTACAGCCATGGTGATATCCCACAGGATAAACCAGAATAGTCAGTAATGGTTGGAAAATGGAACCTTTGCCAGCCTTGTTTTCTCCAGGTATTTCCATGAACCTGTACAGCAGAGAGTGCTGAGCAGTAAATCCTTGGAAGGGAAGGGAGGAAGGGAAGGGCTGCTCCTGGTTTAGATGTGGAGTGGGGAGAGAGGGATGTGCACTCATCCCAGTGTCCCCTCCGAGGGGACACTGCTGTCCCAGCCCCCAGGGCAGCCACCAAACCACACACCCACCGCTCTGCGCAGCTGGAAGCTGCTCGGTGCCTCCCCTTCAGCACTCTCAAAAAGCACACCTGGCACTGCTGGCAGGCCAAGGGTGCAAAGGGACAGCCTAAAGTCCAAAGCCTCATTAGGTTAATGTTTGCTAAATCATCGGCAGGGCATAGAAAAGGGCCAACAGATACCAGCAAACTTGTGGGAGATAAGAACCAGCTCAAAACTTCCCAGCCCCATTTGCAAGCTCCAGCCACCTTCACCTCCCCGTGGGGCTCATCTCGTTCCTGCCTGGACCTCTGCTAAGGGATGGGATTGCTCCTGAAGATTTTCATCCCTTTGTTGGGAGCAGCACTGGCCTTTTATTTTTATTCAGCACCTGAGAACTTCAATGAAGGTAAGTCCTGGGACAAACAGGCTTTACAAGCACAGAGGGGCAGCGTGTGCCGTGCACAGGAACCTGGAAGGGCCTGTCAGGGTCAGAGCTGGAGAGCTGGGCGGGCAGACAGGCCCCAGGAAAGGGGTCAGAGCACAGGGAAAACCCACGGAATTACACTGGGACACAGTGTCTGACCTCTGTAAATGACTTATTCAGGAAACAAGCAGTTTTCTTGCTTTAAACATTGAATCCTTTTCTTGGTCAGCTTTCGCTGCTCTCTGGCCAGGCCGGGTGCAGAGCTCAAGGCTCACACGTGCTCCCCACCAAACTGGGATCAGGGACCAGGCTCCAGTGGGGTCTGAGGAGGCTGGCAGGGACAGAGAGGAGCAGCAGGGACAGGGAAGGGCTGCAGGGACAGAGAGGAGCCGCAGTGCCCATGTGCAGAGGGACAGCGAGAGCTGTGCCCGCCCTGAGCTCTGCCCCCTCCTCTGCAGAGATGCTCCGGGGCAAGAGGGTGATCGTGACGGGAGCCAGCAGCGGCATCGGGGAGCAGATGGCATATCACCTGGCACGGATGGAGGCCCACCTGCTGCTCACAGCACGGACAGAGGCCAAGCTACAGAAAGTAAATGCTGAGCAGGGCACGCTGGGCTGGATGTGGGTGTTCACCCCAGCCCAGGCACGCTGGTACCCTCCAGATGCAGCCCAGGGCTTCCCCAGCACCAGCCCTAGGTGGCCCAGGATGGGAACAGCCTGGGAGGGGGGTTCCGTGCAGGGGAGCCCATCCGAGCCCGTTCTGTCCCCAGGTTGTGGAGCGATGCCTGGAGCTCGGCGCTGCCTCCGCCCGCTACATCAGCGGCTCCATGGACAGCCCCAGCCTGCCCGAGCAGGTGCTCAGGGAGGCTGAGAACACCTGGGGTAGGTGCTGCAGGTCCCTCCCCACCCCGCAGCACATGCGGCCTCCCAGAGGCTGCCCGGTCTGCAGGGGAAGGTGGCCAAGTGGCAAACGTGCTCTGCCCCCAGGTGGCCTGGACATGCTCATCCTGAACCACATCGGCCAGAACGGCTTCACCTACTTCAGTGGGGACGTGGGGCACGTCCGAAAGCTCATGGAGACCAACTTTGTGAGCTACGTGGCCTTGGCCACGGCTGCCCTGCCCATGCTGAAGGAGAGCGAGGGCAGCATCGTGGTGGTTTCATCCGTTGCAGGTGAGCTCACAGGGGCCCTGCCCACAGCCTGCCAGGGATCTGCTGAGACCCTTCAAAAGGCACAGCCAGGACCACAAGCAAGAGCTGGGACTCAGGGTCAGCACATGATTTAGATCTCTGGTGCACAGTTCAAACCCTCTGGGAAATTTCTGTTTTGTCCTGTCAGTCTCTTGGCACCCTCTGCTCACCTTCACACGTGGCAGTGCAGGTGATTTCACAGGCATGGCACATATTGGACACACATTTGCAATACATGGGCATCTCTGCAGGGGTACAAGAGCCCTGTCAGCTGCGCTGGAAGGCACTCTGTGCCACATGTTACATTTTAAACATTCCTGCCTGTGTTTATTTCTCTCAAGCATTCATGACCGTTTATTCCAACACCCTAAATCCCAACACTGTAGCTCCTGGCAGGGCAAGAGGAAGGGAGAGCTGGTGCCTGCCCAGCACCTGAACCCCAGCATTGTGTCTCTGCTCCAGGTAAGATTGCTGGCCCTTTTACTGCTTCCTACTCCGCAACCAAGTTCGCCTTGGATGGATTTTTCAGCTCCTTGAGGCAGGAACTCATCATAGACAAGGTCAACGTTTCCATCACCCTCTGCATCCTGGGCTACATCAACACAGGTGAGCTCAGCCTACTCCAGGCCCAGCCAAGCTGAGCCCATCTCCCACTGCCTGGTCCCAGCCTGCTCTGCCACTGCTGCTGGAGCCTCCTCTGCACAGTCTGCACCTGTGGAAACAGGAGCCCAGCTCTAAAAAAAGCGTGGCCTGGGGCCTTTGGCTCTGCCACCCTCACAGTGAACTCAGGGGAGGTCCTGTGGCCACTCCAGAGGAGGAAAGGGAGAGCAAAGGGAGATCCTATAATTGTTACTGTCACAGTTCTAAGCCCTATTAAACAGGTCTAATCCCCAGAGTTGGTGGGGCTGAGGATGCCCCAGACACCCTGAGTGAGCTCACCCCTCCTGACACGTCCCTGTCCCCCTCCAGAGAGCGCCCTGCGTGCCGTGTCCCACATCATCCCCGACACACCAGCCCCCAAGGAGGAGTGTGCCCTGGAGATCATCCGGGCAGGATTCCTGCGCCACAGGGAGCTGCACTACCCAGCCAGGACCGTGAGCACCATGCTCCTCATCCGCAGCATCGCCCCGGAGCTCCTCGACTCCATCATCCGCAGCAGCTACCGCCTGGAAAACGTCCAGAGAACGTAGTCCAGAGCTCTGTGGGACACCTGGGGCCCAGCAGGATGGATCTGGGGGGGTCACCCAGCTGCGTGGGTGCCCCTTTGCACCACTGGGGCATCCCTGTGCTGGCACAGGACACTCCAGGAGTCTGTGACGTGGCACAGAAATGTCCTTTTTAGTAATGGACTCTTGTACAGGGCTTTCTCCAACCAGGAGGCACTTCAGAGAAGTCCTGCAGCAGCATCTGCTGCCAGTGTCCTGCTCACCAGTAGGATTCCTGCTCACCCTGCAGAAACTGTTCCCTCTGGAAAGCCAGTGAGGCAGCTGAGCTGAGCCTGGCCCAGAACCAGGGTTTGGGCCAAGCAGCACAAACCACCCAAAGCCACGAGAGTCTCTGGATCTGGAGGTTTTCTGTCACACATCCCTTCCATGCCGGTCTTTGTAAAAATAAATCCAATGTTACTTTGAGATCTCTGCTTTTCCGGGTGTTCCTTCTCCACGTGCACAAGCAGGGAGCCCTTATCAGTGCCCAGCATCCTTATCAGTGCCCAGCATCCTTATCAGTGCCCAGCTGGCCAAACCGACCTCCTCCCGATTTGCATTAACGAAGCTTTCACTTCTCTAAAGACCTTAATGAATTTCTGCCATTCCTGACCTTTCCTCAGCTGCCAAAACCACACTTTTTTTCCTCTTTCCAATCTGCAAGAAGCTTTAAAATAATAGCATTACTGTACTTCCCTAAGTCTGGATTTCTCAAAGCCGCTCGGGGAAACTCCATCCCCGAGTGCCACAAGCAGTTCCATGAGCCAGCACCCACCCCGAGTCACGGGCCAGCACGGGGAGATGCCCCAAAAGATCTCTGCTGGCCGTGCTTGGGGCCAGGCTGGACACTCAGGGCTCCCCAGATAAGCCCGACCCCGCCGTGAGCCGGGCTGGGAGCACACACAGGAACCGGGGCTCGGCCGCAGCTGCAACGTTTCCTGTTTGACAGAGAGAAAAGACAGCGAGAGCCAAGATGAGGTGCTTGGCATGAGGAGGGCAGCTGGGGCGTGTTCCTGCCCGCTAACACCCGGCTCAGCACGGCTCTCCAGGGGCAGGACAGGACCCTGGCACCAGGTAAGTGCTGGAGCACCCACAGCACCAGGCTGGTGGGACTGGAGGGCAGCAGAGGCTTAAGGCAGCACCAGGCAACTTTTTCCTCTTTTCTCACCAAACTTTCAGCCTATACAACGTGCACCAGGAAACTGTAACGTGAACCAGCAAGAAAGACAAATTTTTTCTGGTTTCCCTTGAAGCAAGAAGGGTAACAGCTTGGAAAGCAAAGATAGAGGACATGTTTAATTAGAGAGGGTAATTTGGGGTAACAGAAGGAGGAAATAGAGCATTAGCTTGTCAAGAAAGCCTCAAGGGTTTGCTCAGCCCGGGGTGAGTAATGGACTGTGTTCCTTTAAGCTTTATTCTGCTTTTTGGTGCATTTTTGGTGAACTGAGGCTTTTACAGCCCTGGGACAGGCTGGGCAAGCCAGGGGCAGCACAGGTAGGAGTGGGCTGAGCTTTCCTGATGGGAGGACATGGATAAGAGGAGACTGAGCAGGACACACAACCGGGCCTTTTCTAAAATGCAGCAAAATGAGTTGAAAAACGCTCAGCATTTGGAGCGGTGTCCTGGCTGGGGCTTGTGGGCACCTTCCCTACCCAAGAGCTGACCACCCCAAAAACGCTGCTCGCCTTCAAAGGAGGCCCCTACAGTAAAAGTCAACACCAGGAATGAGCTTGGAGCACCCCACAGCCACCACGAGGAGATTAGAAAGAATTACCGAGCAGATTTTAACACGAACTAAGAAGCACGGCAGTATCCTACACGTGAATGGCACTCCAGCAGCACTGCCCCATGCCCCACAACCATTAAAGGCTAAAAGTGGTTGATTTTCTGTGTTCTGCCCCGGTTCCACAGGGCAGAGGCCCCAAGGGGACGAGGCCACCATGCCCAGCAGGGCACGGCCACGGCCACAGCCACGGCGGCGCCCGGGTGAGAGCTACGAGGAGCGGATCGAGCGGAGGCAGGAGGCCAGGGAGGGGATGTGCCACAGGAACAATGTCACCTCCTGCCGCCAGCCAGCCCGGCCAGCCCCGCGGCCACCGCACAGCCCCCGCCAAAGGGAGTTCCTCAGGAGGAGGAACCTGCCCGGGGAGACCCTGCTGGGACAGGAGCCCGAGGCACAAACCACTCCAGAGCCAGGACAGAGCATCCTGCTCCAGGTAACGCCTGCCCTGCAGCACAGCCCAGAGCTCAGCCTGCTCCAGCCACCCCTGGAGCATCAGCATCCGGGTCAAAACACAGCCAAAATGCAGATTGTACAGACAACAGTGGGCATTTCCCCACAAACTGTGCAGTCAGGTGTGGGGACACACTCACCTCCCTGCTCCTCTCCTGTTTGCCAAGCCCTCAACCACATGGAGATTTTTCTGCCATTTCTCCAAGTACAACTCCACCTTTTTGCTGCCAGGCGGCTGTTTTGCACTTACGCAAATTATTTTTACCCGTGATAAATGAGCTCCATCCACCTGGCTTCCCTCCACCGCCTGTGCTGTGAGCAGGAAGGGTGGAGGAGGCAGGAGACCCCCGGCACTCGTTACCCACCCTGTGCCACACAGGAGCCCAGGGGGCTCCCTGCCTTCAAGGACGGCTTTGGAAAGGTGCAAAACACCCCAGGCAGAGCCAAACAGGTCTCCTTGTAAATGTATTTCTGTGTAAAATTCCCCGGTGCACCTTGGGGGGGGGGGGGGGGGNNNGCGGGGGGGGGGGGGGGGGGGGGTCACAAAGCTGAGTGAGCAGAGACAGCTGAACACGAGGTGATGACACAAGGCCACCCTGGAGCTCCCTGTACAAAGCTCTGGAGCTGCTGCAGCCAAAGCAGCAGATCCCCGGGGATTTGCCCCCGCTCTTTGGCATCTCCTCACGCAGTCCCTCCCGCAGGTACAGCCCCTGCCCTCAGCCTGTGCTGGGGAGACACCGACTCCAGCTGCCCTCTCGTTCCAGCACCCCAGGAGCTGCCCCACGTCCCCCCCTGCCCAGTCCCTGCTGAGCCCCAGCAGCCCCCGGGGACGAGGGGACTCTGTCAACACCCAAGGTAGGTGAGGGATGCTCAGCTCTCCCGGCACAATATTCCCTGCCCACCTTCCCCTCTCCACGGGGCTGTTTGGGATCAGCCGGCAGCTCCCCAGGCAGCATCCCCACTCCTGTGTTTTCCCAGCCCAGTGTGAGTTTCCCTGCAGACTGCAGGAATGAGGAATCTTCTTCCTGGGGAAGGAACCAGCTCACAGCTTGACCAGCTGAGCAGCTGCTGTGCCCCAGGGCTGCCCTGCTGCTGTGCCAGGATCAGCCAGGGAATGACTCCACTCAGGATCATTCCCACGCTGCTTCTCTGTCCGTCGGAGCAGCGCATCGCTCTGCCTCCTGTGCCCATTGAGCTGTCCCTGCACACTAAACTGGGAACAATGGGAGCCGCCTGGGAGATGAACACCCTCATGGAAGAGCATCCAGAGCCCTCGGGCATCATTCACACCCTCTCACTTTGCTCCCACAGGAACGCAGACCCTCCCAAAGCCCGGCTCAGCAGTGAAAGACTCGAGCCAGCAGACAGAGTAAGCAAAGCAGCTCCTGCCCCTCCCTGGGGATTCCCACAGCTCCCCAAGCCCAGAGTGCTCCCCCTCCAAAGGTTTGCTGCACAGAACTCACAGCTCAGCTTGGGAGACGGCGTCCAGCCTGAAGACCCTCCCTGACCCCCCAGTAACACACTTTGTTTTTCATTTCAGCTGGGGAATTGCAGTTTTAAATAAGCTTATCAGAGCACAGGTAATGACCAGCCTGAAACTCCTGAATGTTAAAATGCTGTGGAAATATTTCCACTTCCCTGGAAAAACTAACCCAATGGATCCCAGCAGGCTCTCCTTCTCCACCCAAATATAGGCTGTTAATTCACTTCTATTTAAAAATATTTAGATTTTTGTAGCAAGTTCATGACATGCTTACAATCCTATTTTTAAACATTTGCCCTTTCCCTTTCAGGAAATGGTGCAGCTCTCCAACTACCTGAAGGTAGGTACCAAACAGTGCTCAGCACCCACTGGGTGGTTTTGATCAAGAATAATAATTTTTAAATTAGTATTAATATTGCTAAATGAAGGGCTGCTAAAAGCCCAACGTTAACATGGCCAAAAAAGCCAACAGACCTCAAAGGGCTGGAGCCCCTGGGCTGGGGGCTCTGGGCTGTCCCCCCCAAGCTCTGACTGTGTCCCCCTTGCCCACAGGAGGCCCTGCACCGAGAGCTGCTGCTCAAGCAGAAGATGGTGATTTTACAGGAGCTTTTGTCCACTCTGCTCGAGGCATCAGAGAAATCCTGGCAGGTACCAGAGAGCTGCAGAACCTTCATCACCTCCCCCTGGCTGCTCTGCTTAGGGAGGGTGGGACTAGCTCTCCAGAAAAGGGGGAATTCGGCCTGAATTCTTCCCTTTTGTGCCCAAAGAGATCCTTGCAAAATGCACTTTGCTTTCAGATCAATAGCAAGTCTAAAAATCTCTATTCTTCTGTAAGGTTTGGGGTTTTTTTTATAGCTTGCCTTTCCCACTGTTTCTTAAATAAAAGCCAACAGGAGTGAGTGGGGAAGAAATACCAGGGTTATCCTCCCTGTTCCTTTCAGGGATGTATTCTGGGCCCCACACCAAGGCTGTTGGTGCTGAATCATGGCCTGACATCAAACTGTCTCCCCACAGCCCAAAAATAACCCTCTGCACACCCTGAAACAGGGCCCTTCTTCTGTGAGGATGTGATACATTTTATGTAATATATGAGGCTTTCTTATAGGATCATTAAATCAAATAATTCATGCCATTGTGGCATTAAAAAGTGATTTGAAAGTTCTGTTGGGGCAGAGAAGCAAAGGATTGGGTGAGGGGGTACAAAAACTTGTGTTAGACATCCTGTGGTCAGAAACTTCCTCCTTTGCTCGCTCCTTCAACATAACGTGAGCAGGAAAAAACACTCAGCCACACTCACAGGAAGTGGCCACGAAAACCTCAGATGACAAACAGGTGGGTGCCCCTCGCTGCTCCTGCTGCAGGAGAGACTTTGCTGCTGCCTCGGGCACACTGCTGTTCACCAGCCCAAAACCCAGCTCTTCACCAGCCCAAAACCCCCTCGGTGCTGGAGCCAACAGGCAGATGCTGCTGCTTGGAGGGGATTCCACGAGGCAGGTGGGGCTGGGGGCTTCTCCAGGGGGTGCTGGCAAAGGGAGGGATGGATGGAGCTTTCCCATAACGCTGTGCCATGGAAAGGGAGGGCTGGCTGCCCCTTTCCAGCCTCCGGTGAGATGCCAAATGTTTGCTGTAGCAGCTCTTTAACCCTTTCTAACAGGCTGGGTTTCAAAGATGAGTTGTTAAGTACCTGTGAATGATGTGGCAGTAACTCTTGGAATGGCCAGAGTCATTTTTGAGGTGCTGTCCATGTGTGGTTGTGGCAAGTGAAGCTCTGCAGGAGGATGGGGGTGTCAGACTGCAGGGACAAAGCATTTGATTCCTTCCCCCTCCCACAATTTCACTTTGAGGTCAGACAGACCTTCCTACCCCAGGTCTGTGCCTTGAATCCCCCAGCAGCTGTGAAACTTGCTTAGCTGATTCCAAAATGCTGCCAATGAAGGATGATGCCCAGTGAGTCTCTGTTATGATTAAGGCCCCTTCCAACCCAAACCCTTCCCTGATTTCTGCTCCAAAGCACAGGAAGGGCCTGATTGCCTCGTACATGGCACAGCCACACCTGTGCACAGCACAGAACCTGTGCAGGAGGAAAGCCAGGCAGAATATTGCACATCTAAAATTACTTTTCAAAATTCCACCTACTTACTAAGAGCTTTTAGTTCTTTGCACCAACAACTGAACTGGGAAGATTTAGTCCTTGGGACTGTAAACATGTTTCTGTGCAAATTTAAACAGTGCTGAGACACCAGGGAGTCTGGTTTTGCTTGGGTCTGTCAGCTATTCCTGTAACATCAAGGAGTTTCTTTTCAGAGTCGTGACTTCAAACAGCAGTGGGCAGGGAGGATATTGGTGGTGGAAAAACAGCCTACGTGAACTCTTTGCTGGAAATGTTATCTGAATTTGCATGCAGTCTGCTTCCACAAAGCCTGAGCAGCCTGACTAACACCGAGAGATGATGATAGTGAGGAAAATGAATCATCACCGGTGCCCTCCATCCCCCTGCCCAACTGCAGATGTTGCAACACAGACCCAACCTATTTTCCAAGGAAAGCGAGACAAGACCGTTCCAGCAGCTGGAGCTGGAGGCAGGGAGGGAGCACAAGCAGAGAACAGGGATGCTCGTGGGGACAGGCAGCAGCTGCATTTCTGCCAAAGCCAGCCAGAACAGCCCCAAATCCCCTCGCTCCTAACTTGTCATGTCAGTGCCAGCACCTGCACTCAGTAACCAGAGAAACTGCCCCAGGACAGGTTTTCAATCCATAAAAGTTTTACTTCTCCCATATCCCATTTATTGTGAGGCTGGGAAAGTTGACTTGAGCTCCCAGCACTGAGGAGACTGATCTGATTACAGATGAAGGGAGAAAATTAATCAAAACCCAACCCAACAAAACACTGGGGGCACATTGTGCAGTTCATTTCACATCTCACTCCAATTGCTTTTTCCCCAGGGTCAGCTGAACGAAGACAAACTGAGGTGTAAACTACGGGTGCTGGAAAATCAGCTGCAGGCCTGCACACAGGTAATGTCTGATTCACTGAAAAACAGGGGAAGAAAGGCAGGAAAACAAAAACCAAGCCTTGTAAGTGGGTCGGGTCTCAGTTTCTACATCAATCTGATTAGATACCTATCCAAAAAGGACTTCAGCTCTTTGCTGAAGCAATGCTTCACAGCACATTAGCAGTAGCACTTACACACTCTGGGTTTCCTAATACTCAGGTTTAGCAAGGTCAGGAATCTGACAGACAAGCACTTCAAGCTCTCTTTCTTTAAAGAGTTACTCAAAGGAGTGTGTGAAGAAGATCCTGATTGAGATGGAGGACCAGAAGCAGACCTATGAGCAGAAGGCAAAAGAGGCTCTTCAGAAGATGCTGGAGGACAAACTCCAAACAGAGCAGCAGCTGCAAAACTCTCAGGTGAGCAACATGTTTTACACCTGGCTTGGCTTTAATTTAGTCCAACTGTGACAAAGAACACCCACGTGTCAGGGAAAGGTGATGACAGACACTGCCATTAGCAGCAAAGATAAAAAAGTACGAAGTTTTAGCTACTCAGTAAAGGCCAAAGCAGCTTTAATGCAACCTGTGCTCACTGCACATCAAGCTACAGACAGCTCACAGCCAGGGAAATGTACTCGGGTTTGTCACTTTGAATTGCAATCCCTTCCCCCTCACCATCCCTCTGGGCCATTCCCTGCTCTGCACACACCAACAGACACCAGGGCACGAGGTCTCCTGAGCTGTTTATTCTGGAGTTGCTCATTTATATGAAAACAGATTTTCCCCAAGAGGCAGCAAATTGCTTTGACCCACAGGATAACTGGTATTTACAGAAAAACAAGAGAGTTTTATCCTAGGTAGCACCAGGCTACAAGCTGCTGGCAGCACAGGAATGTGTTCCAGAGGGAACGGTGCCCGTGGTGGCTCTGTCCATCAGATGGCATCAGCCCCACACGGGTTTTTGTGTGCTGAGGGAGCCAGCACAGCCCAGCTGGTGTCACCCAGGGCAGGCTGGCACCTGGGACACTCACTCCTGGGTCCCCACTCTCCTCTCCAGAGAAGCCTGGCAGAGACACAAGAGGACCTTGCCTTCTGGAAAGAGCACGACGCCACACTCAAAGCCGAGCTGACCAGGGTGACCACAGCACACACTGAGCTCAAAAACAGCTTCCAGGTTTTACAGAGTGAGCTCCAGGTACGGCAGTGCCCTGCAGGAGCAGCTTCCTCTGGAATGTGTGATTTTGCTGCTGCTGGGCTGNTCTGCCCTCCTGTGTCCCCCCGTGTCCTCTCTGCCACCCCTGTCCCCTCTCTCCCCCGTGTCCCCGCAGCGGGCGGACGCGCAGAACGAGCGGCTGAGCCGGGAGCTGCAGGCGCTGCGGGACGAGCGCTCGGAGCTGCTGCACACAGCCAGCGCCCTGCGCAGCGACAACGACCGCCAGGCCGGCCTCATCCACCACATCCAAGGTACCCGGGGACACGGGGACGGGCGTGCCCCCAAAACCACGGCAGGGACGAGGAAAACGCTCCTGAACCCACGGTGCTCGGAGCAGCACGCACGCAAGGCTCACAGCTCAACTCGCCACAAAAGCTTCTGATTGTAACGTTCTCCAAAAGTTGTTCCTGACTAGATTAAAGAGTTCAGAGAGGTGGCTTCGCTAGAGGAAGGGATGTAATGGGAGAGCTGAAAAGAAATAAAAATCTAAGCTGTGTCCCCAGCCTGAATCACCCTTCCCAGCCCACGGAACACAGCACTGCAGCCCCGGGGGCTGTGTGGTGATGGGGTTACAGAGGAGCTGATCATGTCCTAAAGCTGCAGCTCAGATACAGGCATGGAAACTCACACACGTTATTTTAAATGCACACATGGCTATTTTAAAACAGAATTAAGGAAGAGAAAGTGCAGTTCTTATCTCATAGCAGGTCTTGCATGAACAGCTTTAAAATAAACCATAAATGACTTGAACACAAGGCACGAGAGAAAAAGCTGCCAAAAAAAGAAAGGGCAATAAACAGCTAAAAATCACATCCCTTCAGAGGAGAAAGTCAGGGCAGCCAACGTCTGCTCCACTCCACATGTGGAGGACTGAAAAGTACCCCCTTGCATAAAGATACACAGATTTACACCAACCTTGATTCCCTTCTATCCTTATTTCAGATAAATTGCAAAAAGAACAAGAACAGAAGGTAACGCTGGAGGAAACAATCAGCCATTTGCAAAGTAAGTAACACAGAAGCACAAAGTTAGAAACTTCCTTTAGTGCTGGAGACAATAATGTTGCTTTTTGTGTTCCCAGACTTGATCCACAACCAGAACAACCAAGGGAAGAGCCAGGAGGTGACGGTGCAAAGGAAAGGTCAGCAAACTTTGTAACCCCCACGTAGCACTCCCTGGACACAGGAACACTAGCCCTGACTCTAGGAAAAGTCTGCAGTGGTTTAGAATAAAGGGTTATTTTAGAGCTACACAGAATGAGTTGTTTTGCTAGCTAACATTAAAATATAAATGTATTTATGATGGCAAATACTTTAAAAAATAAATGGATTTCACTGCAAATTCTACTTCAGTGGCTTTGCCATATTTTTTTTCCAAACAAAACACATTCCAGTTTATAATTGCAATTACAGCTGTATTTGACAAAGAGAAAGTAATAAAAAAGGCATTTTAACTCTCCCTCCCCTCCATTTCTGGCAACTGCTTAGAAATATTGCTCCTAAGACGGTGAACTTGTAGCTACAGCAGAGACAGGCCTGTGATAACAAACTCAGCTCCTGTGTCTTCTGCTTTGTGCACAGCACACAAATATTATCCTTAAACTGTGCTGAGTAAACAAGAGCTGAAGCCAGCCCAGAGCCTGGAGCTGTTTCTCATCAGAAGCCTGACTGTTTTCTAGACCAGGTTTTCACCACACAGACCCCACCTCTCACTCCTGCCAAGGAGAAACAAAACGCTCTGTTAGAGCACCCCGAGGAGGAGGAGGAGGAGGAGGAGGAGGGAACAGAAAGCCTGCAGGATGAGATGCAGAGAAGGACATCCCAGCTCACAGCAAAGGAGAACGAGGTGAGGAAGTCACTCAGTGCTGGTTCTGCTCCAGCAGAAACCCCACACACCAAAGCTCCTGCAGGTAACCCAGGCTTGGTGTCTCCTGTAAGGATTACCTGCCCTCATTCTTCATCTTGCCTAAACCCCTGATGAAGCAGCTGCACACAAGGACAGGGCTGCAGGAGCAGAGCTCTCCCTGAACAAACCCACTGCTGCTCCCACAGACAGGGGAGCCTCCACAGCCTCACAGGGAAAAGCCAAAACCACACTTTAAGAACCAAGCCCTGAGCATAAAGGAAGGAGAGGAGGAAAAGAAAGTGCTTGCATTAATAACAACAATAAAAATAACAGGAAGGGTCTGCTAACGGGAGCAATGTCAGTACAACTGGGCTGCAAAAAACCCAACCAAGCAAAGCTTTACAGCCTTTTACACACACCCTGCCATCTAACCAGCCTTCGGCCAACCAACAGCCCCTCAATTCCTATAGCAGTGTTCAGCCAGCAAGGATTTATTAAAAAGGACTTATAAAAAAAGTTATAACTTACTGTAGCAGAACAGAGAACCACAGAGGAGAAGAGCTTGTCACGCTAACCCACAGAGCTGAGGGCACCAGCACCATCAGGGATCACCCAGCAGCTCCCAGGAGGGGTTGATAAAGCACAACCACAGCAAGAGGGAACAGCTGGGAAGGACAAGACACCCAGGTACCCCCACTTGGGCTCCTGGAGCCTCTGGGCACAGGCAGCTCCTTCACAGATGCTGCCAATGCTCTGCCTATCAAAATGTCAGGGAGAACTCACTCTGTGTGGGTGGTCAGGAAAAGGGGCCAGCCCTGAGTTTTGGGGTTGTGCAGCACAACCAAGGCACCTGTCCCATGTGTCCCGTCTCTCAGAGGGTGAAATGCAGAAGGAATTTCAGATTGAGGGGCAAACCCTGACAGGAGTCTGCATTCCACATCTTCTGACCTGCACACTCCTGTGATTGTAAAAATCAGTTTCTCCTTTCGCCTGTGCTGTGACTGTTGGCAGCAGAGGCAGGCAGGTGTGGGAGGGTGGCAGGCAGGTGTGGGATGGTGGCAGGCGGGCACTGCCCCAGCACCCTGCTGCAGTAACCTGTGCTCTGTCCCCGCAGGTACCCCAGGACACTCAGGCAGCAGAGCTGGGCAGTGCCCTGCTGTGGGTGCAGCCACTGCAGCAGCCCGGCCACCCTGGGTGGGTACAGACCCCAGGGGACCCCTCCTGCTGAGGATCCCCTCCTTGCTGTGCTTGCAGTGCTCGGAGCTGCGCTCGGAGCTGGAGGCGCTGAGCGAGGAGTACCAGTCCTGCCTGACCCGGCTGCGCCAGTGCCGCGCCGAGCTCAACCGCTCCCAGGGCAGCCAGGCACAGGTGGGAGCTCAGCCTGGCACACACCCCCCTCTGTGCCACGCAGAGGGAGGAATGGCGTGTTTGCCAGGGCTGAGGTGAGAAGTGCCTTCTCCCAGCACGCTCCCAGTAACACAAGCTTCTCCTGGCAGAGACAGCGCGGTCCCTGGATCCCTCTCCTGGTGGCAGTGGCAGCAGTGGCCATCGCCGCCTTCCTGGCGACTTACAGGCTGTGAAGGAGCTCCTTGGTGACTGACTTCACTGTGGGAACTGACCTCTGCTTCACCAAAACCTGACCTCACCTTCTGCAGTTCTGTATGTACACACCGGGTTCGTATCCTGAGCTGGTCTCACTCCAGACAAGTCCCAGTGACCACGGGGACATCACCCCTGCCCTCAGCTGCTGTGGTTCCTCTGTTCCTGCTGGAGCCTGCACTGCCCAGACCCCAAGGCATGGGGTACAAAGCACCTCTGGCTGCCACTACCGTGGCTGGCACAGGGTGAGAGGGACAGGACATCCCGTGCCCTTGGCATCCAGCCTGCCCACGTTCCATGCCCTCCCAAGTTCTCTTCCTGTATTTATTGCTTCCCTACATGGGAGGAACTCGATCCTGAGCCATCCCTACTCTAACCTGACAAAGAAACCCAGCTCAGGGGGTCTCCAGCACAGCCCCCTCATGTGTCCTGAGCAATTCTCCCACCTCATACCCACCAGGCCCTGCTCTATCCCACTCCTCCAGCCTCTCTTGCAGCCGAGCATCCCCACAGCCACACCTGCTTCCCTTTCACTGCCAGCCCCACAGGAATTCATCAGAGACAGGGGTTTAAAGTCCCTTTTGCAGCTGTACCATGCAGGTTTTACAGCAGCACTTGCCCCTCATTCATGCGCAGGTTCAGACACAACACAGGCCATGACACCACCTCCCGTGGGAAGTAAATATACCTGAAATATACATGTAGTACACACGTTGTAAATACACATGTAACTTACAATAAACTTCACTAATTCAAAGCACCGTGGTGTTCAAATCATTTATTAATCTTCAGCTGCCCACTGCAAATAAATCCACACTGACTTTGCAGGGTGCTATGCGCAGGCAGGCAGGACTGAGGCAGCACAGCAGCTGGGAGCACATATGTCCACACGGTTTTTTTTTAAGAACATGTATTTGGTTTTGCCACTGGCCTGCAGTGACTGTCACAATTCAGCCTTCAGTGCTCAAGGACCACGAGAGACGCAGGAGACAACGCACAGGGAACTGGATCTTGTGCCTTGGTCCCTGATGCAGTGAGGAAGGGTAAGAAGTCAGAACATGTTCGTGTTTTACAAGGCAACCGCTGGAAGAGACACGACCTCGCTCGAAATGCAGAGATCTACAAAATCACTCTGAGCACTGAAAGCCTCCTTGAGCTCATGGCACCAGGCATCCAGCACGTCCCCGAGCTCGGTGCAGAGGCTCTCCGGGACGCTGAACGAGTAGATCCGGACCCGGAGCCCATCCTTAATGCGGGGGCAGGAGGCCTGGGCCGTGAACACCCGCAGCGGGGTCAGCGCCAGGCAGTTCTCGGCGCCCTGGGCGAACGTGTACACGGCGGGGTAGCCCAGCAGCACCCCGGCCACGGTGCACAGGTTCCAATCGCCGGGGGCAACCTCGCTGGCGGTCACCGGCTCGGCGCCGGCGGCCTCGGCGTCCCGCAGGTGGCCCAGGAGGGCGGCGAGGTGGCGGAGCGCGGGCTGGGCCT